>OZ025239.1:90115956-90158456 GCA_964019155.1 Osedax fenrisi | reverse complement strand
AGCAGATTATTTATATATACTTTGTATATATGTTGTTGGGCAATCTAGTTGGGGTCGTTACTCTCTGAGATCTTGTTCCTTGAGTCTATCTTTAACTTTATTTATCAATTTTCTCTAGAAACAATACTCGCGTATATGTTCGTAAATAATACAACTGAGAAAATACATTTATATTATTAAACAGTGCAACACATCTAGAATTCACGGTTGAATGCCTTTTTATAATAATGTAGTTGATTGGCCAGCATACCAATCATAATTATGAATGATTATAATCATGCGTTGGGGGTTTCGAAATATTATATTATTCTACACTACATACATTTTACATTTTTCAGTTTTTGGACAGCGAACTGTGCTTATAAAGCAATCGGCCGTCAATATATATTTTAAGTTAATGTTTCATATTAAATAGGTAGTTTTTCAGTAGTTTCTTGAAGTTGGGAGTTGATGGTGTAGTACGGATGGATGTGGGGAGAGTGTTCCACGAGTATGGGACGGATATTGCCCATGCTCGAGTGTTGGTTGAATGTAAGTTGTGTTTAGGAGGAAGTTGAAGTAGAAACGTAGTGGTGGAGCGTGTAGTGGTACGAGTTGGTAATTTAAGTTTGAGTAGGGATGCTAGGTAGTCAGGAGAGTCATGGTGGATTGCTTTATCAGCCAGTAGTGGAGTTTTATATAGGATTCTATGGCGTACAGGTAGCCAGTGGAGTTTAACTAGGAATGGAGATATATGAGTGTGGGAGTATTTTGGTATGTTGAATATACACCTAGCTATAGAATTTTGAAGAATTTGGAGTTTAGTAATATACGATGAGGGGGTATTATAGAGGATAAAATTGCAGTAGTCGAATAGAGTCGAATAGAGTAGGATGTAAGCAGAAGCTATAATAGTAGCGGTGGATATTGATATTGAATGACGAATAAGGCTTAGTGAATGTAGTTGATAGTTTAATAGTTTTGTTATGTGGGACAGTTGTCTGTAAAAATTTAAAGTATTGTCAAATATAACACCAAGATTTTTGACATGGGTTGAGTACATGATGAGCTGTCCATTAATGTTAATTGGAGGGGGGTTGGTAACGTTTTACTTCGGAGTGGAAGGTGAAGGAATATAGCCTCGGTTTTAATTGGGTTAAAGACGAGGGAGTTTATTGTGAGCCAGTTACGAATGGTGGTAATAGTAGAGGAAAGGATGTCGGGTGCAAAATTAACATTTTCTGTACATTTTACATAAAGTTGTATGTCGTCTGCATATGTATGGAAGCTAACTGGAGAATTCGAGATAAGGTGGAGAAGGGGAATTATGTAAATGTTAAAGAGTATTGGTCCAACGACTGACCCTTGGGGAACACCGTGTGTTACAAGACGGGAAGATGAACGGGTTGAGTGAACTAATACTGAGGAAGTTCGGTTGGTTATGAATGAGGATAGCCATTTGTGTGCAGTACCAGTGATACCTATAGATGTAAGACGGTGTATGAGAACCTCAACATATGTTTACATTCATATAATACAATTATATAAACCTATTTCTACTATCTATTGTATTATGAAATACATATAATTATAAAAATAATATAAATTATTCTAAATAATGCATTTATCTCAATATAAATATTTTCTCACAATCACTTGTATTCAAATGATTTCAAAAATCACAGTTTATGAGATATATTAATACTATTTTTTGATATAGATATTAAATATATATTTCTCTTTAATTTATAAGCTTGTTTTCTAATATAGATATTTTGTTAAATAAATATAAACGATTATGTATGCATATTTTTAGAAAAATCTAAATTAATAATAAAATTACATATAATAATATAATATTTTATAAAATTATCTCCTTGTATGTCCAAATTATGTAGAAAAATGTAGAAAAATTATGTAGAAAAAATAATGTAAATATTCTAAAATTGATAGTGCTGGATATATTTACAGTAGTACAAAAGCCCTTCGGTACATATAAAGGGCTTTGGTAGTACTATTAACATGTACATTCGGGAAATTTTCGTTTATTGCGCAATGTGCATTCCCTTAAGCCGGCCCTGTATATATATATTGTTATGTATATATTAATGATACGTATATGATAATATTTACTATATATATAGTATAATATACTATAGTATAGGTACACTACTACATAGTAATACACTACAATACACAATAATGTAGTATATACTAATTATATATAGTTTATACATTACAATATGTACTACATTACACCACGCATTACACACTACACTGCACATTATACTACAATACATCACACAACAATACATGTGCACTACAGAATGTGACCGGGTAATCCAGGCCTATCTACTGACCACTAGACAGGAGTACCAGCAACAGGACGAACACTCCAAGGAAAGGGCTTCCAGGGCGTACACCGCACGACCTTATCAGGGGTCAGGGTCAGCGGAGAGTTGACCCCTGAGTTCCTGCTGAAATGTTCTTGTAAAGGTTACACTCGTAGAGGTCAAACGTAAAGGTTATATAGAGGTCACATAAAGGTGGGTACCATAAGTTGAGATGCACGCCTGCATGGTGAATGAGTTAAACGGATTCTTCAATATTTAATTATATATATATATATATATATATATATATATAGATATTGCATTATAGTATACGTGGATATTCTATTATGGATATATATTCAGCTGTAGGTGACAAAGTGCACAGTTATATCTATAAAACTATATATATATAACTATATCAATAAAATGATCACAATTAATACAGCACTACTGCAACCACCACTATCACCACATAGAGTGAAGGACAAAAGAGGACGTAATTATTCCTCATCTCTCAGAGACAAATACTAACAAGTTCCGGAATGTTCTCAAGATTCCTATAAATATGATCCCGAAATGTCGCTTATAAACTGTGGGTTATTATTAGAGAAGCAACATACACATCAGTACACACACCTAACCACACACACACAGCCACACACACACACACACATAGCCACACACACACAGCCACACACACACACAGCCAAACATTATTCCATAGGGTTATCATTTTTCAACATTACAAATAATTGTATAAAATCAAATTCATATGTATTATATTTTCATTACATTATGTTTATTTCAGACATCATATATATACATTGTAATTATAAATAATTATTTTCATAAATATAACTGTATAATTTAAACAAATACAACATTAATTAAGCTGTAAACGTTTCTTGATAACCAATAAACTATATTATCATATTAGCGAACATAATATATTAAACATAACATCCGTGCCAGTCAAGAAATAATTGCCTTTTAAATAATATTTATATGTGAAATTATACTGTTATAAATAAAGACAATTTAAAACAAAATATATATTTGCATATAAAATTAATAATTTATAATATATATCATAGCTATTTGAATTATGCATAATTTAATTTGAGATAAATTGTATTCACCAATATATTAAAACCATTTAGTTAATTTAATATCAAAAACCTTTAGTTTAAATAAGTTCAAAACCCTTTAGTTAATATTCTATCAAAAACTTTTAGTTCAAATAAGAATAGAACCCTTTAGTTAATATTGATAAAAACCCTTTACTTCTTTATGTAGTAAAACCCTTAATGTTTCACTAAAGCTTTTACTAAAGGGTTGAAAACCCTTCACTCACAGGACCACTTACTAAAGGTTAATTCAAAGAAAACTAAAGGGTTATTTTTAACAGTGTAGATATGAAATATATGCTACAGGAATTATTTATATATATTATTATTAATTATTAAATAATATTCGCTACTAAGAATTAATTATCATTATTTATTGAGTTATTTATTTTCATAACATTCAAGGTTGACCAGTTTAACCTAACTATATTAATGTTAAATGTATGGATAATACTATAATAAATCATAATATGATATTAAAATTAAATATAGTAACAACTACTAAAAACCTTTAAAAACCTACATAAAATTCCTAAAACCAATGAAAAGTCCAAATACTGAAATTATAAATTCAAATTGTTGTGTATTTGCCAAAACTGGCAACCATTATAATTACATCTCACAAGTTTCAATAGTGTATTTAGTGAAGATATATCTCTATATTAATTTAGATACCTTATATAGAAACTGATATTATTTAATTAAAGACATGCAAAATATATGAATACTTACATGATGAATATAGCAAGTAATAATATTAAAATAACTTCTGAAATTAATATAAGTTTTTTATGACTTATTAATTACATTTAGATCCATATATATATATATATTAAATAATAGAAGTATTTTATAATAATAATATGATGAGAATGAGACGTACATCATACACTACATCATACACTAAAATAAATTTAAAATAACAAAATTTCCAGTAATTTCCAATAATTCTAGTAATAAGTTTTATTTTAAAGTCTTAATCAATATATATGAAAATATATTTAATATGATTAAATTCTGAAAAATTCATATAAATTTATCAAGTAGATCACGAGTATGGAACTTTAAAGATTTGAAATTAAGTTTAAAAAAAGAGCAATCATATCAGTTTAAAAAAAAAATTATAAATCTATTACAATCATTTATTTTTAAATGGTTGTATTTATAAATGCTTATTTATGATACCTAATCTAGTTACTTTTATGTATGAAGCCATATATCATTTTAAAGATAATATATTACATTTTCTGATTTTTCTTTAGTGAAGATATAACTCTTCGAATTTAGGTATACTTTACAAATAAACTAATTTTCTCATATATTCATACTTCCATAGAACAAGAGCTTTACTTAATGGGAATAGAAGAGAATGATGAAATATCAGAAGAAATAGATCATGACATCTCAGAATCGGACGACGATATTATCTGGTACACTCTACAGCAGTGTTAACTATTATACTTTTGTCTAAACTAATATATATATATTTATGATTAATTAACCAAATTATCTATTAATATAAATAATATTATACATATCTTCAAAATACTCTATCATTTTAAATATGTATATATTAAATTAAATTGTATTATTAAACCTAAACAGCAATCCCAAAAGATCTAACCACCAAAACTCATATATGTGTGAGGTTATAGCCTACCCTGATTATAACCAGTGGTAATAAGCACTATATTTATATTACTTTAATTAATTCCTCACATATCTCTCAAATGTGTGTAGACATTAGTGATGTAAATGATGCTCAAATTTAAAGCATCGATGCAGTTTAGGTCTCAGTTACCTAAAGCATCGATGCAGTCTCAGTCTCAATACATAAAGCATCGATGCAATCTCAATTTCAAAATCATTGTTTAAGTCTCGGAATGGGTTACCTAAACCGTCGATGCAGTCTCAGACTCTATAAAATACATTGCTATTAACTCATGCTTATTAAATGCATCATTTAAGAGTATTTATATAGATAAATATATAATCTGTATATAATATGTTTAAAATGTAACTTCAAAAAAGCACCATTTCGGATTGATTATGTTTTATAAGAGTCTCATCTCGGCTCAGGCTCATTTGACTAGAGTCTCAGCTCGGCTCGGGCAAGTTTGGCTAGAGTCTTGGCTCGGCTCAGGCTCATTTTTACCGAAAATGAAAGTCTTGGCTCGGCATCAAAAACCAAAAGTCTCGGCTCGGCATCATTTACATCACTAGTAGACATTAAACATATGCTACCGGAATCATTTATTATTAATATTACTAACGGTCTAATTAATATTTACTATTATAAAATGTAATGAGCATCCCAATATTGTGATATCTAGCTTATTGAATTACATAACCATAAAGGTTAGCCACGTCGGGTTTTTAGGCATTTCTCATTTTTATTCAACAATAAAAAATACTAGGTTTTTAGATTTGTTGCTACTATTTTTGATTATTAATAAATAATTAGGTAATAAATGTATAAGATTATAAAGTTATAAACCTTTGAGCGAAACCTTCGACAAGGTCGTGTTCGACACTATAACGTCCCGCGACGAAGCATATACAGATATACGCTTCCGCCACCAAACTCGTAACGCGTACCTCCGCGTCAAGGTCGACACGGGTGCGCAAGGAAACCTATTACCGCTGCGCACATTCCAGAAAATGTACCCCGATAAACGTTATCGACCAAACCTTCAACCGAGCAGTACCCGCCTATAAGTATACGACGGTAGCACCTTGTCGTAATACGGGAAGCTCGAGCTTACGATCAGCTCTGGAGCCCACACGTCGGAAGCGATATTCTACGTCGTCGACATTCCCGGACCCGTTCTCCTGGGATTCCCTGTCGAGCACTGCACTGAAGTTAGTCACAATGCACTGCTCCGTAAATCCGCAACTATAACTAGCATCCACCGCGGATCTAGTCAAGGAAAACCCTAAATGTTTCGCACCCATCGGAAACTTTGAGAGTACCGATCGTACATGCACCACGCCGATGCCCTATCGCTTTCCTAGACGAGGTCAATGCCACTCTCGAAGGTATGGTAACCCTAGGGTTCATCAAGCAGGTACACGAACCTACAGACTGGGTATCGAGTCTCGTGTACAGCCGTAAGGCTAACGGCAAGATACTCATATGCCTTGACCCGAAGGACCTTAATCTCTTGATTAAAAGACCGCATTACGCTACGCGGAAACTAGACGAAGTGACACACCACTTAGGTGGCGTTCGGGTTTTCTCAAAACTCGATGCGCGCTCAGGGTACTGGTCGGTCCATCTCGACTAGCCCTCGAGTCTATTAACCACATTCAATAACCCCTTTGGTAGATACCGCCTACCCTTAGGACTGAACCTCAGCCAAGATGTGTTCCAGGAACGTATGGACCGCATACTCGAGTACTGCCTAGGAATGATCGGAATTTCCGACGATGTAGGCGTCTTCGGAAAGAACGAACGACAACACGACAAGAATCTCCGTCATCTGATGAGGACCGCATCACAACATGGCCTCGTCTTCAACGAATCGAAATGCTCGATAAAGACTGACAGCCTTACCTTCTTTGTCTCCACTTCGACAAAGACGGCGTACATCCCGATCCCGAACGTGTGAAGTCGATCCAACAGATGACCTCACCAGACACTCCACAGGCCCTGCGAGAATTCCTGGGTATCGCGACCTATATGGGGACCATTTACGAAAGACCTGGCACACCATGCGACACCTCTACGCGAACTCCTCAAGAAAGACGTCGATTACCAGTGGTCCCCTACTTACGAGAAGATCTTCAATAACGTGAAACATCGAATATGCGCACAGACCACTCTGTCATATTACGATCCAAAGAAGAAGACAACTATTCAAGTAGATGCTTCAGGCCGTGGCCTCAGCGCCACCCTTCTACAAGACGACAAACCCATTGCCTTCTCATCAAAGACCCTTAGCCCTGCTGAGACACGTTATGCTAATATCGAAAGAGATATGTTGGCCGTAGTCTTCGGATGCGAGAGGTTCCACAACTACGTCTTTGTGACCAGGTTCTTTGTCCAGTCTGACCACAAGCCACTGGAGATGATCACCCGAAAGAACCTATTCGCCGCACCTACCCGCCTCCAAAGAATGCTGCTCCGAGTGCAGCCGTACGACTTCAATCTAATCTACAAACCTGGAAAAGAGATGCTGATAGCGGATGCGCTTTCCCGCCAGCCATTAGATGCCAGCGAACACATCGACCTTGACGTCCAGATCAGCCCCGTGCAGTTCGCGACACAGAAGATCGACAATTTGAAATTAGAAACAAGCCGAGACGAAACACTTCAAGCCCTGCTTCACGTAATCCACAACGGGTGGCCTTCAGTGTATCGAGAAGTTTATTATTTAAATTTATTTTTCAGAAAATATGGAAAACCAACAAAATATGAAAAGCTTACATAAAACTAAACAACAATTGAAAATTAAATAAATTCAAATGGTTGTGTTTTAGCCACAATTGGCCACCATTATAATCACATCTCACTGGTATCAATAATATATATTTAGTGAAGATATATCTCTATATGAATCTAAATACCGTACATAGAAACTGATATCATTTCATTAATATAATAATGTTCTTACATTTTCATTCACACATATTCACAGAGAACGGAGGTCATTGTACTGGGAATTGAAGAATATGATGAAATTATGGATGAAAATGGGATATGGTACCCTGCAGGTCAAGCGGGCTTCCCTTATCCTCTTCTAGAATCTACTTCCCTTCTGCCAAACCAATTAATGCCAGTTTACAGTGGTGGTAACTGTTATATGTCTACACATATCTATGTGTACGTAGATATACGTAGATATATATATATATCTACGTATTAATATAACCTATATATATATATATATATATATACATATATATGCCTATGTATCCACGTTCAATATACATTGAACATAATAGTCTAAATGCAAGACGCGATATTATGTAATAGTATTCGGCATACCGCAGACATGAAATCTACAATCTTGTTGTTGCGTGCCATAGACCGTGACACGGTTCAGGGCAAGAATGTCTCTGCCCAATGGCTACCCATTGGCTGAGCGCTTCATCATAAGCCACGCCCCTATTCGTATATATATATCAGACGGTATGCCACGATACCGTTGTCTCCCTGACCTTGTATCTATACGTTATACTACACGCTATATCTATACTTGTATGAATAAACTTAAACACTGGACCCCTTGATTCCTTACTTTTCGAAAGCTGCGGGATAAACACATTAACTAACATATTCTATTATACACATGTTAATATAACAGTAACGAGAATAATTCTGCAGCGATTCCGGATATTGTGGTTACCCTTTATCAATAGTTAGTAATTACATATTTACCTACATATAAACACATACACATACACGTGTATACATGCGTAGTGAACACATTGTATCCATATATGGTATATGTTTATATCTATGTATAGTATAAGTATTACATGATAGTAAATATTACAACATTTAAATATATATATATATATATATATATATATATTTATACTCATATTATATATAACCATTTGGTAGACAATGCAATATATAATCATTTTGTTGTCAGTTTTTTAAAAGATAGCTTTGAAGGTAACAATTTACATATTAATTAATAACTCTTTGTATATATTTAATTATTGGAACTCTTTATCAGTTAATATTATTGATGTACAAAACACTTTATTACTTTATTACCACCTTTTTAATTATTATCTTTAACTTTAATAACATATTTTCCAGATGTTTATTTTATTTACTTTTCGTTTAATTTTATATGACGAATACAACATATCTACCTTTTATTGAAGCAATACAAAATTTTAATAATAATAATAAAGATGTTTTTATATTTTAACCGATTCCCATGTGATCATCAATTGCAGTGTGACAATACCCATAGACCAACTCAATCTCAGGCCAGGCAGGCTCAAGTTGAGGAGGAGGAGGAGTGATGTGTACGAGAGCGGCCTTCTTATAAGAATGAACCAATAATGGCTGTTGATAGGAGGCACATGAGTGAAGATGAAACTGAATCTGATACAGATCCTGAAGAGTTATATATATATATATATATATATAATAATAATAATAATATCAGATTGGCAAAAGCCTGGATGAAAGAAAAAGCATAGCTTGTCGAGTCTTTCACCCAATAGATTATAAGGAGAAAATTTGATAATTATATTAATATAATGAAAATAAAATAAAGGATAGGATAACATTATAATTAATAAGATAATTACAAGTATATTATTAATAGTTACACAAAACAATTAATACAAAATTAAATAAAAACAAAATTTAAATTAAAAAAAAAAAAAAAATATTTTGTTAAGTATCAATTTTACATGTAATTTATATTGGTGACACGCATATTGACAATGGCGTCTCAACTTTCAAGGTGTGGGTTCATCAAGTCCTATGCCTTAAGGACCATACTTGCGCCAAGAGCATGAACACTGGCAACATTTACCGCCAATAAATGCACCTTTACTCCCAACTACATACCACTATCGCTAATAATGCCACTCAATATAACACATCCAAAAATCTAAATAGAATTAATACATTTTGTTTTTATTTGATTTTCTTAAATAATTAATATATATATATATATATATATATATCTATTTATCTCAGTATCTGAACTGGCCTTGTTATATTTTAATTGAATTCCCATCCTAATATTTACTATTTATAGCTGTACCCGAACTAGTGTTGCTAGGTTTTTAATTATTTTTTTAGCTTATAAAATTACCTATAAAATCTAAAATTTAAAAAATATGGAAAGGTATTTTTAAAATATTGTTGACAAGAATATGGAAATGTATATTTAAAATACTTTTTTTTTTACAAATATTGTATAATTTTTTTAAAAAATTAGAAAATATAATTAAAATATTTAAAATATTTAATAAAAACAAAAAAATATTTTAAAAATAGGACAACTATTTTCAAACATACATATTAACTATTAAAGATTATCGCTTCTGAATTTTTTAAATTTTGTTGATATCCTAATTGGTATTTAAATTTGTTTGATATAAATGATTCTAATCTATGGTAAATAATTTTTTCAAATAATAATATCAATTTCGTTTTATGTTATTGGTTTTTAAAAAATATAGTACTTTTATTTTTTATAAGTTCAACATATTACGTGGATTATTATATGATTATAAGATTATCGAACAAGATCAGAAGAAGAAGACTAAAGTTTGCCGGCCATTGCATACGAAGAGAAGACGAGGTAGTTTCGGATCTGGTTCTGTGGCAGCTAACCTATGGAACTAGAAGACGAGGAAGACCACCTGATTCGTATATAAAGACTCTGGAGCGTGATACCGGTCTACGAGCAGCTATTAAGAATCGTGATGTTTGGAAGTCAATAACTGTCCGGGAATTAATAAAACGAATCCTGAAATAAGCAATAAGAAATTATATGATTGCAAATATAAGTTCAATATTCAATATTTAGTGAATTATTAAAAACAACATTAAACTCATTTGCTATAATTTTGGAAATAATTTAAACATATTTATTGTATTTTTATTCTTTATTATATTTCTTATTCACTGTTAATCCACTCATATATACACATTAATTTAAATACTAGATAGTGATTACCAATATATATATATATATATATATATATGACCATAGTTTCAATATTTAAACATAAACTTTATATAAATAACAAATATTAATTATATCATCACTAGGTGATAGGATGCTTATTTCGGCAGCCATGGCACGGTTCAACACAGAAGTTCAAATAGTGTACTGAATACAACCATTGACGTGTTTATTCTAAAAGGTGAAGAACGTTAAGGGTGTCGTTATAATATACATATATATATATATTGTTATTTTATTTTTGGTGGAGTCATTTCATTAATCCAGGATCATCATCAATTACTATATTCATCTATGGAAAAAATTTAATAATTTTAAAATCTTGATATTTATATATGTTTTTTTCCTATTAAAAAACTAAATAAGTTACTTATATTTATAATTGTGGTATTATATATGTTATAGAGTGAGTCATGATAGATTTATATTATTGTACAAGAGCGCCTCGACTGCGAATGTATATTGTAGCTATCGCAATCGGTATTCTATAAATACACTGCCACTATCCGATGCACTGGAGTGGAACGCGTTCACTAAATAGTGATTCGCGTTTTTGTTATTTGTTTCAGTATGATTTTGGACACAAAACCTATAGTGTCATTTATTTATTAACTAGAATATATAATCGACGAACCCGCATACACGGTAAACTATTATTATTATTATTATTATTATTATTACATACTATCCTATATAGGTTGATACTGAATAAAGTGATTGCAGAATAACACATTTATCTTTGATCTGTGGACTCACGGTGTTACGTCTATTCACACGGTGACCGTACAACATTGGTGACAGCGGCATCCTATTTAATCAAATAAGTATATCAAGAAGAAGTTTATTGCCATCAGGAAGAGCAGCCGACGAAAAACCCGGAAGTACACACGGTACCCGGTAACGCAGCCGACGAGAAACCCGGAAGTACACACGGTACTTTGTAACGCAGCCGACGATAAACCAACTTATAGTGGGTTAGTGTGTTTATTGAGTACATGATTGTGATAGCGACAATATACATTAATTTTGCATTATTTAGAATAATTGATTTAGTATAGTAATTACATACTATCATGACTGACACTAAGACACCAGTGGGTAGACCGGCAAAAAAAGATCTTAGTTATGTAAAATTGGTATTTTTCGATGAGGGGTCGGATGTTGATGAGTGGATAGCGAGTGCAGTGGAATGCGTTTCGCTTTTAAACTATAAAGGGGAAGAGGCCGCAGCATATATACTATATCATATACGCGGCGCGGCTACATTAGAATTATCTATGCTAGGAGAAGGGCTATTGGATAATGAGGTTATATTTAAATCACTGAGAAATAGATGTAGCCAGGGAAAAGCAAGGGGGATACTTTTAAGAGATTTAGTGGATAGACGTCAGCGGGAAGGGGAAACAATAACATCTTTTGCGGATGGATTACTAAAGTTAGGATTATCTCTAAAAGGGGAAGTCGATGGCTGGGAAGCCCTAATGATAGACGTATTTAAATCGAACGTAAGGGATATGGACCTACGAAGGTATCTATTATTAAGTGACACATATATAAAATTTCAGGAGATAAGGCAGCGTGCGAGAAAATTCGAGGATATAACATATGATAATGGGACTTGTTTTAGAGTAAGAGTAGTGGGTAGAGAGACGGTAGATGCAAGGGATGAGGTAACGCAGCTCAGGGCCAGAGTGCGGGAATTGGAGAACTGTAGTCGTAGACAGCTATATGATAGAGATATGGGAGGTAATGGGGTGGATGGTGGGTATAGGAGGAGTAGACAGGTGACAGGGATAAGATGCTATCGGTGTGGTAATATAGGACATATTTCGAGATGGTGTAGAGAAACGGAAACCCGTCGAAAAATCTGATACCTGTCAAAACTGCGGCAAGAACCATGACATCTGTACGGCTTTTGGCTCACGCTTGTGTTCCTGCGGGAGGCTGAACCACTGGGCTTAGCAATGCTCCCGGCGGAGTACGACCCCTTCCGCCACACACAGTCTAACAATCGGAACATGAGTATCGTACAACGATGCTCGATATGAGGTTTTTATAAGACTTACCATTAACATCAATAACTCAAAATATAAGTAATATACATAATATATATTATTTTATAAAATATATATATATTAATTTAATATTATTAACAATAGATAGATGATATATGGATATGATCACAATTGCTACCTAGCTCTTATGGAATTGACAATAATATACTATTAAAGTTATGATGTGGTCTTTTTGATAATAAAATACATATGTGACTTTAATAAAATTTTATTTATTATATTGTATTATAAAATAGGTATATAATAGTATTGTAAATAGTCTCGAGTTGTATCGGGTAGTTTCGGGTAATTGACTAAACCATCCGGGTATAAAAATATGATTTCGAGTCAGGTTTCTAAAATGTCAGGTCATACGGGTTTTATTTTGGGTTATTCGGGTTTGTTCCGAGTTTAAATACTCATATTTATTATCATTATCAAAGATATTAAAAGTGTAAAAGTAATGTAGTAAAAATAATATTATATGTTCAATTTAAAATAAAATCTAGCAATGTATTTGATTATCAATTATTTTACAACAAAAATTATATTATTAATGAGTTAATATATATATATATATATATATATGTGTGTGTATATATGCATTATATATAATGAATAATGTTATGACCTCAATTTACTAAATATTGTTGATAAATATTTAGATATTGAAAATATGTAAATCAATATATTGATATATTTTAAATAAGGCATTATTTTATTTCATATATATCACTTTATTTTATATTAATATTAGTGATGTAAATAGGTATATACTATATATATATATATATATATATATATATATATATATATATATATATATATATATATATATATATAGATATCATCCGAGTGGCACCTAAAAACTAAGTCTAGCTCTTGAAGGTCAACAATATAATCAGAAAACTCCTACCCATCACTCTAACTTTATTCTGGCACGTAATAGTTATCGTCATAACATGTTTCGTACAAAATCCGAATTCTACTAATCTAAAATCACTGCTGCTGGAACTAACATTAAAATTATCTACAAAATCACGGATAGTCTTCTCGGATGATTTAAATAAACCCAACTCCCTGACATGCCCGATGAACCATTCACAACAACCTTACTAACACTGCCTCGATATCCAACTATAACTGGCTACCTAACTACCCACCAGCGTTATATGCAAAACTTCATTCTAACCTCTTCAATCGATATTCAACATCTTATACTGACAGCTAAATCTATCTCTCCAACTGACGTACTACCTCTAGTTGTTACGAAGATTCTATCTGACCAACTATGTATCATATTTAAAGATATTATCAATCTATCGATATCCACAGGTTATATTCCCCCCAACTTAAACACTCAACTATAACCCCGATATTGAAAAAACCCACAGCTGACCAAGCTATACTTTCCAACTACCAGCCAATTTCCCAACTATCTCTACTCGCCAAACTACATATCAGCTGATAATAAATCACCAAGCTAAGCAATCTTGACCTTTCATCGGCATTCGATACCCTTGACCATGATATCATTTTAACTAGAACAAATAGGAATTACTGGAACTGTGCTAAAATGGATCTCTAACTTTATTCGTGAGCGCTACTTTTCGGTCAAAATTGTTGAACAATTGTCATCACCCCGCAAACTGTATTATGGTGTTCCTCAAGGTTCTATCCTCTCGCCTATCATCTTCGCGAATTACCTACTACCCCTCTCAAGTATACTAAATACCTTCCCCAATGTTCATTATATAATCTACGCCGTCGACATTGAATTACACTACGAAAACAAAAACTCTACTGAATTACAACTCTGCATGGATACTATACACAACTGGCTAACATCTAACCACTTACAACTTAACGCTACTACAACCGAACTACTCAACATTAATGCTAACTCCAACTTCGACAATTTTCCAATACTCTACATCGACTCCTCACCACTCACTCCGTCTTCTACCGTTAAGTATCTTGGGATTACCCTCAACCCTACATTAGACTCTGATGATCATATCACATCACTAATAAAGACGATCTCACACTTTCAATACAATATTAGGAAAATTCGACCTTTCATTGACTTCCCTATGGCCAAACTCCTCACGCACTCATTTGTTGTCTCTAGACTAAATTATTGTAACACCTTCTTCATTGGTACAAAAACTGCATCTATTACTAAGCTAGACAGAATTATCAACAGATCTATACGAACCATATACCAACTAAAAACTACTGACTATACTACCTCTGTGACCAACCTGCGACTACAACTTAACTGGCTTGCTACAACTCAAGAAATTAACTATAAAACACTGACTCTTCTCAATAAAATACCGATAACCACCGAACCCACTCCAATATTTGACGACTTTATATATAGTAATAACACCCGTCTACTTCGATCTTCCTCTACACCTATCCTAGAAGAACCACCTTACAAATTTACCAAATTTGGAAAAAAAACTTTTCACAGGAAGGCTACTAATCTCTGGCAACAGGCTACAGATATGACCTTCTCAATATTCAAAAAAAAGAATAAAGAAATTTATCATTGACAACCCCATTATTTAAACCCCCACTTCTATCATATCCAAATTCTTTTTTTTACTTCGTATTTTTGTTTTCTCGTTTTTCGTTTTTTCTCTCGTTCTCACACTCAAGAATATAATATTATTTGAGTGTCTAAATAAATACCTATCATCATCATCATCATATCTCGTCGACACGCAGGACCTGATGCCAGCAAAATAAAATCCGTCTGGGGGACACGTGCCAGCCGGAGACTTTAGCCTCCATTGAATCTGATCTAGGGGACGCGTTCTTCTCACTCTATTGGATATCGTGGGGCCTCGAGTCGATCGACTCCATTAAGGTTAGTTTTGTCCTCCTATACGTCCTCGGAATCATAATGTCATATTTCACATGGTTTATATATATATATATATATATATATATGTTTACACACAGAATTAGTCGATATTTCAATTTTATACTTTCGATATATATTATGATATATATATGATATATTATCGAATTAATATATTTATATCAAATTTGTATTAACTAGTTTATAAATTGTTTATAAAAACATGTTGGCAATATTCCTTTTATATTTTCCCAAAATATAATATATAGTAATAATGATTATCTCCTATCTATTTACGTGTAAATGCATGTAATTAATCATGGCCTAGGTATATCGGGTATATATATATATAGACCGGGTATATCGTACCCCCTTAAAATATTAAAAAATGTCCTACTACAATTACTTTTTTCACTATTTTAACATATAATAATTATATTATAATTAGTGAAAATAAATGTCCATAAACTTCTAGTCTAGAACATAAATAGTTTTTAAAATATGCTATGGGTTTTGTCCCTCCCCCCTAGAGTAATTTCTAGATACAGGCCTGTGTAACTAGCATACTCTATATTGTAATATACAACTTTCATTACAAAGATATAATAATTTGAAAAATAATAAATTTTAAAAACTAATTTTTTTAAATAATTTATTTTAAATTAATTCCAAACAAATTTATTAAAATTTAAAATCATTGAAAATCTTAACATTTAAATACTTTGTATTATATTTATAACGGTATTATTACAAATATTCATAGAAAATTTAATATCAAAATATTAATTTATCTTGATTGTACAATATATACATGCCAATGATATGGCTGTATATATTAGCTACATTATGATTACGATATAATATGTATGTTATCATATTAGAGGTGCCTAATGATAATTGACATATTAATTTGAATTCAACAAAATATTTAAGTAATTCGAACTAATAAATAGAGTAATACACATATTCTTATTAATATTGCTATAAGCGAATATTATGCGTGCTATATCGTCAGAACCTCGCCACCGATACCCACATAGCTACCTATCCACACACAGCCATGATGTCGTCGATATGTTGGCTGCTACGTTTTTAAGTGATGCCAAGGTAGTATATGGAGAAATTGTATGTCGATACAAAATCTATATAGTATCAACCTCTAGAAACCAAAAAAAGTGAACATCACAAAAATGGCAAGGAGGAGTAAAAAGCAAACGCCCCCCCCCCCCCCCCCCCCGATGATGACACTCTCATATAAATCACGCCGCACTCGTAATTGATATACGAGTCATACACAATTATTCATTAATAAACAATTAAACATAATTGAAGTGTTGTCTTTGGAATTTTATAACTTAACAATGATAGAGTATGCTATTTATAATATATGAGTCAGATTTTCATCGCTCAAGGATGACACCATGTTACATAACTCATTATCTTAGCTGTAAAAGTTCAATACAATTATTTAATATAGGCCCACATAGTTTCAATATAATTCATCTAATATAAATATCTCTAATGATAATATCAAGGATATATATATATTAATATACAAATTAAAAATATATTATCATAGTAATAGTATTTAAATATTAAAATGATTAATTATTTATATATGTTATACGTTTCTAGGATAATTATACTTTTGACAACAATATGACAGAGAATATTATTAATTAGACACTTTTGGTTCACACATGCAAATATATAATACATATGTTATATTATCCATGTGTAAGTTGATATTATTATTTATTAATATGAGAATTGATTATAGTATGAATTAACTAATATTAACCAGTAATACAACAAAAATAAAGCTTATATCTGTTATCTGTTATTTTATGTTTTTTATATTTAAACTGTATGGGACAAAGAAAGAGAAATATACATTAGTACATTTATACATATATACTATAGATTTATAGTTTACCAAATGGTAAAATACAAATCTATGATACATACATATAGAATTTCAATCACTCACTCACAGATACATAAACATATACACATGTCTACTAAGTAGTACTAACATACAATTCTATATATTTTTATTATTGTAACTGGTTAATAAATATATATGTTTAATATAATGGAATACATCATTTAGTAATAATGAATATTTGTGTACATATATTTAAAATTTTTAATAAATATGATTATAAAAAAAACATGTTTATAAAGAATATTGAAATTAAATATATTTTATATAAAATTAATTCATATTATATGATTGTTAAAAAAAATTTCCTGTTGGTATAATACTAAATGTATAGGATAATTGTCATATTTTAAATATGTTTTAATATGTATATTACAATATTATAAAACCATAGAAACAATGTTGTAAATCTATTACAAAATCTGATGTCCATACAAATCTCATATTAAACATTTATAGTAGTTATTATACATCTAAATAACTATCATACTCTAGAGCAGTGGTTCCCAACCTTTTTACATTATGACCCTTTTTGATATTACTTAATTTAAAAATATACATCACCCGATAACACATTTTATTTTTGTATTATTAACTTTAGTCGTAATAATATAAACTATAATATATATATATATATATATATATGTAAATCAATGATTGATGTTACTTTTGTTAACGCACTACACTTGTTTTTATTTCGGAAACAAATTTATTTTATTATTAATGTAAAATTATAATATATCAAATATTATCTTTTAAGTGGTGTTTAAATTATGTTCATTACATTATTCATTTTGTTTATATTATATTATTTGTACCTATATATTCATTTATTATATTTGAAACTTGATTTACTCAGAATAATTATCTTTAACCAATCATGCTGACATAACAAGTATTAACTTTTGTACAACTGAATATTTTCCTTAATTTTTTCAATATAACTAGATAAAACCTGTAAGATTAAAGTTATTTGTCAAAATTAAAAAATATTAAATAAAAAATTTTAAATAGCAATTTAGTTGGAAAATTAACTTGTTTTTATCAGATATTTCAATTATTTTTTTTATAAACGTATAACATAAAGATGTGTAAACATCTATAAATTTCAAAATATAATATAAAAATATGGAATATTATTAATAGATTAAAAAAATAAAAAGTGAATATTTTTTTGAGTTAATAGATTTATAAAAATATCATTTTTTCGTATCTTTTACATGTAAACCAAACCAGTGTAGTGCGTCCCCTTAAGAAGCTTCTCAATACACGGTTCGGTTTTAGATATCATACAACGCATGTCATTTTCAGCGTCCAATATATTTCTAGATTTTGGTTTGATTACTTGCATAGTAGAAAATCCACTTTTACATAAATATGTGTTGATGATGAAAATGGTACTCAAATCTTTAAAACTAATGGCATAATTTTGGGAATGAATTAATTATGTCAACTATTATAGCTATTTGTTTCCTGATTTATCTTGACATTTTTTTTAGAAATGGGCTCATGACCTAACCAAAAAAACCAATGACCCAAGTTTGGGTCATGACCCGTAGGTTGGAAACCACAGCTCTATATATATACTATAAATATAACAGTATACTACTAATAAATCAACAATTAGAATTGTTTAACTCTTGTTGTTTTATAATTTGAATAACAAGATATTTTAGAAATAACTTTTTATTATAAGAAATATCTTATTTTATATATATATATATAATAAAATATCAGAAGATAATTATGATCAATGTAAACAATGAACTGTGATCGCTTATCGAATAGTTTACTAAAAAATAATAATATATATATATAGATTTTAAAGCCCAGAGCAACAAGTCATTCACTTTCTAGCACTTCCACATCAATGGTTTCATTCAGTACGCTATTAGAACCTCTGTGTTGAACCTTGATATGGCTGCTGAAATCTATCGCCTAGTGATGGTATAATTAATATTTGTTATTTGTATAAAGTTTGTGTTTTAGTTTAAATAAAGAAACTGATCATATACATATATATTGGTAATCAATATCTATAGATATATAAATCTATAGGTTTTTAATTTAATATTATTATGTGTATATATGAGTGAAATATTGCAAATGGTTTTAATGATTATGTTATTGATTCTATAAATAGATTTATTGATAATTTATTTAATATAATTGAAAGTATAAAGTATAAATATTTGATAACGATAATAACATACTTTATAGAAATAAATAAAGAATAATACGAAGTTAAAACGTTTTACAGTTACCGTATATTGAACCTAAAATTTCAATCAAATAATAATCCAAGTAATATTTTCGAAATTATAAAAAAAAAAAAATCTCATAAACCATTATAAAATAAATGAATAATAATATATATTATTTTTGTGATAAAATTTAATATTAATTTCTTGTGATTTTATTTAAATATCAGATTTTAATAACATAGTCGTTAAATGTAATTTTAGAAAGGTAAAATTCTAACATAGATACCGACAATATTTGTTAGTTATACTTTTGAAAATATGTGTCTACTTTGTTTAAAATATATTTACATTTTAATTAAATATTTGATATTTTAATTATATTTTCTAATTTTTTTTAAATATTTATACAATATTTTTTAAAAGTAATCTTAAGGCTATGTACTGGTATGGGCTGTCTAATGTATAAGAATAGGGAAAAATGCCCTAATGCTAAAGCCTACTTCTCATTCAATAATTAATGGATCGACCTAAAATAAATTGTAACTTATTGAGTAAATATGGAACTACAAAAATTACTATACAAAATTTCAAATTTTTTTGGGGATAGTCAAATAATTTTTGGTTAAAATTTTTTTAATTTATTTAATTTTTTTTAGTCATTTTTTTTATATTTTTTTTTAATTTATAAAAAAATGTGTATAGTAATTATTATGTATTGCTATATAATATACATTCTCTGAAAAAATTATTGAAATCGGTTAATTATTTACAAAGTAGTAGGAATTTCAACAAAAAAAAAATTATTCTGAGATAATCAACTTTAAAGTTTTTTTTTAAAGCTATTTTTCATTGAAATTTTTAAAGTACGTGTTTTAAAACGCTTTTTTTTAACACTTATACGTAATATTTTCATTCAAAATTTTAAAATCTAATAGTTAATATATTATATATTCGAATTCAATCATAAAAAAAAAATGATAAATTAATTTATTTTGATACCAGTACATAGCCTTAAATCTATTTCTATATTTGTTAATACATATTTTGTTATATATAATTTTATATAAGTTAGCTGATAAAATAATTAAAATCCTATCAACAATGGGTCGGGTACAGCTACACTTAGTAAATATTAGGATAGAAAAAAATCATAAACATTGCAACGTCAACGTCAACAGCAGAGATAAACAGATATATATATATATATATATATATGTGTATAACTCATTAGGATTTGCATAAGATCAGGTATCTTCACCCATTCGTCTCCTGTATATAATCGGCATGCCAATCAGACGGGTATCCGGGCGCTCACAACACTCTTCATCCTCTTCGTATTGTGAAAAGCTGGGTCCTACCACAGCTGGATCGGGTGTGAGAAAGTCTGGGTCACAGAGTAACGATACGCTGTAATGGATGATCACATAGGTATCGGTTAATATATATAAACATCTTAATTATTATTATTAAAATTATTATTGATTCGATAAAAGGTAGATATTTTTTATGTATCATATAAATGAAACGAAAAATAAATAAAATGATCAAACAAAATATATTATGAAGTTTCAAGATAATAGTTGAAAAGGTGGCATTTAAGGGCAGGTGCGCCTACTTTTTTTGATATTACATTTTTTTTTAAATATTTAATATTAATATAAATTATGTAAGGTAAATATATTATAATAAATATGTCAACAAATTAGAATACCAAATACAAGCGTTTAAAATAGCACAACCTTCAAAGCTTTCTTTTAAAAAACTGCCTACAAAATGATTATATATTGCATTGTCTACCAAATAGTTATAATATGAGTATAAATATATATATATATATATATTTAAATGTTGTAATATTTACTACCACATGTATTACTTATACTATACATAGATGTTCACATATACCATACATGGATACAATGCATTCACTACGCATGAATACACGATTGTGTGTGTAAGTAATTACTAACTATGGAGGAGGGGTGATCACGATAGTCGGGAGCTCGGAAGCATTATTCTCGTTACCACCACTGTAAACTGGCATAGATGGGCTTGGCGGGGAGTTCGGAAGAGGGGAAGATGAGTTCGAAAGAGAGGACTCATACTCCTGAGTAGGGGAAGGGAGTCCCTCTTGACCCGCATCATAACAGATCCCATTTTCATCCGTCATTTCTTCTACATTGTCCAATCCCAGTATAAAGACATCTGGTTCTCTAGTAATGTGAATATATGTGAGTGAAAATGTAAGAACAATCTTATGTTAATGAAATGATATCAGTTTCTATGTAAGGTATTTAGATTTGTATAAATATATTTCTTTACTAAAGGTATTATTGACACTAGTAATGTGATTATAATGGTGGCCAAGTGTGGCTAAAACACAACCATTTGAATTTATTTTTTTGAGTAACTGGGTTTTTCATTGGTTTTTTAGTTTTATGTAAGTTTTTCTTAGTTTTCCCTATTTACTGAAACCATATATATATATACCATAAATGGTATATATATGGTTTCATATTATTCCCAAATTTAATATCATGATTTATTATAGTATAAATAGTTACATAGTAATGTTATAGTAATTTTATTTACTTAAATTAATAAAAAAATATTAATATATTATAACATTATAATCTTATACATTTATTACCATTTATTATTTACTTAAATTAATAAAAAAATATTAATATATTATAACATTATAATCTTATACATTTATTACCAAACTAAGTATTGGATATCAAAAAAAATAACAAAAATCTAAAAACCTAGTATTTTTGTTGGATAAAACCTAGAAATACCCAAAAAGCTGACCTGGCTAACCTTTATGGATATGTAATTCAATAAGCTAGATATCACAATGGTGGAATGATCATTACATTTTATAATAGTAAATAATTAGATCATTAGTAATATTAATAATAAATAATTCCGGTAGCATATGTTTAATGTCTACACACATTTGAGAGATATGTAAGGAATTAATTAAAGTAATATAAATATAGTGCTTATTACCAATGGTTATAATCAGGATAGGCTATAACCACACAAATATATGAGTTTTGGTGTTTATATTTTTTGGGATTACTGTTTAGCCTTAATAATAACATTTAATTTAATACATACATATTTAAAATGATAGAGTATTTTGAAGATATGTATAGAGAGGTATAATATTATTTATATTAATAGATAATTTGGTTAATTAATCATAAATATATATATATATATATATATATATATATATATATATATTAGTTTAGACAAAAGTAAAATAGTTAACACTGCTGGCGAGTGGCACCAACGGATTCGAAAGATCAGAAATGGATACAGGAAGAAGGGGAGGATGACCCTCTGGAGATGTATGGTACCAGCTATTATTGTCGTCCGCTTCCGAGATGTCATCATCTGTTTCTTCTGATAATTCATCATCCTCTTCTATTCCCATAAAGTAAAGATCTTGTTCTCTGAAAGTATGAATATATGAGAAAATTAGTTTATTTTTAAGGTATACCTGAATTCGAAGAGTTATATCTTCACTAAAGACAATTCAGAAAATGTTATATATTATCTAAATGATATATGGCTTGATAAAAGTAACTATAATTATCATAAATAAGCATTTATAAATACAACCATTTAAAAATAAAGATTAACTGATCGTAATAGATTTATAATTTTTTTTAAACTGATATATAGGCTCTTTTTTTAAACTTAATTTAAAATATTTTAAGTTCCATTTTTAAATTTTGATCTAGGTTATAAATTTAAATGAATTTTTCAGAACTTAAACATAATAAATCTTTTCATATATATTAAGTAAGACTTAAAAATAAAACCTACTTAATGAATTTATTAGAAATTATGTTATTTTTAATTTTTGTTAGTGTTTGGTGGATCATATTCTTATCATCTTATTATTATCAAATATTTGTATTATTTAATATATATATATATGGATCTAAATGTAATTAATAAGACATAAAAAAACTTATTAATTCTCATATTAATTTCAGAAGTTATAATAATTTTATTACTTGCTATCTTCATCATGTAAGTATTCATATAATTCGCGTGCCCTTAATGAAATAATGTCAGTTTCTATATAAGCCTTATATTATAAGGTATCTAAATTAATATAGAGATATATCTTCATTAAATACACTAGTGAGATGTAATTTCAATGTTTGCCAATTTTGGCAAATACACAAGAATTTGAATTTATAATTTCAGTATTTGGACTTTTCATTGGTTTTAGGAATTGTATGTAGGTTTTTAACGGTTTTTTGTAGTTTTTACTATTTTTTATTTGAATTAAGGTGTTGGTAGTTATAGTAGTAGTAGTAGTAGTAGTAGTAGTAGTAGTAGTAGTAGTAGTAGTAGTAGTAGTAGTAGTAGTAGTAGTAGTAGTAGTAGTAGTAGTAGTAGTAGTAGTAGTAGTAGTAGTAGTAGTAGTAGTAGTAGTAGTAGTAGTAGTAGTAGTAGTAGTAGTAGTAGTAGTAGTAGTAGTAGTAGTAGTAGTAGTAGTAGTAGTAGTAGTAGTAGTAGTAGTAGTAGTAGTAGTAGTAGTAGTAGTAGTAGTAGTAGTAGTAGTAGTAGTAGTAGTAGTAGTAGTAGTAGTAGTAGTAGTAGTAGTAGTAGTAGTAGTAGTAGTAGTAGTAGTAGTAGTAGTAGTAGTAGTAGTAGTAGTAGTAGTAGTAGTAGTAGTAGTAGTAGTAGTAGTAGTAGTAGTAGTAGTAGTAGTAGTAGTAGTAGTAGTAGTAGTAGTAGTAGTAGTAGTAGTAGTAGTAGTAGTAGTAGTAGTAGTAGTAGTAGTAGTAGTAGTAGTAGTAGTAGTAGTAGTAGTAGTAGTAGTAGTAGTAGTAGTAGTAGTAGTAGTAGTAGTAGTAGTAGTAGTAGTAGTAGTAGTAGTAGTAGTAGTAGTAGTAGTAGTAGTAGTAGTAGTAGTAGTAGTAGTAGTAGTAGTAGTAGTAGTAGTAGTAGTAGTAGTAGTAGTAGTAGTAGTAGTAGTAGTAGTAGTAGTAGTAGTAGTAGTAGTAGTAGTAGTAGTAGTAGTAGTAGTAGTAGTAGTAGTAGTAGTAGTAGTAGTAGTAGTAGTAGTAGTAGTAGTAGTAGTAGTAGTAGTAGTAGTAGTAGTAGTAGTAGTAGTAGTAGTAGTAGTAGTAGTAGTAGTAGTAGTAGTAGTAGTAGTAGTAGTAGTAGTAGTAGTAGTAGTAGTAGTAGTAGTAGTAGTAGTAGTAGTAGTAGTAGTAGTAGTAGTAGTAGTAGTAGTAGTAGTAGTAGTAGTAGTAGTAGTAGTAGTAGTAGTAGTAGTAGTAGTAGTAGTAGTAGTAGTAGTAGTAGTAGTAGTAGTAGTAGTAGTAGTAGTAGTAGTAGTAGTAGTAGTAGTAGTAGTAGTAGTAGTAGTAGTAGTAGTAGTAGTAGTAGTAGTAGTAGTAGTAGTAGTAGTAGTAGTAGTAGTAGTAGTAGTAGTAGTAGTAGTAGTAGTAGTAGTAGTAGTAGTAGTAGTAGTAGTAGTAGTAGTAGTAGTAGTAGTAGTAGTAGTAGTAGTAGTAGTAGTAGTAGTAGTAGTAGTAGTAGTAGTAGTAGTAGTAGTAGTAGTAGTAGTAGTAGTAGTAGTAGTAGTAGTAGTAGTAGTAGTAGTAGTAGTAGTAGTAGTAGTAGTAGTAGTAGTAGTAGTAGTAGTAGTAGTAGTAGTAGTAGTAGTAGTAGTAGTAGTAGTAGTAGTAGTAGTAGTAGTAGTAGTAGTAGTAGTAGTAGTAGTAGTAGTAGTAGTAGTAGTAGTAGTAGTAGTAGTAGTAGTAGTAGTAGTAGTAGTAGTAGTAGTAGTAGTAGTAGTAGTAGTAGTAGTAGTAGTAGTAGTAGTAGTAGTAGTAGTAGTAGTAGTAGTAGTAGTAGTAGTAGTAGTAGTAGTAGTAGTAGTAGTAGTAGTAGTAGTAGTAGTAGTAGTAGTAGTAGTAGTAGTAGTAGTAGTAGTAGTAGTAGTAGTAGTAGTAGTAGTAGTAGTAGTAGTAGTAGTAGTAGTAGTAGTAGTAGTAGTAGTAGTAGTATTACCAATGATTTTAGAGAAATAAGTTTTATTATATAATTAATAAATCTTACATTCACCATATATTAAATTAAAATTTCACAACTAGGTAGTTATGTTATTAATTTATATATCATATCATATTATTAATATATCATATCCTCAAAACAATATTTATGTAGGATACCTATATATCAACTTATATTATTTTATCATATTTATAAATATTATGGATATAATCTTATAATCCTATTAGTAAAATAAATATTATTGTATTTTTTATAATAGTATACATATAAATATATTAGTTATCTGTGATTAATATTAATATATTATCTATCTATAATTTAAATATATTAGTAATTATTATATAATACCATAGATTGTTGTCATCATTGTATACACTATAAATGTATATGTAAATATAAATAATATATTTGAACATGAATTTAAGTATTCTGATTTTCAATTGCCATGGTAAAAATATTTCCGACATCTATTCAGATACAAAATATACATATTGAATTTGTATCTTAATAAATGTCATAAATATTGCAATATATAGCTATATATATTGTGTGGTCATGTTTATTTAATGGAGACAAGAGATAATAAGTGGAGTAACAATTATGGAGACAATAAGTTGTTTTTACATTTAATTCCATAAATAGCGAATGTTTAAAAATTTATAAACATATTTTAAAATAACTGATAGTACTTATTAGGTATATTATTTTTATATTATTATCCTATTGCATTATATATTGTATGCGGATATTTATATTTACATTATATTGTGTACACCTATATATATTTGATTTTCAATCTGTTGACGTATCCTACAGGCATTATGCCATGATTAAATCATCATGTTAGTAAGCATATCTAAATATTTGATACAAAAAGTATAAGATTGGATAATAATGCATTAGGTGATAGAGTTTAGTAATGATAGTGCTACGTTTCACCGACTAACAGATCTATATAAATCTAGATCATTCTATTTATAAATTTATTCAGCAATTAATTTATAATTCATAAAAGATATCCTAAATAATATATTAATTATTACAATTATTATGAATTAGGATTATGCTTGAATTAATCCAAATAATGTAGAATACTTAGTTTATCTAACTTTTTAATGAAAATAAAATATTCTATATTTAATATATTTAAATGTAATAATTAACTATATAATAATTATTTAGAAATATTATATCATATTATAATAATTATAATAGATACAAGTTGCTAACTCTGCAATTAATTCGTCTTCTTCGTAATCTGTATATCTATTATTACACATTTTATAAAACACGAACTGTGGTGCGAAAGTGTAAACAGTGAGAAAGACACGTGACAAGATGTTATGATGGTGTATGAATGTAGATGTGATTGTCCGTAATAACAACTATGATTATAACATTAATTTAACGCACTCTAAATATTTATATTATATATAATTTATTATAATAATTAATAATATTATTATGTATATATATATATATAATTATGTATATTTATTTAATTTTATATTTAAAAATGAGGAACTCATTTGTATGTGGAGTGCGTTCTTAGATTTAAATCGTGCGCCGCACGTCGTGCGTGTGTCGGTGTCTCTAAATGAATCTCAGATATAATATTTATATATTTAAATTATACGCATATATATATATATATTATACATATTATATATATATATAATATATATATACAGTATATATTAATATAGATTATTAAATTAACATATATAGATTATAAATTATTTATAAATTATATAAATTAATTAGGGGAGGGAATGGAGTAATGTCCGATACTTAATATGCCTCAGAATATTTATAATATATCGATAAATACTGAATTTTAGGCTCTTATTTTTTTGAATTAACTAGATATCATATAGTTCTATAGAACTGTTATTTCACTTTTATATATAAAGTGTTTAACCAAATAATATAAACGTTTGATTAGGCATTACAAAAAGCACTCAAATAAGGCAATATCGTAGTAGTGGCCGCTATAGCGACAGAATATACTATAGTACCAGAAAATGCGATAGGTGTATCGTAATGTATTCGATTTATATTTTTTTAATTATGAAATATTTAATAATTATATTGATGATGCATACGCACCTTATTTGATTCAATGATTTTATTATATATACACATAGGATATACACCTACTCTTACACATAAATAAGCATAGATATATATAATTATGTTTTTTGTCAAAATTTGACAAAAAAAAGATTATATAATAAATTAGAGTAATTAATTAATTATTTAAAAAACAAATTGACTATATTATAGATATTTTGATTATCTAAATATTGTATATATATAACGTTTTATTCTATCAAGCATCATGTAAGCGTTAATTAAAACGGCCACTACTACGTCATTGGTCACTACCCCTGCCCTCCCCTAGTTAAAAGTATATTGTTAGTATTATGTATAAATATATACATAAAAATACCTACATATTTTATTAGTGTATTTTTAAGAATTACATTTTAACTTAAAATATTTTAAACTTTTAAAATAGGTTATTATAAATATATACACTAATAAGATATTTATTTCTACAATATGAATATATAAAGAATATAAAACCATATAAACTATATTATTGTCATCATTTGTTTTAATTAACCTTAAATAATTATAACTTAATAAATGTATAGTGATTTAAAATAAATTTATTTAAATATCTTATCTATGAATTTATGAATATATATCATATTGTTACATAGTATATAGAATATATATATGAATATATTTATCTTAATATATAACATTTTAATTTAATATATTAACTACTATTTCACTATTTCACCTATATTTCAATTAAATTATTAATTAACTTTAGTCAATATATATATTTTAAAGATATTTTAAAATATGAAAATTGTCTTATACAATATAACATTGAACATGTTTATTTTGGGTTTTAACTTATATATATATATATATATATATATATATATATATATATATATATAAGTGTATCTATGATTGTAGTGTATTAAGTATTGGGTAATTCTCATATTATGTTGTTTCAGACTTGAACAATGTATTACTTTACTCATCCCTAGTTGTTGTTACAAATTTTAAATTTATTTTTTATTTTTTTGTTTTAAAGTTTTATAATACTTATATTTTACCATTACAATTTAAATACAATCTCTATATATAGTTAACTATAGTTAGACTGTTAACTATAGTTAACTATATATAGTTAATTTGTTTTTATTACTATACTAATACTTTCTTCATTATAATATGATATATGTGATAAATATGACATATAATTAGTAAATTTGTTATAATTACCATTTGATATAATGTTATAATGATATATACACTTCATATGTGTACATCCTTGTGCCTCCAATATGCTAATGATAAACCATGCCTGTGATACACTTCCCAGTACACACACGTTATATCACATGTTATGTAACCGCCCATTGGTGATGTAACTGATGATGTAATACTGTCAATAGGTTGTTAATTAATAATGTTTTAACGCCGTACTTTTCCACTATCCATAGAACTACAGTGATAGCTGCAGTGGGTCTTTTTCGTTATCGTGATCAATAGGAGGCGTGATAACACGTGACCCAGTAAACGGCGTTCCCTGTCGACTGAGGCAGGTACTACTAGCGCCGTACTGCGCCGTACGTGTTATGTAAATATTACCACGGGACGGGAAGTTATCGCAGCACTGCGCATGCGCGTATAAGCGAATTCATTATTACCTACCTATAGGTTACAACCATAGATTTAGGGTACTCTAAATCTATGGTTACAACTCATGAGTATAGCTTCAGCTATTATAGCTAGTTATCCTATTCTCCCCTATACTCTCTTCCCTCACGCGGTAACGGTTTCATGTGCACTGCGCAATGTACAGCGTACTGGTAATTGGGATGTTACAATCTATAAATAGCATTAATAATATGGACTATTCTAAAATCCTGCGATATTTTATTTAGCTTGACTCTAGATTTTATTTATCTAGATTCTAGAGAATAGCATATAAATATCAACATTATAAGTAGGTTATATTGTTATATTGTTATATTGTCATATTGTTATAAGTAGCCTATACTATTTCATATATTATAAATAAACTAAATTAATTGCTAAAATAATGTTATATAGAGAAAATTTATAGTACATATATGTTACCTACTAAAATATTATTAATATGTGTACATTATTCTTTTAATAGTATATAAATTATGTTAATATATATATATAGGTATATATTATAATATATAATATACTATATATATAGTTAACCTATATATATATATATATATATATATATATATATATATATATATATATATATATATATATATATATATATATATATTGATACGCCTCTAATAATACGACATTCTCAATAGTTTAAAACATATTAATTAAATATTTTATAAATATATATTTTTAATATTATTTTTTTATTATTTTAAAAATAAATAAATTATGTATAGGTTATATACAAGTTTTTCTAACTACAAATATATTATAATAAATATGTGAAAAATGTATTATATACACTTAAATATATATGTAAAAATAATAATAGTACACATATTAACTAAACACTACATGTCAGTGAAGAATACAACAACAAGTAACAATCAGATTACATCTGGTATATATATATATATTACTTTATAAAATACAACACAATACACTAGAATATTGATCATTCAATATGCTATTCACACATGCCTTGTAATAACAAACACTCTATTTAACTAATATATTTAACATTACATAGTGTCAGCCTAATATATTACATAGTGTCAGCTACATACATTGTACAATCGTACGACGTACGACGTACATATGAGTATATAAACATATATAAACATATATTTGTATACATCAATATATATATATATATATATATATATATATATATATATATATATATACAATATAGGCATAATACTAAAGGCATTGAATGAACTATATCACATTATAATGTTGAATGATAGGTAGATAGATATCTACATAGATATCTACATAATTATTATTATATTATTATATTTGTACCAAATAATAAAGTATGTTTGATATGTTTATTTACAATAGATAATAAAATAAATAAATAGATACGTTAATAATGTGATAATATAGGTAAATAAGTAAATATAACATAAATAAATTAACATACGTAATCTCTTAAAATTATACATATATAAAAATATATAATAAATAAATATATAAATAAGTATATAAATAAACATATTAATACATAATTAATTATATACATAAATAAATTATGTAATAAATATAATATTGATAAACAAATAATAACATAACATAATACACAGATACAATATGACAAAATATATAAATAAATATAACAAGTAATCTCATAGAATCGTATAGAATAACTTAATATAATATATATATATATATATATATATATGTATATATATATTATAATAGAGTACTATCAGGGAGGTACTATCAAAGCCCGGCTTTGGTACTACTATAGTAGTAATGTTACTGTATAAAGTGTACTTTATTTAATATATAGTCTACTTTCTATTTCATTTAATATCACCTATACGTTATTCTATAGTAGACATTGTATTATATAATATACCATATGGTAGCACTGCTATTATATATTGATACTATATATATATGTGTGTGTGTGTATGTATATAATATATACTATATATGTACTAGTATATTTTATTAAAATAGACAATGTATTAACACACACACAACAATGGATGCCACATATCTGGAATTACCATACGCACCTTTCTAAACGTTTAACTTTTGAAGCTCTTTTATTTTGGTCATTCACATGTATGACAATATTTGATAAATAAATGTTTGAATTTATAATTAAAGTCAACAGTTATTGCTTTGATTGAAAAATATATACTTAATACGCTTATTTTACATCGCCACTTTTCTTGATAATACTCTTACTATTGTGACCGTATTTGCAAAGGTCACTTTGATTATATAAGTGCAATTAATAACGGAACGATGGCTTATTCTTATTGGTTTAAAGCTATAACATGCAATCACAATTAGTATATAAAGGCAACTTTATTATGATACTGTTAAACAGTAAATATTACTACCGAAATGTACACATATATCGATTCATTGAGTTACACGAATACGGACGGTGGTCAGTTGGAAGAATCTGGAAGGTGGACACGCGAAGATCTATCACGTGACATATTACATGATCAAGGGTCAGATGCTGCTCGGACATCTAGCTTCTACGTAGGAAATATCTCTAATTTTGTGGTAAGTAAATAGTTTAACACACTGAATACTATTTTAGTTAATGTTAGTAGTCCTATCCACCATTCCCTGAATATTCATTGAATAATAATTAATATTAACATACAGTATACAATACATATAGGTAAATCAATGTATTGTGACGTATATATGTATATGTGTATGTATGGAACATATAAGTATATTTAAACGTATATAATATAAAGTACATCTTAATTATATATTTTGTAATTTAACTAGGTAGCCTATACCTATAGGCATATTCAGTAAATTGAGATTCAGTAAATTATTTGTTTCTGCATTTGATAATAATATATATATTATCTGTATAGGTTCCTATACGTTTTTTAATTAAGTATTATGATAATTTAATGTTTCTTTTTTGTTTATTATAATTTAAGTTATTATAATAGCTTGATAAATAATGAATTATTAGTAATACGTGAATACTTAACATAGAGACTATTTAACACCTGATTATATAATACATACACAAACATATATATATATATATATATATATATATATATACATATATATATGTATATATATATTTATATTTATACAAATATAACTACTAAATTTGGTAGACATTTATTTAGCATAATACGAATAATTTGGTGAAAAGATTATATGGTATACCCTAATGGAAATTAATGACGTAACAATTCGTGATGCGACATGTTAGCAAGTTACGCCAATACCTTTGATACTATTGACCTCAATCTATTTTAAGAATTGTTAATTGTAATTGAGCTCATATACCTGCATCTGTTGATGCACTGCACCACCAACGTGTACTCCATATACAGGGAGTAGATCCATGCAATGTATTTATATATCATATAATAGTTTATAGTATTACCGTGCCATATATGGTACTATAATACACTATATTTTACTATATATAGTATTACTTATAAGTTATAAGTTATACATGGATATTGATAACAAGATAACATGATATTGAGATATAAATTGAATCTAAATATATACCTACACAATGAGTCATAGATGTTAGTACGTATACGTTATATTATAATAGTGACGCCAGTAATTTAGGTACTATACACTACTGACACAATATTATATGACTACGGATTATATAGTTCATGGTTATGTTCCTACTTTTTACTTATGTTAATGTTTTGATATTTGTATATGATACAAACTTTCATCCATAATACAATAGTAGACAATCCAACACCCAGTTCCTCTGCCACAATATTTCTTTCCTTTCCATTTTAATATTATTGATAGCAGTAGCTTTATCAACGATAGAAATGAATTTACGTTTTGGCATCGTTACAATAATTTAATAAATCAAAAAATACATACGTAATTATATCACAATACATATTTATAGGCGTATATAAATATTTACCGATTACGTAAGATATTAAATATCAGGTTATTTATAGATATACAGACGATATTGAGTAGTAGGGGAATAGCAATGAATACTGTGGGAATACTTTTCATACAAATAAAAATTTGTAAATAATTTGTTTTATAATCAAATATGTCGATATAAGTGGATTCAATTCCAAATATTACCTTATAAATATGTCGATAATGCCGAATTATCTATATAAGTGGATTGTCGATGTACGCGGATTAATTTACATGTAAATAGGTGTAAATACAACACAAATATCTCGAAATGTCGATGTAGCCGAATTATCGATATACGTGGCTGTCGAAGTAAACGTCTTTCACTGTGTATATATATATATATATATATATATATATATATATATATATATATATATATATATAATAAAAATAATAATACCTGAAAATGATATTAAATTAATATAATTGTAACCACCATTCAGGAATTTGGAAACAGACACGAACATGCTGCTAACAGAAACATGAACTTATGTAGCTGTTGTGTTAAATATGAAGTATCCGGAGTGTGCCCTGCTGTCTCCTGCAACAAAACCACTCCGCTGACCGTCCATGTTGCGAATTTAAATAAGAAACTACGTTATTTTCTCATGTCGTTTCAACACTATTTCAATTATTCAGAAATATTAACGCTAGAAAAACATTACCTGCGTACAGGTGTACTTATAGAATCACGTCGCTACGAATCACTAGTATCCACCGTAAACAATAGTCGTATCATTAATAGTAACTTTGATAATGAATACATACATCTCATCAAGTTTATAGAGAATCAGCTGGATAGCTACCATGCTAGTGTTTCAGTGTTGAACAAAAGTGAACCAAATATATGTTACACATTACCACCTAATACACATAACCTCGATATGTGTTCAGTACAAGCATTTCCGATTATGTTATGTGTTGACAAATCTAAAAGTGATCATAATATTACACCTAACCTCACTACATCTTCTAATATAACTTCTAATACATGTAGTAGAAAAAGAAAAATAAAAACATCTAATAACGAGAGTTGTAGACCTATAAATAAAAAAATGTATTCTACATTACTAGAAGGTGCCCTATGTGAAATGCTCACATGGTTTAATACCAATATATCACACCCGTACCCTACCTACAAGTTCATTAGCACTATAGTTAAACGTTACGAGTTGACTTTTGTGCAAGTTAAGAAATGGTTTGCAAATAAACGAATTAGAAGTGGATTTACTAAAACTTTAAATAAATAATATATATATATATATATATAGTGTTTTTATTACGTCAGATATTATATTACATGTACTTTATTTATTATTTTATATTAAGTTATATTTTACGATTCTATTAAAATCTATTACTATAGTAATAGTAAGTATACTTATAGTAAGTATACTTATCTTTATTTATATATTGTGTCATATATTATCAGTTTATTGTGTCATATATTATCAGTTTATTGTGTCATATATTATCAGTTTATTGTGTCATATATTATCAGTTTATTGTGCTATGTTATTATTCGATTACAATATTATATTTATTACATAATGTATTTATATATATATAATTAATTATGTATTAATATGTTTATTTATATACTTATTTATATACTTATGTATTATATTATATTAATATTCATATTTATAATTCTTTGAGATTACATATGTTAATTTAATTATGTTATATTTATTTATTTACCTATATTATCACATTATTAATGAATCTATTTATTTATTTTACTATTTATTGTCAATAAAAATATGAAATATACTTTCTGATTTGTTACACAATATGTAATACTTATATGTAGAACATGAAGTATGTAGATAATATCTAAATACATGGCTTCCTTAACATTAGAGCGGCTTCTAAGGGACAATAATGTCCATTGGATATTAGAGCCATATGGTTATAAGTGAATACTTCTATGTTCCTGGATGGGATGAAAGGACTCTTATAAATAACATAACAACATAACAACATAACAATATATATATATATATATATATATATATATATATTGTATATACTCATATGTACGATTTACATATACGTCGTACAATGTACATGGCTGTCAATGTGTAATGTTAAATATGGTTGTATAATAGAGTATGTTATTATAAGACTTGTGTAGCGAATGACCAATATTCTAGTGTATTGTATTGTATTTGATAAAGTAATATATACCAGATGTATCAGATGTAATCTGATTGTTAATTGTTGTTGTATTCTTCACTGACATGTAGTGTTTAGTTAATATGTGTAGGTTATATTAATTCCTACTATTATTATTTTTACATATATATTTAAGAGTATATAATAAATTGTCACACATATTTATTGTAATATATTTGTAGTTTGAAAAACTTGTACATAACCTATACGTAATTTATTTATTTTTAAAATAATAAAAAAAATAATATTAAAAATATATATTTATAAAATAGTTAATTAATATGTTTTAAAACTATTGATAATGTCGTCTTATTAGAGTCGTATCATTATATATATATATTAACATAATGTTTATATATATTAACATAATGTATATACTACTAATAGAATACTATACATATATTAATAATATATATTAGTAGGTAACATATACTACCAATGTTCTCTATAGAGTTATCTATATGTTCTCTATATATATATAACATTAATTTAACAGTTAAGATAGTTTATTTATAATATATGAAACAGTGTATATATAATGTTGATATTTATATATAAATATATAAAGCATATATGCTATGCTCTAGATAAATAACATTTTTGTGGATTTTAGATTAGTCCATATTATTAATGCTATTTATAGATTGTAACATCCCAATTAGCAGTACGCTACATGCAGTGCACATGACACCGTTACCGCGTGAGGGAATAGGGAGTATAGGGGAGAATAGGATAACTAGCTCTAATAGCGGAGTTATAACCTATAGGTAGGTAATAATGAATGCGCTTATACGCGCATGCGCAGTGCTGCGATAACTTCCCGTCACGTGGTAATATTTACATAACACGTACGGCGCAGTACGGCGCTAGTAGTACCTGCCTCAGTCGACAGGGAGCGCCGTTTACTGGGTCACGTGTTATCACGCCTCCTATTGATCACGATAACGAAAAAGACCCACTGCAACTATCACTGTAGTTCTATGTAGGGATAGTGGAAAAGTACGGCGTTAAAACATTATTAATTAACAACCTATTGACAGTATTACATCATCAGTTACATCACCAATGGGCGATTACATAACATGTGATCTAACGTGTGTGTACTGGGAAGTGTATCACAAGCAGGGTTTATCATTAGCATATTGGAGGCACAAGGGTGTATACACATATGAAGTGTATCATTATAACATTATATCAAATGGTAATTATAACAAATTTAATAATTATATGTCATATTTATCAAATATATATCATATTATAATAATATTGGGCATATTGGCCATATAGCCTATATATATTTATATAATTAATTTTATATTTATAAAGTTTCAATATAAGATATATTTTTAGTAAAATGTAATATAAAATTGTAAACATTTGTTAAATTATATATGTTTATTATATTACGTTACATAGTATATTTATCTTACTAAATACTTTTTAATATTATATTTAATTTAATATTAACCTACAGATATTATTGGTGTAGTATTAGAATATATAGTATGCATTATCCAATAATTCACTAATTATGACTGTTATATTTGATTTAGTAAGCTAATATTATTTTGTATAATAACATTGAGAAATACAGATAGGACACACAAATAATTCTATAACTATGTGAATTCATGAATATTTCATATCTAGATATGAAAATTTAAAAGTACCAATATTATTTCAGAATTCTAACTAAATTATTTATTTTGAATTTTAAACCAGATTTACTTGTATACTTTCATTATACTAAATGCATTAATATTAGTGTATGGTAATATATAGTAGTGTGTGTATTAACTATGTAGGTTATATCTGATTGAAATCATTCTCAGGGGATTTATAAAAACTTTTTAGTGACAATTTATATAGAAGATTAGTATATTAAAGGCAAACATACACACCCAAACTCTCACACACGCACACATCCACATATATATATATATACCATTATTAAAAATCCAAATATCTATTAGAAGAATATTAATAAGAAATTACAATTTTCCTGTGAGTATAAAATTGATTATATGTGTTCTTGAAATACATATATAATAATACTTATATAATAAAGGTAGGTATATATACCTATACCTATATATACCTACCTATACCTATACCTATATACCTATATATATACCTATACCTAGTTATGAAATTCTAATTTAATATATGGTGAAGGTAGTATTTATTAATGATATAAAACTATATTTCTATAAAATCTTACTATTACTACAACCTCATACTACTACTACTACTACTACTACTACTACTACTACTACTACTACTACTACTACTACTACTACTACTACTACTACTACTACTACTACTACTACTACTACTACTACTACTACTACTACTACTACTACTACTACTACTACTACTACTACTACTACTACTACTACTACTACTACTACTACTACTACTACTACTACTACTACTACTACTACTACTACTACTACTACTACTACTACTACTACTACTACTACTACTACTACTACTACTACTACTACTACTACTACTACTACTACTACTACTACTACTACTACTACTACTACTACTACTACTACTACTACTACTACTACTACTACTACTACTACTACTACTACTACTACTACTACTACTACTACTACTACTACTACTACTACTACTACTACTACTACTACTACTACTACTACTACTACTACTACTACTACTACTACTACTACTACTACTACTACTACTACTACTACTACTACTACTACTACTACTACTACTACTACTACTACTACTACTACTACTACTACTACTACTACTACTACTACTACTACTACTACTACTACTACTACTACTACTACTACTACTACTACTACTACTACTACTACTACTACTACTACTACTACTACTACTACTACTACTACTACTACTACTACTACTACTACTACTACTACTACTACTACTACTACTACTACTACTACTACTACTACTACTACTACTACTACTACTACTACTACTACTACTACTACTACTACTACTACTACTACTACTACTACTACTACTACTACTACTACTACTACTACTACTACTACTACTACTACTACTACTACTACTACTACTACTACTACTACTACTACTACTACTACTACTACTACTACTACTACTACTACTACTACTACTACTACTACTACTACTACTACTACTACTACTACTACTACTACTACTACTACTACTACTACTACTACTACTACTACTACTACTACTACTACTACTACTACTACTACTACTACTACTACTACTACTACTACTACTACTACTACTACTACTACTACTACTACTACTACTACTTTTTTTTACTTCCTGTTTACATCCTGTCAACATTAATAAATTCATATTACAACATTATCCCATCAATCGAACAATAAGATAAGTCATCACACTCTAACTATTACATATATTATTTATAAAACTACACTCTTTGTTCACAACTTATTATTTATAATTTTCATTCATAACTTTTTCACTTATTGACGTTTATATCATTTATATATCCTAAATTCATAAAATCACTGAACCGTTACAATTTTCTATTATATTTTGTTTACATTTCTGTATTCATATATTTATCTATTTATAGCTTTCTACTTTTGATTTCAATATATTTCATTACATTACACATCAATATGACTAATACATGCATTCAATGTAATATTACAATTACTTGTACAAACTTTGTCACTTGTCTATGTAACTCTGCTATACACTTTAAATGTCTAAATGCACATAATAGCTTGCCATATAATTGGATAACAAGCAGTGCAGTACATAAGCATGTCGTCAGTGTACTTAAATCTCCTTCTTTTAAATTCTCATGCCAGACTTGCCTCCAAAAACCCAACCTTATTCCTTCATCTACAATCCCTCCGCTTTCTACTTCCATGACTGACTTACTAAATACTATTCCTTTCCTTATTAAAGATATATCCTCCCGCCTTGACAAACAAGACACATGTTTACTCAACATATATTCACAATTACAAAATATCAAATCAAACTACAAATACTCAACTATCACTCATCCTACTGTCACTTCCTCAATCCCCTTTCTTCCCCCTCCTCCTCCTTCTACTTCCTCAATCCCCCTCCCTCCCCCTCCCCCACCACCTACCCCTATCCCTAGTCTCCTAGAATTACCCATCAATATGCATTTTAGACCTGTCTCCAATCCATATATTAGTAGACCAAATTGCCAAATAACCCACATAAATCATACTCGACCACTACCTCCATCCATCCCTCCTAATTACAATTCTATTGTTATTGAACACCTAAATAGTAAACAAACGACAAAATTGTTCTTAACCGATCTACTCTTGTATGTACACCTCCCATCTAATGCAATATCTACCTATAAATTCATCAATAATATAGTCATAATATACTTTAATTCCGACAACTCCTACTACACATTTACATCAAAAATACAGAATATTATGAAACATCCCCACTATACAAACTTATATTTTCGTAAACAACGTAGTCTACTTGAAAGAGTACGAGGTAAATTATTATACCACGCCACAAAAGCAAATCTGACTCCACCCAATACTAAATGTACTTACAATAACTCCAACGAAACCTATGAATTAAGAAACATAATCAACTCAAAGGTTGACTGGAAATCAAGTCCCATAAATATAACTCCTCATACCTATAAAACCTGGGAACATTCTTATGAATCTTACATTAAAGCCAAATCGTATGAACCTCATAACACCAGTTCATCTATACCGCCAGCCTGACTGCACCATCTCCCAATCCAACCCCACACCAGTGTCTCACTTACCGCCATAACTATGCATTCACCACCAATGGTAACTTCATCTTCCACACAGAATATTAAAGCTGCCACTCTTAATATCCGATCAATAAGAAACAAAATTGAAATCATCCTTGACCTATTCAATGATCTAGATCTAGATTTTTTATGCCTTACAGAGACCTGGTTATCTAATAATGATACACCTATTATTTCCTCACTGAATACTGATACACACTGTTTTGTCCACCTACCTCGGGATGGTCTCCATCTCGGTGGTGGAATCGGACTACTTTATAACAAAAATATCAAACTGACTAACAACAAAGACCTGAAACAAATATATTCCGAAGCCTTATCATGCACTTTCCATCCCACTAACTCACAGTCCATTACATTTATCACAATATATAGACCACCACATCAATCTATCCCTCTCTTTATTGATGAACTGAATGAACTACTCATAACAACGAATAAGCACACTATAATTCTAGGTGATTTTAACATTCCAATATCACCTTCATCGCACTATTCCAAACTACTCAATCAAACTATAAACTCTCACAACTGCACACAATATGTTACATCATCTACTCATTCATCAGGCAATATTCTTGATCTGATCATAACACATAATACGAATACCTCCATCACAAATACATCCGTTAATAGACTTATCACAGATCATCACATTATTACATTCATTGTTAAATCTCCCAAACCTAAACGACAATCACAAACTATACATTACAGAAAATCTAACAACATAAATATTACTGATTACATGCGTGATTTTACTGACCTACTAAATACTTCCAAAGACCCTACTGACACTACCAACCTTGATATAGTTCTTCTTAAAACACTGGACAAACATGCACCCATCACAACAAAAATTATCACTAAACGTAATAATATAAAATGGTTCAACCCCACACTTTCCTTATACAAACGTAAACTCAGATCCGCTGAAAAAACATGGAGAAAGTTCAGAAGCCATGACAACTTAATTTCTTTCAGGCAACATTCCAGTGAATATAGGTTTATGATAAAGAAGGCAAAACATGATTATTACACTGACACAATTAAAGCTGCTGGAAACGACACAAAAAAACTATTCCAGATATCAAATTCTCTACTCGGTCGTATAACCCCCCGTATTCTCCCAGAGGGCACCCTATCTTCCTTACCTGCATTATTTGATATATACTTCAAAAACAAGGTACAGATAATAATCAATTCCCTTCCTCCTCTAACGCTTCCACCACTAACAACATCTATATACAAATTAGATTCCTTTACCATCCCAACTGCAACAATAATCGACAAGCTTCTTCAAGCCGTCAAGTCATCATGTAAGCTTGATCCAATACCAACAACACTACTACACAAACTATCCACTCATCTCACTCCATACTATAAAAACATAATAGACAGGTCTCTTATATCAGGTATTGTCCCCTCCTCAATGAAACATGCACATGTAACTCCAATAATAAAGAATTCATCACTAGATAAATCAGACCTATCAAACTACCGCCCCATATCAAACCTATCGTACATTTCAAAAACTCTCGAAAGAGTAGTCTGCTCCCAACTTTCAAACTACTTAGAT
>OZ025239.1:89913456-90110956 GCA_964019155.1 Osedax fenrisi | reverse complement strand
CGAGTTACCTCCACACATACACACACATATATATATATATATATATATATATATATATATATATATATATATATATATATAATTAAAGACTTTCTTTTATATAGCAGATTATTTATATATACTTTGTATATATGTTGTTGGGCAATCTAGTTGGGGTCGTTACTCTCTGAGATCTTGTTCCTTGAGTCTATCTTTAACTTTATTTATCAATTTTCTCTAGAAACAATACTCGCGTATATGTTCGTAAATAATACAACTGAGAAAATACATTTATATTATTAAACAGTGCAACACATCTAGAATTCACGGTTGAATGCCTTTTTATAATAATGTAGTTGATTGGCCAGCATACCAATCATAATTATGAATGATTATAATCATGCGTTGGGGGTTTCGAAATATTATATTATTCTACACTACATACATTTTACATTTTTCAGTTTTTGGACAGCGAACTGTGCTTATAAAGCAATCGGCCGTCAATATATATTTTAAGTTAATGTTTCATATTAAATAGGTAGTTTTTCAGTAGTTTCTTGAAGTTGGGAGTTGATGGTGTAGTACGGATGGATGTGGGGAGAGTGTTCCACGAGTATGGGACGGATATTGCCCATGCTCGAGTGTTGGTTGAATGTAAGTTGTGTTTAGGAGGAAGTTGAAGTAGAAACGTAGTGGTGGAGCGTGTAGTGGTACGAGTTGGTAATTTAAGTTTGAGTAGGGATGCTAGGTAGTCAGGAGAGTCATGGTGGATTGCTTTATCAGCCAGTAGTGGAGTTTTATATAGGATTCTATGGCGTACAGGTAGCCAGTGGAGTTTAACTAGGAATGGAGATATATGAGTGTGGGAGTATTTTGGTATGTTGAATATACACCTAGCTATAGAATTTTGAAGAATTTGGAGTTTAGTAATATACGATGAGGGGGTATTATAGAGGATAAAATTGCAGTAGTCGAATAGAGTCGAATAGAGTAGGATGTAAGCAGAAGCTATAATAGTAGCGGTGGATATTGATATTGAATGACGAATAAGGCTTAGTGAATGTAGTTGATAGTTTAATAGTTTTGTTATGTGGGACAGTTGTCTGTAAAAATTTAAAGTATTGTCAAATATAACACCAAGATTTTTGACATGGGTTGAGTACATGATGAGCTGTCCATTAATGTTAATTGGAGGGGGGTTGGTAACGTTTTACTTCGGAGTGGAAGGTGAAGGAATATAGCCTCGGTTTTAATTGGGTTAAAGACGAGGGAGTTTATTGTGAGCCAGTTACGAATGGTGGTAATAGTAGAGGAAAGGATGTCGGGTGCAAAATTAACATTTTCTGTACATTTTACATAAAGTTGTATGTCGTCTGCATATGTATGGAAGCTAACTGGAGAATTCGAGATAAGGTGGAGAAGGGGAATTATGTAAATGTTAAAGAGTATTGGTCCAACGACTGACCCTTGGGGAACACCGTGTGTTACAAGACGGGAAGATGAACGGGTTGAGTGAACTAATACTGAGGAAGTTCGGTTGGTTATGAATGAGGATAGCCATTTGTGTGCAGTACCAGTGATACCTATAGATGTAAGACGGTGTATGAGAACCTCAACATATGTTTACATTCATATAATACAATTATATAAACCTATTTCTACTATCTATTGTATTATGAAATACATATAATTATAAAAATAATATAAATTATTCTAAATAATGCATTTATCTCAATATAAATATTTTCTCACAATCACTTGTATTCAAATGATTTCAAAAATCACAGTTTATGAGATATATTAATACTATTTTTTGATATAGATATTAAATATATATTTCTCTTTAATTTATAAGCTTGTTTTCTAATATAGATATTTTGTTAAATAAATATAAACGATTATGTATGCATATTTTTAGAAAAATCTAAATTAATAATAAAATTACATATAATAATATAATATTTTATAAAATTATCTCCTTGTATGTCCAAATTATGTAGAAAAATGTAGAAAAATTATGTAGAAAAAATAATGTAAATATTCTAAAATTGATAGTGCTGGATATATTTACAGTAGTACAAAAGCCCTTCGGTACATATAAAGGGCTTTGGTAGTACTATTAACATGTACATTCGGGAAATTTTCGTTTATTGCGCAATGTGCATTCCCTTAAGCCGGCCCTGTATATATATATTGTTATGTATATATTAATGATACGTATATGATAATATTTACTATATATATAGTATAATATACTATAGTATAGGTACACTACTACATAGTAATACACTACAATACACAATAATGTAGTATATACTAATTATATATAGTTTATACATTACAATATGTACTACATTACACCACGCATTACACACTACACTGCACATTATACTACAATACATCACACAACAATACATGTGCACTACAGAATGTGACCGGGTAATCCAGGCCTATCTACTGACCACTAGACAGGAGTACCAGCAACAGGACGAACACTCCAAGGAAAGGGCTTCCAGGGCGTACACCGCACGACCTTATCAGGGGTCAGGGTCAGCGGAGAGTTGACCCCTGAGTTCCTGCTGAAATGTTCTTGTAAAGGTTACACTCGTAGAGGTCAAACGTAAAGGTTATATAGAGGTCACATAAAGGTGGGTACCATAAGTTGAGATGCACGCCTGCATGGTGAATGAGTTAAACGGATTCTTCAATATTTAATTATATATATATATATATATATATATATATATAGATATTGCATTATAGTATACGTGGATATTCTATTATGGATATATATTCAGCTGTAGGTGACAAAGTGCACAGTTATATCTATAAAACTATATATATATAACTATATCAATAAAATGATCACAATTAATACAGCACTACTGCAACCACCACTATCACCACATAGAGTGAAGGACAAAAGAGGACGTAATTATTCCTCATCTCTCAGAGACAAATACTAACAAGTTCCGGAATGTTCTCAAGATTCCTATAAATATGATCCCGAAATGTCGCTTATAAACTGTGGGTTATTATTAGAGAAGCAACATACACATCAGTACACACACCTAACCACACACACACAGCCACACACACACACACACATAGCCACACACACACAGCCACACACACACACAGCCAAACATTATTCCATAGGGTTATCATTTTTCAACATTACAAATAATTGTATAAAATCAAATTCATATGTATTATATTTTCATTACATTATGTTTATTTCAGACATCATATATATACATTGTAATTATAAATAATTATTTTCATAAATATAACTGTATAATTTAAACAAATACAACATTAATTAAGCTGTAAACGTTTCTTGATAACCAATAAACTATATTATCATATTAGCGAACATAATATATTAAACATAACATCCGTGCCAGTCAAGAAATAATTGCCTTTTAAATAATATTTATATGTGAAATTATACTGTTATAAATAAAGACAATTTAAAACAAAATATATATTTGCATATAAAATTAATAATTTATAATATATATCATAGCTATTTGAATTATGCATAATTTAATTTGAGATAAATTGTATTCACCAATATATTAAAACCATTTAGTTAATTTAATATCAAAAACCTTTAGTTTAAATAAGTTCAAAACCCTTTAGTTAATATTCTATCAAAAACTTTTAGTTCAAATAAGAATAGAACCCTTTAGTTAATATTGATAAAAACCCTTTACTTCTTTATGTAGTAAAACCCTTAATGTTTCACTAAAGCTTTTACTAAAGGGTTGAAAACCCTTCACTCACAGGACCACTTACTAAAGGTTAATTCAAAGAAAACTAAAGGGTTATTTTTAACAGTGTAGATATGAAATATATGCTACAGGAATTATTTATATATATTATTATTAATTATTAAATAATATTCGCTACTAAGAATTAATTATCATTATTTATTGAGTTATTTATTTTCATAACATTCAAGGTTGACCAGTTTAACCTAACTATATTAATGTTAAATGTATGGATAATACTATAATAAATCATAATATGATATTAAAATTAAATATAGTAACAACTACTAAAAACCTTTAAAAACCTACATAAAATTCCTAAAACCAATGAAAAGTCCAAATACTGAAATTATAAATTCAAATTGTTGTGTATTTGCCAAAACTGGCAACCATTATAATTACATCTCACAAGTTTCAATAGTGTATTTAGTGAAGATATATCTCTATATTAATTTAGATACCTTATATAGAAACTGATATTATTTAATTAAAGACATGCAAAATATATGAATACTTACATGATGAATATAGCAAGTAATAATATTAAAATAACTTCTGAAATTAATATAAGTTTTTTATGACTTATTAATTACATTTAGATCCATATATATATATATATTAAATAATAGAAGTATTTTATAATAATAATATGATGAGAATGAGACGTACATCATACACTACATCATACACTAAAATAAATTTAAAATAACAAAATTTCCAGTAATTTCCAATAATTCTAGTAATAAGTTTTATTTTAAAGTCTTAATCAATATATATGAAAATATATTTAATATGATTAAATTCTGAAAAATTCATATAAATTTATCAAGTAGATCACGAGTATGGAACTTTAAAGATTTGAAATTAAGTTTAAAAAAAGAGCAATCATATCAGTTTAAAAAAAAAATTATAAATCTATTACAATCATTTATTTTTAAATGGTTGTATTTATAAATGCTTATTTATGATACCTAATCTAGTTACTTTTATGTATGAAGCCATATATCATTTTAAAGATAATATATTACATTTTCTGATTTTTCTTTAGTGAAGATATAACTCTTCGAATTTAGGTATACTTTACAAATAAACTAATTTTCTCATATATTCATACTTCCATAGAACAAGAGCTTTACTTAATGGGAATAGAAGAGAATGATGAAATATCAGAAGAAATAGATCATGACATCTCAGAATCGGACGACGATATTATCTGGTACACTCTACAGCAGTGTTAACTATTATACTTTTGTCTAAACTAATATATATATATTTATGATTAATTAACCAAATTATCTATTAATATAAATAATATTATACATATCTTCAAAATACTCTATCATTTTAAATATGTATATATTAAATTAAATTGTATTATTAAACCTAAACAGCAATCCCAAAAGATCTAACCACCAAAACTCATATATGTGTGAGGTTATAGCCTACCCTGATTATAACCAGTGGTAATAAGCACTATATTTATATTACTTTAATTAATTCCTCACATATCTCTCAAATGTGTGTAGACATTAGTGATGTAAATGATGCTCAAATTTAAAGCATCGATGCAGTTTAGGTCTCAGTTACCTAAAGCATCGATGCAGTCTCAGTCTCAATACATAAAGCATCGATGCAATCTCAATTTCAAAATCATTGTTTAAGTCTCGGAATGGGTTACCTAAACCGTCGATGCAGTCTCAGACTCTATAAAATACATTGCTATTAACTCATGCTTATTAAATGCATCATTTAAGAGTATTTATATAGATAAATATATAATCTGTATATAATATGTTTAAAATGTAACTTCAAAAAAGCACCATTTCGGATTGATTATGTTTTATAAGAGTCTCATCTCGGCTCAGGCTCATTTGACTAGAGTCTCAGCTCGGCTCGGGCAAGTTTGGCTAGAGTCTTGGCTCGGCTCAGGCTCATTTTTACCGAAAATGAAAGTCTTGGCTCGGCATCAAAAACCAAAAGTCTCGGCTCGGCATCATTTACATCACTAGTAGACATTAAACATATGCTACCGGAATCATTTATTATTAATATTACTAACGGTCTAATTAATATTTACTATTATAAAATGTAATGAGCATCCCAATATTGTGATATCTAGCTTATTGAATTACATAACCATAAAGGTTAGCCACGTCGGGTTTTTAGGCATTTCTCATTTTTATTCAACAATAAAAAATACTAGGTTTTTAGATTTGTTGCTACTATTTTTGATTATTAATAAATAATTAGGTAATAAATGTATAAGATTATAAAGTTATAAACCTTTGAGCGAAACCTTCGACAAGGTCGTGTTCGACACTATAACGTCCCGCGACGAAGCATATACAGATATACGCTTCCGCCACCAAACTCGTAACGCGTACCTCCGCGTCAAGGTCGACACGGGTGCGCAAGGAAACCTATTACCGCTGCGCACATTCCAGAAAATGTACCCCGATAAACGTTATCGACCAAACCTTCAACCGAGCAGTACCCGCCTATAAGTATACGACGGTAGCACCTTGTCGTAATACGGGAAGCTCGAGCTTACGATCAGCTCTGGAGCCCACACGTCGGAAGCGATATTCTACGTCGTCGACATTCCCGGACCCGTTCTCCTGGGATTCCCTGTCGAGCACTGCACTGAAGTTAGTCACAATGCACTGCTCCGTAAATCCGCAACTATAACTAGCATCCACCGCGGATCTAGTCAAGGAAAACCCTAAATGTTTCGCACCCATCGGAAACTTTGAGAGTACCGATCGTACATGCACCACGCCGATGCCCTATCGCGTTCCTAGACGAGGTCAATGCCACTCTCGAAGGTATGGTAACCCTAGGGTTCATCAAGCAGGTACACGAACCTACAGACTGGGTATCGAGTCTCGTGTACAGCCGTAAGGCTAACGGCAAGATACTCATATGCCTTGACCCGAAGGACCTTAATCTCTTGATTAAAAGACCGCATTACGCTACGCGGAAACTAGACGAAGTGACACACCACTTAGGTGGCGTTCGGGTTTTCTCAAAACTCGATGCGCGCTCAGGGTACTGGTCGGTCCATCTCGACTAGCCCTCGAGTCTATTAACCACATTCAATAACCCCTTTGGTAGATACCGCCTACCCTTAGGACTGAACCTCAGCCAAGATGTGTTCCAGGAACGTATGGACCGCATACTCGAGTACTGCCTAGGAATGATCGGAATTTCCGACGATGTAGGCGTCTTCGGAAAGAACGAACGACAACACGACAAGAATCTCCGTCATCTGATGAGGACCGCATCACAACATGGCCTCGTCTTCAACGAATCGAAATGCTCGATAAAGACTGACAGCCTTACCTTCTTTGTCTCCACTTCGACAAAGACGGCGTACATCCCGATCCCGAACGTGTGAAGTCGATCCAACAGATGACCTCACCAGACACTCCACAGGCCCTGCGAGAATTCCTGGGTATCGCGACCTATATGGGGACCATTTACGAAAGACCTGGCACACCATGCGACACCTCTACGCGAACTCCTCAAGAAAGACGTCGATTACCAGTGGTCCCCTACTTACGAGAAGATCTTCAATAACGTGAAACATCGAATATGCGCACAGACCACTCTGTCATATTACGATCCAAAGAAGAAGACAACTATTCAAGTAGATGCTTCAGGCCGTGGCCTCAGCGCCACCCTTCTACAAGACGACAAACCCATTGCCTTCTCATCAAAGACCCTTAGCCCTGCTGAGACACGTTATGCTAATATCGAAAGAGATATGTTGGCCGTAGTCTTCGGATGCGAGAGGTTCCACAACTACGTCTTTGTGACCAGGTTCTTTGTCCAGTCTGACCACAAGCCACTGGAGATGATCACCCGAAAGAACCTATTCGCCGCACCTACCCGCCTCCAAAGAATGCTGCTCCGAGTGCAGCCGTACGACTTCAATCTAATCTACAAACCTGGAAAAGAGATGCTGATAGCGGATGCGCTTTCCCGCCAGCCATTAGATGCCAGCGAACACATCGACCTTGACGTCCAGATCAGCCCCGTGCAGTTCGCGACACAGAAGATCGACAATTTGAAATTAGAAACAAGCCGAGACGAAACACTTCAAGCCCTGCTTCACGTAATCCACAACGGGTGGCCTTCAGTGTATCGAGAAGTTTATTATTTAAATTTATTTTTCAGAAAATATGGAAAACCAACAAAATATGAAAAGCTTACATAAAACTAAACAACAATTGAAAATTAAATAAATTCAAATGGTTGTGTTTTAGCCACAATTGGCCACCATTATAATCACATCTCACTGGTATCAATAATATATATTTAGTGAAGATATATCTCTATATGAATCTAAATACCGTACATAGAAACTGATATCATTTCATTAATATAATAATGTTCTTACATTTTCATTCACACATATTCACAGAGAACGGAGGTCATTGTACTGGGAATTGAAGAATATGATGAAATTATGGATGAAAATGGGATATGGTACCCTGCAGGTCAAGCGGGCTTCCCTTATCCTCTTCTAGAATCTACTTCCCTTCTGCCAAACCAATTAATGCCAGTTTACAGTGGTGGTAACTGTTATATGTCTACACATATCTATGTGTACGTAGATATACGTAGATATATATATATATCTACGTATTAATATAACCTATATATATATATATATATATATACATATATATGCCTATGTATCCACGTTCAATATACATTGAACATAATAGTCTAAATGCAAGACGCGATATTATGTAATAGTATTCGGCATACCGCAGACATGAAATCTACAATCTTGTTGTTGCGTGCCATAGACCGTGACACGGTTCAGGGCAAGAATGTCTCTGCCCAATGGCTACCCATTGGCTGAGCGCTTCATCATAAGCCACGCCCCTATTCGTATATATATATCAGACGGTATGCCACGATACCGTTGTCTCCCTGACCTTGTATCTATACGTTATACTACACGCTATATCTATACTTGTATGAATAAACTTAAACACTGGACCCCTTGATTCCTTACTTTTCGAAAGCTGCGGGATAAACACATTAACTAACATATTCTATTATACACATGTTAATATAACAGTAACGAGAATAATTCTGCAGCGATTCCGGATATTGTGGTTACCCTTTATCAATAGTTAGTAATTACATATTTACCTACATATAAACACATACACATACACGTGTATACATGCGTAGTGAACACATTGTATCCATATATGGTATATGTTTATATCTATGTATAGTATAAGTATTACATGATAGTAAATATTACAACATTTAAATATATATATATATATATATATATATATATTTATACTCATATTATATATAACCATTTGGTAGACAATGCAATATATAATCATTTTGTTGTCAGTTTTTTAAAAGATAGCTTTGAAGGTAACAATTTACATATTAATTAATAACTCTTTGTATATATTTAATTATTGGAACTCTTTATCAGTTAATATTATTGATGTACAAAACACTTTATTACTTTATTACCACCTTTTTAATTATTATCTTTAACTTTAATAACATATTTTCCAGATGTTTATTTTATTTACTTTTCGTTTAATTTTATATGACGAATACAACATATCTACCTTTTATTGAAGCAATACAAAATTTTAATAATAATAATAAAGATGTTTTTATATTTTAACCGATTCCCATGTGATCATCAATTGCAGTGTGACAATACCCATAGACCAACTCAATCTCAGGCCAGGCAGGCTCAAGTTGAGGAGGAGGAGGAGTGATGTGTACGAGAGCGGCCTTCTTATAAGAATGAACCAATAATGGCTGTTGATAGGAGGCACATGAGTGAAGATGAAACTGAATCTGATACAGATCCTGAAGAGTTATATATATATATATATATATATAATAATAATAATAATATCAGATTGGCAAAAGCCTGGATGAAAGAAAAAGCATAGCTTGTCGAGTCTTTCACCCAATAGATTATAAGGAGAAAATTTGATAATTATATTAATATAATGAAAATAAAATAAAGGATAGGATAACATTATAATTAATAAGATAATTACAAGTATATTATTAATAGTTACACAAAACAATTAATACAAAATTAAATAAAAACAAAATTTAAATTAAAAAAAAAAAAAAAATATTTTGTTAAGTATCAATTTTACATGTAATTTATATTGGTGACACGCATATTGACAATGGCGTCTCAACTTTCAAGGTGTGGGTTCATCAAGTCCTATGCCTTAAGGACCATACTTGCGCCAAGAGCATGAACACTGGCAACATTTACCGCCAATAAATGCACCTTTACTCCCAACTACATACCACTATCGCTAATAATGCCACTCAATATAACACATCCAAAAATCTAAATAGAATTAATACATTTTGTTTTTATTTGATTTTCTTAAATAATTAATATATATATATATATATATATATATCTATTTATCTCAGTATCTGAACTGGCCTTGTTATATTTTAATTGAATTCCCATCCTAATATTTACTATTTATAGCTGTACCCGAACTAGTGTTGCTAGGTTTTTAATTATTTTTTTAGCTTATAAAATTACCTATAAAATCTAAAATTTAAAAAATATGGAAAGGTATTTTTAAAATATTGTTGACAAGAATATGGAAATGTATATTTAAAATACTTTTTTTTTTACAAATATTGTATAATTTTTTTAAAAAATTAGAAAATATAATTAAAATATTTAAAATATTTAATAAAAACAAAAAAATATTTTAAAAATAGGACAACTATTTTCAAACATACATATTAACTATTAAAGATTATCGCTTCTGAATTTTTTAAATTTTGTTGATATCCTAATTGGTATTTAAATTTGTTTGATATAAATGATTCTAATCTATGGTAAATAATTTTTTCAAATAATAATATCAATTTCGTTTTATGTTATTGGTTTTTAAAAAATATAGTACTTTTATTTTTTATAAGTTCAACATATTACGTGGATTATTATATGATTATAAGATTATCGAACAAGATCAGAAGAAGAAGACTAAAGTTTGCCGGCCATTGCATACGAAGAGAAGACGAGGTAGTTTCGGATCTGGTTCTGTGGCAGCTAACCTATGGAACTAGAAGACGAGGAAGACCACCTGATTCGTATATAAAGACTCTGGAGCGTGATACCGGTCTACGAGCAGCTATTAAGAATCGTGATGTTTGGAAGTCAATAACTGTCCGGGAATTAATAAAACGAATCCTGAAATAAGCAATAAGAAATTATATGATTGCAAATATAAGTTCAATATTCAATATTTAGTGAATTATTAAAAACAACATTAAACTCATTTGCTATAATTTTGGAAATAATTTAAACATATTTATTGTATTTTTATTCTTTATTATATTTCTTATTCACTGTTAATCCACTCATATATACACATTAATTTAAATACTAGATAGTGATTACCAATATATATATATATATATATATATATGACCATAGTTTCAATATTTAAACATAAACTTTATATAAATAACAAATATTAATTATATCATCACTAGGTGATAGGATGCTTATTTCGGCAGCCATGGCACGGTTCAACACAGAAGTTCAAATAGTGTACTGAATACAACCATTGACGTGTTTATTCTAAAAGGTGAAGAACGTTAAGGGTGTCGTTATAATATACATATATATATATATTGTTATTTTATTTTTGGTGGAGTCATTTCATTAATCCAGGATCATCATCAATTACTATATTCATCTATGGAAAAAATTTAATAATTTTAAAATCTTGATATTTATATATGTTTTTTTCCTATTAAAAAACTAAATAAGTTACTTATATTTATAATTGTGGTATTATATATGTTATAGAGTGAGTCATGATAGATTTATATTATTGTACAAGAGCGCCTCGACTGCGAATGTATATTGTAGCTATCGCAATCGGTATTCTATAAATACACTGCCACTATCCGATGCACTGGAGTGGAACGCGTTCACTAAATAGTGATTCGCGTTTTTGTTATTTGTTTCAGTATGATTTTGGACACAAAACCTATAGTGTCATTTATTTATTAACTAGAATATATAATCGACGAACCCGCATACACGGTAAACTATTATTATTATTATTATTATTATTATTACATACTATCCTATATAGGTTGATACTGAATAAAGTGATTGCAGAATAACACATTTATCTTTGATCTGTGGACTCACGGTGTTACGTCTATTCACACGGTGACCGTACAACATTGGTGACAGCGGCATCCTATTTAATCAAATAAGTATATCAAGAAGAAGTTTATTGCCATCAGGAAGAGCAGCCGACGAAAAACCCGGAAGTACACACGGTACCCGGTAACGCAGCCGACGAGAAACCCGGAAGTACACACGGTACTTTGTAACGCAGCCGACGATAAACCAACTTATAGTGGGTTAGTGTGTTTATTGAGTACATGATTGTGATAGCGACAATATACATTAATTTTGCATTATTTAGAATAATTGATTTAGTATAGTAATTACATACTATCATGACTGACACTAAGACACCAGTGGGTAGACCGGCAAAAAAAGATCTTAGTTATGTAAAATTGGTATTTTTCGATGAGGGGTCGGATGTTGATGAGTGGATAGCGAGTGCAGTGGAATGCGTTTCGCTTTTAAACTATAAAGGGGAAGAGGCCGCAGCATATATACTATATCATATACGCGGCGCGGCTACATTAGAATTATCTATGCTAGGAGAAGGGCTATTGGATAATGAGGTTATATTTAAATCACTGAGAAATAGATGTAGCCAGGGAAAAGCAAGGGGGATACTTTTAAGAGATTTAGTGGATAGACGTCAGCGGGAAGGGGAAACAATAACATCTTTTGCGGATGGATTACTAAAGTTAGGATTATCTCTAAAAGGGGAAGTCGATGGCTGGGAAGCCCTAATGATAGACGTATTTAAATCGAACGTAAGGGATATGGACCTACGAAGGTATCTATTATTAAGTGACACATATATAAAATTTCAGGAGATAAGGCAGCGTGCGAGAAAATTCGAGGATATAACATATGATAATGGGACTTGTTTTAGAGTAAGAGTAGTGGGTAGAGAGACGGTAGATGCAAGGGATGAGGTAACGCAGCTCAGGGCCAGAGTGCGGGAATTGGAGAACTGTAGTCGTAGACAGCTATATGATAGAGATATGGGAGGTAATGGGGTGGATGGTGGGTATAGGAGGAGTAGACAGGTGACAGGGATAAGATGCTATCGGTGTGGTAATATAGGACATATTTCGAGATGGTGTAGAGAAACGGAAACCCGTCGAAAAATCTGATACCTGTCAAAACTGCGGCAAGAACCATGACATCTGTACGGCTTTTGGCTCACGCTTGTGTTCCTGCGGGAGGCTGAACCACTGGGCTTAGCAATGCTCCCGGCGGAGTACGACCCCTTCCGCCACACACAGTCTAACAATCGGAACATGAGTATCGTACAACGATGCTCGATATGAGGTTTTTATAAGACTTACCATTAACATCAATAACTCAAAATATAAGTAATATACATAATATATATTATTTTATAAAATATATATATATTAATTTAATATTATTAACAATAGATAGATGATATATGGATATGATCACAATTGCTACCTAGCTCTTATGGAATTGACAATAATATACTATTAAAGTTATGATGTGGTCTTTTTGATAATAAAATACATATGTGACTTTAATAAAATTTTATTTATTATATTGTATTATAAAATAGGTATATAATAGTATTGTAAATAGTCTCGAGTTGTATCGGGTAGTTTCGGGTAATTGACTAAACCATCCGGGTATAAAAATATGATTTCGAGTCAGGTTTCTAAAATGTCAGGTCATACGGGTTTTATTTTGGGTTATTCGGGTTTGTTCCGAGTTTAAATACTCATATTTATTATCATTATCAAAGATATTAAAAGTGTAAAAGTAATGTAGTAAAAATAATATTATATGTTCAATTTAAAATAAAATCTAGCAATGTATTTGATTATCAATTATTTTACAACAAAAATTATATTATTAATGAGTTAATATATATATATATATATATATGTGTGTGTATATATGCATTATATATAATGAATAATGTTATGACCTCAATTTACTAAATATTGTTGATAAATATTTAGATATTGAAAATATGTAAATCAATATATTGATATATTTTAAATAAGGCATTATTTTATTTCATATATATCACTTTATTTTATATTAATATTAGTGATGTAAATAGGTATATACTATATATATATATATATATATATATATATATATATATATATATATATATATATATATATATATAGATATCATCCGAGTGGCACCTAAAAACTAAGTCTAGCTCTTGAAGGTCAACAATATAATCAGAAAACTCCTACCCATCACTCTAACTTTATTCTGGCACGTAATAGTTATCGTCATAACATGTTTCGTACAAAATCCGAATTCTACTAATCTAAAATCACTGCTGCTGGAACTAACATTAAAATTATCTACAAAATCACGGATAGTCTTCTCGGATGATTTAAATAAACCCAACTCCCTGACATGCCCGATGAACCATTCACAACAACCTTACTAACACTGCCTCGATATCCAACTATAACTGGCTACCTAACTACCCACCAGCGTTATATGCAAAACTTCATTCTAACCTCTTCAATCGATATTCAACATCTTATACTGACAGCTAAATCTATCTCTCCAACTGACGTACTACCTCTAGTTGTTACGAAGATTCTATCTGACCAACTATGTATCATATTTAAAGATATTATCAATCTATCGATATCCACAGGTTATATTCCCCCCAACTTAAACACTCAACTATAACCCCGATATTGAAAAAACCCACAGCTGACCAAGCTATACTTTCCAACTACCAGCCAATTTCCCAACTATCTCTACTCGCCAAACTACATATCAGCTGATAATAAATCACCAAGCTAAGCAATCTTGACCTTTCATCGGCATTCGATACCCTTGACCATGATATCATTTTAACTAGAACAAATAGGAATTACTGGAACTGTGCTAAAATGGATCTCTAACTTTATTCGTGAGCGCTACTTTTCGGTCAAAATTGTTGAACAATTGTCATCACCCCGCAAACTGTATTATGGTGTTCCTCAAGGTTCTATCCTCTCGCCTATCATCTTCGCGAATTACCTACTACCCCTCTCAAGTATACTAAATACCTTCCCCAATGTTCATTATATAATCTACGCCGTCGACATTGAATTACACTACGAAAACAAAAACTCTACTGAATTACAACTCTGCATGGATACTATACACAACTGGCTAACATCTAACCACTTACAACTTAACGCTACTACAACCGAACTACTCAACATTAATGCTAACTCCAACTTCGACAATTTTCCAATACTCTACATCGACTCCTCACCACTCACTCCGTCTTCTACCGTTAAGTATCTTGGGATTACCCTCAACCCTACATTAGACTCTGATGATCATATCACATCACTAATAAAGACGATCTCACACTTTCAATACAATATTAGGAAAATTCGACCTTTCATTGACTTCCCTATGGCCAAACTCCTCACGCACTCATTTGTTGTCTCTAGACTAAATTATTGTAACACCTTCTTCATTGGTACAAAAACTGCATCTATTACTAAGCTAGACAGAATTATCAACAGATCTATACGAACCATATACCAACTAAAAACTACTGACTATACTACCTCTGTGACCAACCTGCGACTACAACTTAACTGGCTTGCTACAACTCAAGAAATTAACTATAAAACACTGACTCTTCTCAATAAAATACCGATAACCACCGAACCCACTCCAATATTTGACGACTTTATATATAGTAATAACACCCGTCTACTTCGATCTTCCTCTACACCTATCCTAGAAGAACCACCTTACAAATTTACCAAATTTGGAAAAAAAACTTTTCACAGGAAGGCTACTAATCTCTGGCAACAGGCTACAGATATGACCTTCTCAATATTCAAAAAAAAGAATAAAGAAATTTATCATTGACAACCCCATTATTTAAACCCCCACTTCTATCATATCCAAATTCTTTTTTTTACTTCGTATTTTTGTTTTCTCGTTTTTCGTTTTTTCTCTCGTTCTCACACTCAAGAATATAATATTATTTGAGTGTCTAAATAAATACCTATCATCATCATCATCATATCTCGTCGACACGCAGGACCTGATGCCAGCAAAATAAAATCCGTCTGGGGGACACGTGCCAGCCGGAGACTTTAGCCTCCATTGAATCTGATCTAGGGGACGCGTTCTTCTCACTCTATTGGATATCGTGGGGCCTCGAGTCGATCGACTCCATTAAGGTTAGTTTTGTCCTCCTATACGTCCTCGGAATCATAATGTCATATTTCACATGGTTTATATATATATATATATATATATATATGTTTACACACAGAATTAGTCGATATTTCAATTTTATACTTTCGATATATATTATGATATATATATGATATATTATCGAATTAATATATTTATATCAAATTTGTATTAACTAGTTTATAAATTGTTTATAAAAACATGTTGGCAATATTCCTTTTATATTTTCCCAAAATATAATATATAGTAATAATGATTATCTCCTATCTATTTACGTGTAAATGCATGTAATTAATCATGGCCTAGGTATATCGGGTATATATATATATAGACCGGGTATATCGTACCCCCTTAAAATATTAAAAAATGTCCTACTACAATTACTTTTTTCACTATTTTAACATATAATAATTATATTATAATTAGTGAAAATAAATGTCCATAAACTTCTAGTCTAGAACATAAATAGTTTTTAAAATATGCTATGGGTTTTGTCCCTCCCCCCTAGAGTAATTTCTAGATACAGGCCTGTGTAACTAGCATACTCTATATTGTAATATACAACTTTCATTACAAAGATATAATAATTTGAAAAATAATAAATTTTAAAAACTAATTTTTTTAAATAATTTATTTTAAATTAATTCCAAACAAATTTATTAAAATTTAAAATCATTGAAAATCTTAACATTTAAATACTTTGTATTATATTTATAACGGTATTATTACAAATATTCATAGAAAATTTAATATCAAAATATTAATTTATCTTGATTGTACAATATATACATGCCAATGATATGGCTGTATATATTAGCTACATTATGATTACGATATAATATGTATGTTATCATATTAGAGGTGCCTAATGATAATTGACATATTAATTTGAATTCAACAAAATATTTAAGTAATTCGAACTAATAAATAGAGTAATACACATATTCTTATTAATATTGCTATAAGCGAATATTATGCGTGCTATATCGTCAGAACCTCGCCACCGATACCCACATAGCTACCTATCCACACACAGCCATGATGTCGTCGATATGTTGGCTGCTACGTTTTTAAGTGATGCCAAGGTAGTATATGGAGAAATTGTATGTCGATACATAATCTATATAGTATCAACCTCTAGAAACCAAAAAAAGTGAACATCACAAAAATGGCAAGGAGGAGTAAAAAGCAAACGCCCCCCCCCCCCCCCCCCGATGATGACACTCTCATATAAATCACGCCGCACTCGTAATTGATATACGAGTCATACACAATTATTCATTAATAAACAATTAAACATAATTGAAGTGTTGTCTTTGGAATTTTATAACTTAACAATGATAGAGTATGCTATTTATAATATATGAGTCAGATTTTCATCGCTCAAGGATGACACCATGTTACATAACTCATTATCTTAGCTGTAAAAGTTCAATACAATTATTTAATATAGGCCCACATAGTTTCAATATAATTCATCTAATATAAATATCTCTAATGATAATATCAAGGATATATATATATTAATATACAAATTAAAAATATATTATCATAGTAATAGTATTTAAATATTAAAATGATTAATTATTTATATATGTTATACGTTTCTAGGATAATTATACTTTTGACAACAATATGACAGAGAATATTATTAATTAGACACTTTTGGTTCACACATGCAAATATATAATACATATGTTATATTATCCATGTGTAAGTTGATATTATTATTTATTAATATGAGAATTGATTATAGTATGAATTAACTAATATTAACCAGTAATACAACAAAAATAAAGCTTATATCTGTTATCTGTTATTTTATGTTTTTTATATTTAAACTGTATGGGACAAAGAAAGAGAAATATACATTAGTACATTTATACATATATACTATAGATTTATAGTTTACCAAATGGTAAAATACAAATCTATGATACATACATATAGAATTTCAATCACTCACTCACAGATACATAAACATATACACATGTCTACTAAGTAGTACTAACATACAATTCTATATATTTTTATTATTGTAACTGGTTAATAAATATATATGTTTAATATAATGGAATACATCATTTAGTAATAATGAATATTTGTGTACATATATTTAAAATTTTTAATAAATATGATTATAAAAAAAACATGTTTATAAAGAATATTGAAATTAAATATATTTTATATAAAATTAATTCATATTATATGATTGTTAAAAAAAATTTCCTGTTGGTATAATACTAAATGTATAGGATAATTGTCATATTTTAAATATGTTTTAATATGTATATTACAATATTATAAAACCATAGAAACAATGTTGTAAATCTATTACAAAATCTGATGTCCATACAAATCTCATATTAAACATTTATAGTAGTTATTATACATCTAAATAACTATCATACTCTAGAGCAGTGGTTCCCAACCTTTTTACATTATGACCCTTTTTGATATTACTTAATTTAAAAATATACATCACCCGATAACACATTTTATTTTTGTATTATTAACTTTAGTCGTAATAATATAAACTATAATATATATATATATATATATATATGTAAATCAATGATTGATGTTACTTTTGTTAACGCACTACACTTGTTTTTATTTCGGAAACAAATTTATTTTATTATTAATGTAAAATTATAATATATCAAATATTATCTTTTAAGTGGTGTTTAAATTATGTTCATTACATTATTCATTTTGTTTATATTATATTATTTGTACCTATATATTCATTTATTATATTTGAAACTTGATTTACTCAGAATAATTATCTTTAACCAATCATGCTGACATAACAAGTATTAACTTTTGTACAACTGAATATTTTCCTTAATTTTTTCAATATAACTAGATAAAACCTGTAAGATTAAAGTTATTTGTCAAAATTAAAAAATATTAAATAAAAAATTTTAAATAGCAATTTAGTTGGAAAATTAACTTGTTTTTATCAGATATTTCAATTATTTTTTTTATAAACGTATAACATAAAGATGTGTAAACATCTATAAATTTCAAAATATAATATAAAAATATGGAATATTATTAATAGATTAAAAAAATAAAAAGTGAATATTTTTTTGAGTTAATAGATTTATAAAAATATCATTTTTTCGTATCTTTTACATGTAAACCAAACCAGTGTAGTGCGTCCCCTTAAGAAGCTTCTCAATACACGGTTCGGTTTTAGATATCATACAACGCATGTCATTTTCAGCGTCCAATATATTTCTAGATTTTGGTTTGATTACTTGCATAGTAGAAAATCCACTTTTACATAAATATGTGTTGATGATGAAAATGGTACTCAAATCTTTAAAACTAATGGCATAATTTTGGGAATGAATTAATTATGTCAACTATTATAGCTATTTGTTTCCTGATTTATCTTGACATTTTTTTTAGAAATGGGCTCATGACCTAACAAAAAAAACCAATGACCCAAGTTTGGGTCATGACCCGTAGGTTGGAAACCACAGCTCTATATATATACTATAAATATAACAGTATACTACTAATAAATCAACAATTAGAATTGTTTAACTCTTGTTGTTTTATAATTTGAATAACAAGATATTTTAGAAATAACTTTTTATTATAAGAAATATCTTATTTTATATATATATATATAATAAAATATCAGAAGATAATTATGATCAATGTAAACAATGAACTGTGATCGCTTATCGAATAGTTTACTAAAAAATAATAATATATATATATAGATTTTAAAGCCCAGAGCAACAAGTCATTCACTTTCTAGCACTTCCACATCAATGGTTTCATTCAGTACGCTATTAGAACCTCTGTGTTGAACCTTGATATGGCTGCTGAAATCTATCGCCTAGTGATGGTATAATTAATATTTGTTATTTGTATAAAGTTTGTGTTTTAGTTTAAATAAAGAAACTGATCATATACATATATATTGGTAATCAATATCTATAGATATATAAATCTATAGGTTTTTAATTTAATATTATTATGTGTATATATGAGTGAAATATTGCAAATGGTTTTAATGATTATGTTATTGATTCTATAAATAGATTTATTGATAATTTATTTAATATAATTGAAAGTATAAAGTATAAATATTTGATAACGATAATAACATACTTTATAGAAATAAATAAAGAATAATACGAAGTTAAAACGTTTTACAGTTACCGTATATTGAACCTAAAATTTCAATCAAATAATAATCCAAGTAATATTTTCGAAATTATAAAAAAAAAAAAATCTCATAAACCATTATAAAATAAATGAATAATAATATATATTATTTTTGTGATAAAATTTAATATTAATTTCTTGTGATTTTATTTAAATATCAGATTTTAATAACATAGTCGTTAAATGTGATTTTAGAAAGGTAAAATTCTAACATAGATACCGACAATATTTGTTAGTTATACTTTTGAAAATATGTGTCTACTTTGTTTAAAATATATTTACATTTTAATTAAATATTTGATATTTTAATTATATTTTCTAATTTTTTTTAAATATTTATACAATATTTTTTAAAAGTAATCTTAAGGCTATGTACTGGTATGGGCTGTCTAATGTATAAGAATAGGGAAAAATGCCCTAATGCTAAAGCCTACTTCTCATTCAATAATTAATGGATCGACCTAAAATAAATTGTAACTTATTGAGTAAATATGGAACTACAAAAATTACTATACAAAATTTCAAATTTTTTTGGGGATAGTCAAATAATTTTTGGTTAAAATTTTTTTAATTTATTTAATTTTTTTTAGTCATTTTTTTTATATTTTTTTTTAATTTATAAAAAAATGTGTATAGTAATTATTATGTATTGCTATATAATATACATTCTCTGAAAAAATTATTGAAATCGGTTAATTATTTACAAAGTAGTAGGAATTTCAACAAAAAAAAAATTATTCTGAGATAATCAACTTTAAAGTTTTTTTTTAAAGCTATTTTTCATTGAAATTTTTAAAGTACGTGTTTTAAAACGCTTTTTTTTAACACTTATACGTAATATTTTCATTCAAAATTTTAAAATCTAATAGTTAATATATTATATATTCGAATTCAATCATAAAAAAAAAATGATAAATTAATTTATTTTGATACCAGTACATAGCCTTAAATCTATTTCTATATTTGTTAATACATATTTTGTTATATATAATTTTATATAAGTTAGCTGATAAAATAATTAAAATCCTATCAACAATGGGTCGGGTACAGCTACACTTAGTAAATATTAGGATAGAAAAAAATCATAAACATTGCAACGTCAACGTCAACAGCAGAGATAAACAGATATATATATATATATATATATATGTGTATAACTCATTAGGATTTGCATAAGATCAGGTATCTTCACCCATTCGTCTCCTGTATATAATCGGCATGCCAATCAGACGGGTATCCGGGCGCTCACAACACTCTTCATCCTCTTCGTATTGTGAAAAGCTGGGTCCTACCACAGCTGGATCGGGTGTGAGAAAGTCTGGGTCACAGAGTAACGATACGCTGTAATGGATGATCACATAGGTATCGGTTAATATATATAAACATCTTAATTATTATTATTAAAATTATTATTGATTCGATAAAAGGTAGATATTTTTTATGTATCATATAAATGAAACGAAAAATAAATAAAATGATCAAACAAAATATATTATGAAGTTTCAAGATAATAGTTGAAAAGGTGGCATTTAAGGGCAGGTGCGCCTACTTTTTTTGATATTACATTTTTTTTTAAATATTTAATATTAATATAAATTATGTAAGGTAAATATATTATAATAAATATGTCAACAAATTAGAATACCAAATACAAGCGTTTAAAATAGCACAACCTTCAAAGCTTTCTTTTAAAAAACTGCCTACAAAATGATTATATATTGCATTGTCTACCAAATAGTTATAATATGAGTATAAATATATATATATATATATATATTTAAATGTTGTAATATTTACTACCACATGTATTACTTATACTATACATAGATGTTCACATATACCATACATGGATACAATGCATTCACTACGCATGAATACACGATTGTGTGTGTAAGTAATTACTAACTATGGAGGAGGGGTGATCACGATAGTCGGGAGCTCGGAAGCATTATTCTCGTTACCACCACTGTAAACTGGCATAGATGGGCTTGGCGGGGAGTTCGGAAGAGGGGAAGATGAGTTCGAAAGAGAGGACTCATACTCCTGAGTAGGGGAAGGGAGTCCCTCTTGACCCGCATCATAACAGATCCCATTTTCATCCGTCATTTCTTCTACATTGTCCAATCCCAGTATAAAGACATCTGGTTCTCTAGTAATGTGAATATATGTGAGTGAAAATGTAAGAACAATCTTATGTTAATGAAATGATATCAGTTTCTATGTAAGGTATTTAGATTTGTATAAATATATTTCTTTACTAAAGGTATTATTGACACTAGTAATGTGATTATAATGGTGGCCAAGTGTGGCTAAAACACAACCATTTGAATTTATTTTTTTGAGTAACTGGGTTTTTCATTGGTTTTTTAGTTTTATGTAAGTTTTTCTTAGTTTTCCCTATTTACTGAAACCATATATATATATACCATAAATGGTATATATATGGTTTCATATTATTCCCAAATTTAATATCATGATTTATTATAGTATAAATAGTTACATAGTAATGTTATAGTAATTTTATTTACTTAAATTAATAAAAAAATATTAATATATTATAACATTATAATCTTATACATTTATTACCATTTATTATTTACTTAAATTAATAAAAAAATATTAATATATTATAACATTATAATCTTATACATTTATTACCAAACTAAGTATTGGATATCAAAAAAAATAACAAAAATCTAAAAACCTAGTATTTTTGTTGGATAAAACCTAGAAATACCCAAAAAGCTGACCTGGCTAACCTTTATGGATATGTAATTCAATAAGCTAGATATCACAATGGTGGAATGATCATTACATTTTATAATAGTAAATAATTAGATCATTAGTAATATTAATAATAAATAATTCCGGTAGCATATGTTTAATGTCTACACACATTTGAGAGATATGTAAGGAATTAATTAAAGTAATATAAATATAGTGCTTATTACCAATGGTTATAATCAGGATAGGCTATAACCACACAAATATATGAGTTTTGGTGTTTATATTTTTTGGGATTACTGTTTAGCCTTAATAATAACATTTAATTTAATACATACATATTTAAAATGATAGAGTATTTTGAAGATATGTATAGAGAGGTATAATATTATTTATATTAATAGATAATTTGGTTAATTAATCATAAATATATATATATATATATATATATATATATATATATATTAGTTTAGACAAAAGTAAAATAGTTAACACTGCTGGCGAGTGGCACCAACGGATTCGAAAGATCAGAAATGGATACAGGAAGAAGGGGAGGATGACCCTCTGGAGACGTATGGTACCAGCTATTATTGTCGTCCGCTTCCGAGATGTCATCATCTGTTTCTTCTGATAATTCATCATCCTCTTCTATTCCCATAAAGTAAAGATCTTGTTCTCTGAAAGTATGAATATATGAGAAAATTAGTTTATTTGTAAGGTATACCTGAATTCGAAGAGTTATATCTTCACTAAAGACAATTCAGAAAATGTTATATATTATCTAAATGATATATGGCTTGATAAAAGTAACTATAATTATCATAAATAAGCATTTATAAATACAACCATTTAAAAATAAAGATTAACTGATCGTAATAGATTTATAATTTTTTTTAAACTGATATATGGGCTCTTTTTTTAAACTTAATTTAAAATATTTTAAGTTCCATTTTTAAATTTTGATCTAGGTTATAAATTTAAATGAATTTTTCAGAACTTAAACATAATAAATCTTTTCATATATATTAAGTAAGACTTAAAAATAAAACCTACTTAATGAATTTATTAGAAATTATGTTATTTTTAATTTTTGTTAGTGTTTGGTGGATCATATTCTTATCATCTTATTATTATCAAATATTTGTATTATTTAATATATATATATATGGATCTAAATGTAATTAATAAGACATAAAAAAACTTATTAATTCTCATATTAATTTCAGAAGTTATAATAATTTTATTACTTGCTATCTTCATCATGTAAGTATTCATATAATTCGCGTGCCCTTAATGAAATAATGTCAGTTTCTATATAAGCCTTATATTATAAGGTATCTAAATTAATATAGAGATATATCTTCATTAAATACACTAGTGAGATGTAATTTCAATGTTTGCCAATTTTGGCAAATACACAAGAATTTGAATTTATAATTTCAGTATTTGGACTTTTCATTGGTTTTAGGAATTGTATGTAGGTTTTTAACGGTTTTTTGTAGTTTTTACTATTTTTTATTTGAATTAAGGTGTTGGTAGTTGTAGTAGTAGTAGTAGTAGTAGTAGTAGTAGTAGTAGTAGTAGTAGTAGTAGTAGTAGTAGTAGTAGTAGTAGTAGTAGTAGTAGTAGTAGTAGTAGTAGTAGTAGTAGTAGTAGTAGTAGTAGTAGTAGTAGTAGTAGTAGTAGTAGTAGTAGTAGTAGTAGTAGTAGTAGTAGTAGTAGTAGTAGTAGTAGTAGTAGTAGTAGTAGTAGTAGTAGTAGTAGTAGTAGTAGTAGTAGTAGTAGTAGTAGTAGTAGTAGTAGTAGTAGTAGTAGTAGTAGTAGTAGTAGTAGTAGTAGTAGTAGTAGTAGTAGTAGTAGTAGTAGTAGTAGTAGTAGTAGTAGTAGTAGTAGTAGTAGTAGTAGTAGTAGTAGTAGTAGTAGTAGTAGTAGTAGTAGTAGTAGTAGTAGTAGTAGTAGTAGTAGTAGTAGTAGTAGTAGTAGTAGTAGTAGTAGTAGTAGTAGTAGTAGTAGTAGTAGTAGTAGTAGTAGTAGTAGTAGTAGTAGTAGTAGTAGTAGTAGTAGTAGTAGTAGTAGTAGTAGTAGTAGTAGTAGTAGTAGTAGTAGTAGTAGTAGTAGTAGTAGTAGTAGTAGTAGTAGTAGTAGTAGTAGTAGTAGTAGTAGTAGTAGTAGTAGTAGTAGTAGTAGTAGTAGTAGTAGTAGTAGTAGTAGTAGTAGTAGTAGTAGTAGTAGTAGTAGTAGTAGTAGTAGTAGTAGTAGTAGTAGTAGTAGTAGTAGTAGTAGTAGTAGTAGTAGTAGTAGTAGTAGTAGTAGTAGTAGTAGTAGTAGTAGTAGTAGTAGTAGTAGTAGTAGTAGTAGTAGTAGTAGTAGTAGTAGTAGTAGTAGTAGTAGTAGTAGTAGTAGTAGTAGTAGTAGTAGTAGTAGTAGTAGTAGTAGTAGTAGTAGTAGTAGTAGTAGTAGTAGTAGTAGTAGTAGTAGTAGTAGTAGTAGTAGTAGTAGTAGTAGTAGTAGTAGTAGTAGTAGTAGTAGTAGTAGTAGTAGTAGTAGTAGTAGTAGTAGTAGTAGTAGTAGTAGTAGTAGTAGTAGTAGTAGTAGTAGTAGTAGTAGTAGTAGTAGTAGTAGTAGTAGTAGTAGTAGTAGTAGTAGTAGTAGTAGTAGTAGTAGTAGTAGTAGTAGTAGTAGTAGTAGTAGTAGTAGTAGTAGTAGTAGTAGTAGTAGTAGTAGTAGTAGTAGTAGTAGTAGTAGTAGTAGTAGTAGTAGTAGTAGTAGTAGTAGTAGTAGTAGTAGTAGTAGTAGTAGTAGTAGTAGTAGTAGTAGTAGTAGTAGTAGTAGTAGTAGTAGTAGTAGTAGTAGTAGTAGTAGTAGTAGTAGTAGTAGTAGTAGTAGTAGTAGTAGTAGTAGTAGTAGTAGTAGTAGTAGTAGTAGTAGTAGTAGTAGTAGTAGTAGTAGTAGTAGTAGTAGTAGTAGTAGTAGTAGTAGTAGTAGTAGTAGTAGTAGTAGTAGTAGTAGTAGTAGTAGTAGTAGTAGTAGTAGTAGTAGTAGTAGTAGTAGTAGTAGTAGTAGTAGTAGTAGTAGTAGTAGTAGTAGTAGTAGTAGTAGTAGTAGTAGTAGTAGTAGTAGTAGTAGTAGTAGTAGTAGTAGTAGTAGTAGTAGTAGTAGTAGTAGTAGTAGTAGTAGTAGTAGTAGTAGTAGTAGTAGTAGTAGTAGTAGTAGTAGTAGTAGTAGTAGTAGTAGTAGTAGTAGTAGTAGTAGTAGTAGTAGTAGTAGTAGTAGTAGTAGTAGTAGTAGTAGTAGTAGTAGTAGTAGTAGTAGTAGTAGTAGTAGTAGTAGTAGTAGTAGTAGTAGTAGTAGTAGTAGTAGTAGTAGTAGTAGTAGTAGTAGTAGTAGTAGTAGTAGTAGTAGTAGTAGTAGTAGTAGTAGTAGTAGTAGTAGTAGTAGTAGTAGTAGTAGTAGTAGTAGTAGTAGTAGTAGTAGTAGTAGTAGTAGTAGTAGTAGTAGTAGTAGTAGTAGTAGTAGTAGTAGTAGTAGTAGTAGTAGTAGTAGTAGTAGTAGTAGTAGTAGTAGTAGTAGTAGTAGTAGTAGTAGTAGTAGTAGTAGTAGTAGTAGTAGTAGTAGTAGTAGTAGTAGTAGTAGTAGTAGTAGTAGTAGTAGTAGTAGTAGTAGTAGTAGTAGTAGTAGTAGTAGTAGTAGTAGTAGTAGTAGTAGTAGTAGTAGTAGTAGTAGTAGTAGTAGTAGTAGTAGTAGTAGTAGTAGTAGTAGTAGTAGTAGTAGTAGTAGTAGTAGTAGTAGTAGTAGTAGTAGTAGTAGTAGTAGTAGTAGTAGTAGTAGTAGTAGTAGTAGTAGTAGTAGTAGTAGTAGTAGTAGTAGTAGTAGTAGTAGTAGTAGTAGTAGTAGTAGTAGTAGTAGTAGTAGTAGTAGTAGTAGTAGTAGTAGTAGTAGTAGTAGTAGTAGTAGTAGTAGTAGTAGTAGTAGTAGTAGTAGTAGTAGTAGTAGTAGTAGTAGTAGTAGTAGTAGTAGTAGTAGTAGTAGTAGTAGTAGTAGTAGTAGTAGTAGTAGTAGTAGTAGTAGTAGTAGTAGTAGTAGTAGTAGTAGTAGTAGTAGTAGTAGTAGTAGTAGTAGTAGTAGTAGTAGTAGTAGTAGTAGTAGTAGTAGTAGTAGTAGTAGTAGTAGTAGTAGTAGTAGTAGTAGTAGTAGTAGTAGTAGTAGTAGTAGTAGTAGTAGTAGTAGTAGTAGTAGTAGTAGTAGTAGTAGTAGTAGTAGTAGTAGTAGTAGTAGTAGTAGTAGTAGTAGTAGTAGTAGTAGTAGTAGTAGTAGTAGTAGTAGTAGTAGTAGTAGTAGTAGTAGTAGTAGTAGTAGTAGTAGTAGTAGTAGTAGTAGTAGTAGTAGTAGTAGTAGTAGTAGTAGTAGTAGTAGTAGTAGTAGTAGTAGTAGTAGTAGTAGTAGTAGTAGTAGTAGTAGTAGTAGTAGTAGTAGTAGTAGTAGTAGTAGTAGTAGTAGTAGTAGTAGTAGTAGTAGTAGTAGTAGTAGTAGTAGTAGTAGTAGTAGTAGTAGTAGTAGTAGTAGTAGTAGTAGTAGTAGTAGTAGTAGTAGTAGTAGTAGTAGTAGTAGTAGTAGTAGTAGTAGTAGTAGTAGTAGTAGTAGTAGTAGTAGTAGTAGTAGTAGTAGTAGTAGTAGTAGTAGTAGTAGTAGTAGTAGTAGTAGTAGTAGTAGTAGTAGTAGTAGTAGTAGTAGTAGTAGTAGTAGTAGTAGTAGTAGTAGTAGTAGTAGTAGTAGTAGTAGTAGTAGTAGTAGTAGTAGTAGTAGTAGTAGTAGTAGTAGTAGTAGTAGTAGTAGTAGTAGTAGTAGTAGTAGTAGTAGTAGTAGTAGTAGTAGTAGTAGTAGTAGTAGTAGTAGTAGTAGTAGTAGTAGTAGTAGTAGTAGTAGTAGTAGTAGTAGTAGTAGTAGTAGTAGTAGTAGTAGTAGTAGTAGTAGTAGTAGTAGTAGTAGTAGTAGTAGTAGTAGTAGTAGTAGTAGTAGTAGTAGTAGTAGTAGTAGTAGTAGTAGTAGTAGTAGTAGTAGTAGTAGTAGTAGTAGTAGTAGTAGTAGTAGTAGTAGTAGTAGTAGTAGTAGTAGTAGTAGTAGTAGTAGTAGTAGTAGTAGTAGTAGTAGTAGTAGTAGTAGTAGTAGTAGTAGTAGTAGTAGTAGTAGTAGTAGTAGTAGTAGTAGTAGTAGTAGTAGTAGTAGTAGTAGTAGTAGTAGTAGTAGTAGTAGTAGTAGTAGTAGTAGTAGTAGTAGTAGTAGTAGTAGTAGTAGTAGTAGTAGTAGTAGTAGTAGTAGTAGTAGTAGTAGTAGTAGTAGTAGTAGTAGTAGTAGTAGTAGTAGTAGTAGTAGTAGTAGTAGTAGTAGTAGTAGTAGTAGTAGTAGTAGTAGTAGTAGTAGTAGTAGTAGTAGTAGTAGTAGTAGTAGTAGTAGTAGTAGTAGTAGTAGTAGTAGTAGTAGTAGTAGTAGTAGTAGTAGTAGTAGTAGTAGTAGTAGTAGTAGTAGTAGTAGTAGTAGTAGTAGTAGTAGTAGTAGTAGTAGTAGTAGTAGTAGTAGTAGTAGTAGTAGTAGTAGTAGTAGTAGTAGTATAATAATTCTAATATAGTAGTTATTGATAATATACCTCATCTAAATAATAATATGAATAATCTTCAATCAATTTTTCAATTATTTAAATTAGATATTAGTATAATTACTAATGCTAAATTTCATTTTAGTTCTGCCATTATTACTCTGAATTCTACCTTTTCTAGAGATCTAATATTATCTTCTACTAATCTATTGCGAAATTCTGATTTCAAAAATGTATTCGTTCACCCTTTGTTAACACCTGAAGTTAAACAATTCAAACATATTTCTTACCATGCTTTAAAAAGCAAATTAATTCAAGGTTATAAATGTGTTTTAAACCGAAGAAATAATAAATATGAATTAAGAAATATTATAAATAGTGATGGTTCTGATGTAATTGACTGGAGTGGTAATCCTTATATACCATGTGATAATACATTTAATGAATGGAAAATATCATTTAATAGTTATATAAGTGATATCAAAAATAAATCTTCTGATCCACAATCAGCTTGACTAAATGTGTCTACTAAGTCCTACCACCCTACAATTTCATTAATAAATGCTCGTTCCGTTAAGGCAAATTTGATTTTCATTCTTGATTTTATTAATGAATTTAATCATGACATCATAGCATTAACGGAAACATGGTTTAATGAAAACGACTGTGCAGTCATTTCTTCATTAAAATCAACAGATTATAATTTTATTCAAGCTAATCGTGTGTGTGGTCGTACGGGTGGTGGAGTAGGTATACTGTATAAAAAAAGTATTGAACTTATCAATTCAAGATTATTTGACTTACCTAATAGTGAATGTTTAATTTCAAACTTTAAATTAAATTTTTGCAATAATTTTAAATTAATTGTAATTTATAGACCTCCAAGTAATGCTTATTCTTCTTTCATTGATTGTTTTTTTGAACTTGTTTCCCACATATCTCTTACTAATACCGTTATTTTAGGAGATTTCAATTTTCATATTGGATCTGATAATACTGCTGCTCTCTCTTTTAATAATATTTTACAATCTTTATCTTTAACTCAACATGTATCTGAAAGGACACATATATCTAATAATATTCTTGATTTAATTATCAGTTCTAGTTTTCATCTAAATTATTTAACAATTCTTCCAATTAAATTTCTTATTTCTGATCATTATGCTGTTTCATTCATTCTGAACGTTAATATTAACTGCAATTCAAATCGAACGATTAGCTACAGAAATATTCGCAATATTGATTATGAATCTTTTAGTACTGATATCAAGTATCATACTAGCTCCAATTTCAACAATATATCTATATCTTTTTTAGATCAAATTCTTACTTTTCTACTGAATAAATATGCTCCTTCTAAAAATAAAGTAGTTAGTGATCGTACTAATGAATGGTTCTCGAATGATAATTTATATATCAAACGCCAAATGAGAAAAGCTGAAAGAATGTTCAATAAAAACTCAACATCTTTTAACATGATAAATTTAAAAAAGTTAAAATTATCTTTTAAAAGGAGCATAACTTCTACTAAAAAAGAATTTTATAAAAATAAAATTTTAAAGTGTGGTAATAACATGGGCAAGCTTTATGCTTTCACTAATTCTCTTCTAGGTAAATCTCATCACAAATCTTATCCTAATATTTCTGATGATATTTTATGTAATAATTTTAGTGATTTTTTCATTTCTAAAATTGATATTATTTATTATTTGAATAATTCCTCTGAAAATTCTCAAAATACTCATTTAAATCAAACTCCTACTCTTACTCATTTTACGCTCCCTTCTAATGTTGACATCTATAATCTTTTAGTTACGGCTTCTTCTGCTTCTCCCTCTGATTCTCTGCCTCTTACTGTGATGAAATCTTTAGCTAACACACTCACTCCACTTTTTTCTTCAATCATTAATCAATCCCTTATTACAGGTGTTATTCCTTCTATTTTAAAACATTCTATTATTACTCCTATTTTAAAGAAAAATAGTCTTAATATAAATGAACTCTCGAACTTTCGCCCTATTGCTCAACTACCTTTAATCTCTAAAATTCTCGAAAAAATTGTTTTTAAACAGATAACTACTTTTATTGATTTTAATAACTTATCCTGTAACTTACAAAGTGCTTTTAGAAAGAACCACAGTACAGAAACTGCGATAACTCTTATACTAAATGATATATATACATCTTTAGATAGAAATGAGAAAATTCAGATTCTACTTCTAGATCTGTCATCTGCTTTTGATACGCTATCTTTTGATATCCTTTCAGATAGACTTTTAGACATCGGTATATCTTCAACTGCTCATGATTTCTTAATTGGATTTGTCACTAATAGAACTTTTTCTGTTAAGATCAATAACTCTTATTCTAAATCTCAATCATTTAAGTACGGGGTTCCGCAAGGATCCGTCTTAGGTCCACTACTATTCTCTATATATCTGAACCCAATAACTAATATTATCAAATCATTTAAAACATTAAGATTTCATCTCTATGCTGATGATATTCTTATTTATTCTGTTAATAGTAGATTGGTCATGAATAATGAGCTAGTTGAATGTGCCAATCAAGTGAATAAATGGCTACTTATGAACAAACTTCTACTTAATACTTCTAAAACTGAATTACTGAACTTACCGCATAACTTTAATAACTTCACTGATATATTTATTGATAATATTAGAATTATTCCATCACTAAAAATTAAATATCTTGGTATTACTATTGATAATAAATTGAATTTTGATGATCATATGTCAACTGTTTGCAGGAAAGCAAATTTTCATTTATATAATATACGATATATAAGAAAGTTCATTAGCAAAGACCTCACTACGATGCTAATTAAAGCAATGGTATTTTCGTCGACTAATTATTGTAATTCGATATATTTAGGTCTATCCAAAAAATTGAATAAATGTATCTATAGAATTGATCATTCGGCAGTACGATTAATCTATCAACAACCTTTATTTGATCACTCGAGTGTTACATTGCGTCAACATAATCTTAATATTCTCAACAATATTAATAGAAGCAAATATAGAATTCTATGTATAATTCATAAATCACTCACTGCAGGTCCTTCATATATTAGAACTTGCCTATCAGTTAAAGTGCCTATCTGTCGTGAACTTCGATCATCTAATGATGTATACTGCTTACAAGTCAAGAAATCAGTGAAACCAGTAACTTCCAAGAGAGCCTTTCAATACTATGCGCCGCCACTATGGAATTCTCTTCCCTTGAAAATAAGAATGATTCCTAATCACGATACCTTTAAATTTAATTTAAAACGTTATTTATTCAATATTGAAAAGTATTAATTTATTATTTTTACGTTATTTATGTTATGTATGTTATTGATATGTTTTATTTTCCAGATGACATTATATCATATGGTTTTTTTTTATATATCAATAACTAATATTGCATTTTGCAATGTACAGTTTATAATAATACTAATTATTATTTTGTTTATATTCAATTATGTTATTTTTGTTTGTTTGCTTTGTTACACTCTTGAGAACGCCTGGTGTGTTATTTGCAGTGTTTAAATAAATCGTTTTGATTGATTGATTGATTGATTGATAGTAGTAGTAGTAGTAGTAGTAGTAGTAGTAGTAGTAGTAGTAGTAGTAGTAGTAGTAGTAGTAGTAGTAGTAGTAGTAGTAGTAGTAGTAGTAGTAGTAGTAGTAGTAGTAGTAGTAGTAGTAGTAGTAGTAGTAGTAGTAGTAGTAGTAGTAGTAGTAGTAGTAGTAGTAGTAGTAGTAGTAGTAGTAGTAGTAGTAGTAGTAGTAGTAGTAGTAGTAGTAGTAGTAGTAGTAGTAGTAGTAGTAGTAGTAGTAGTAGTAGTAGTAGTAGTAGTAGTAGTAGTAGTAGTAGTAGTAGTAGTAGTAGTAGTAGTAGTAGTAGTAGTAGTAGTAGTAGTAGTAGTAGTAGTAGTAGTAGTAGTAGTAGTAGTAGTAGTAGTAGTAGTAGTAGTAGTAGTAGTAGTAGTAGTAGTAGTAGTAGTAGTAGTAGTAGTAGTAGTAGTAGTAGTAGTAGTAGTAGTAGTAGTAGTAGTAGTAGTAGTAGTAGTAGTAGTAGTAGTAGTAGTAGTAGTAGTAGTAGTAGTAGTAGTAGTAGTAGTAGTAGTAGTAGTAGTAGTAGTAGTAGTAGTAGTAGTAGTAGTAGTAGTAGTAGTAGTAGTAGTAGTAGTAGTAGTAGTAGTAGTAGTAGTAGTAGTAGTAGTAGTAGTAGTAGTAGTAGTAGTAGTAGTAGTAGTAGTAGTAGTAGTAGTAGTAGTAGTAGTAGTAGTAGTAGTAGTAGTAGTAGTAGTAGTAGTAGTAGTAGTAGTAGTAGTAGTAGTAGTAGTAGTAGTAGTAGTAGTAGTAGTAGTAGTAGTAGTAGTAGTAGTAGTAGTAGTAGTAGTAGTAGTAGTAGTAGTAGTAGTAGTAGTAGTAGTAGTAGTAGTAGTAGTAGTAGTAGTAGTAGTAGTAGTAGTAGTAGTAGTAGTAGTAGTAGTAGTAGTAGTAGTAGTAGTAGTAGTAGTAGTAGTAGTAGTAGTAGTAGTAGTAGTAGTAGTAGTAGTAGTAGTAGTAGTAGTAGTAGTAGTAGTAGTAGTAGTAGTAGTAGTAGTAGTAGTAGTAGTAGTAGTAGTAGTAGTAGTAGTAGTAGTAGTAGTAGTAGTAGTAGTAGTAGTAGTAGTAGTAGTAGTAGTAGTAGTAGTAGTAGTAGTAGTAGTAGTAGTAGTAGTAGTAGTAGTAGTAGTAGTAGTAGTAGTAGTAGTAGTAGTAGTAGTAGTAGTAGTAGTAGTAGTAGTAGTAGTAGTAGTAGTAGTAGTAGTAGTAGTAGTAGTAGTAGTAGTAGTAGTAGTAGTAGTAGTAGTAGTAGTAGTAGTAGTAGTAGTAGTAGTAGTAGTAGTAGTAGTAGTAGTAGTAGTAGTAGTAGTAGTAGTAGTAGTAGTAGTAGTAGTAGTAGTAGTAGTAGTAGTAGTAGTAGTAGTAGTAGTAGTAGTAGTAGTAGTAGTAGTAGTAGTAGTAGTAGTAGTAGTAGTAGTAGTAGTAGTAGTAGTAGTAGTAGTAGTAGTAGTAGTAGTAGTAGTAGTAGTAGTAGTAGTAGTAGTAGTAGTAGTAGTAGTAGTAGTAGTAGTAGTAGTAGTAGTAGTAGTAGTAGTAGTAGTAGTAGTAGTAGTAGTAGTAGTAGTAGTAGTAGTAGTAGTAGTAGTAGTAGTAGTAGTAGTAGTAGTAGTAGTAGTAGTAGTAGTAGTAGTAGTAGTAGTAGTAGTAGTAGTAGTAGTAGTAGTAGTAGTAGTAGTAGTAGTAGTAGTAGTAGTAGTAGTAGTAGTAGTAGTAGTAGTAGTAGTAGTAGTAGTAGTAGTAGTAGTAGTAGTAGTAGTAGTAGTAGTAGTAGTAGTAGTAGTAGTAGTAGTAGTAGTAGTAGTAGTAGTAGTAGTAGTAGTAGTAGTAGTAGTAGTAGTAGTAGTAGTAGTAGTAGTAGTAGTAGTAGTAGTAGTAGTAGTAGTAGTAGTAGTAGTAGTAGTAGTAGTAGTAGTAGTAGTAGTAGTAGTAGTAGTAGTAGTAGTAGTAGTAGTAGTAGTAGTAGTAGTAGTAGTAGTAGTAGTAGTAGTAGTAGTAGTAGTAGTAGTAGTAGTAGTAGTAGTAGTAGTAGTAGTAGTAGTAGTAGTAGTAGTAGTAGTAGTAGTAGTAGTAGTAGTAGTAGTAGTAGTAGTAGTAGTAGTAGTAGTAGTAGTAGTAGTAGTAGTAGTAGTAGTAGTAGTAGTAGTAGTAGTAGTAGTAGTAGTAGTAGTAGTAGTAGTAGTAGTAGTAGTAGTAGTAGTAGTAGTAGTAGTAGTAGTAGTAGTAGTAGTAGTAGTAGTAGTAGTAGTAGTAGTAGTAGTAGTAGTAGTAGTAGTAGTAGTAGTAGTAGTAGTAGTAGTAGTAGTAGTAGTAGTAGTAGTAGTAGTAGTAGTAGTAGTAGTAGTAGTAGTAGTAGTAGTAGTAGTAGTAGTAGTAGTAGTAGTAGTAGTAGTAGTAGTAGTAGTAGTAGTAGTAGTAGTAGTAGTAGTAGTAGTAGTAGTAGTAGTAGTAGTAGTAGTAGTAGTAGTAGTAGTAGTAGTAGTAGTAGTAGTAGTAGTAGTAGTAGTAGTAGTAGTAGTAGTAGTAGTAGTAGTAGTAGTAGTAGTAGTAGTAGTAGTAGTAGTAGTAGTAGTAGTAGTAGTAGTAGTAGTAGTAGTAGTAGTAGTAGTAGTAGTAGTAGTAGTAGTAGTAGTAGTAGTAGTAGTAGTAGTAGTAGTAGTAGTAGTAGTAGTAGTAGTAGTAGTAGTAGTAGTAGTAGTAGTAGTAGTAGTAGTAGTAGTAGTAGTAGTAGTAGTAGTAGTAGTAGTAGTAGTAGTAGTAGTAGTAGTAGTAGTAGTAGTAGTAGTAGTAGTAGTAGTAGTAGTAGTAGTAGTAGTAGTAGTAGTAGTAGTAGTAGTAGTAGTAGTAGTAGTAGTAGTAGTAGTAGTAGTAGTAGTAGTAGTAGTAGTAGTAGTAGTAGTAGTAGTAGTAGTAGTAGTAGTAGTAGTAGTAGTAGTAGTAGTAGTAGTAGTAGTAGTAGTAGTAGTAGTAGTAGTAGTAGTAGTAGTAGTAGTAGTAGTAGTAGTAGTAGTAGTAGTAGTAGTAGTAGTAGTAGTAGTAGTAGTAGTAGTAGTAGTAGTAGTAGTAGTAGTAGTAGTAGTAGTAGTAGTAGTAGTAGTAGTAGTAGTAGTAGTAGTAGTAGTAGTAGTAGTAGTAGTAGTAGTAGTAGTAGTAGTAGTAGTAGTAGTAGTAGTAGTAGTAGTAGTAGTAGTAGTAGTAGTAGTAGTAGTAGTAGTAGTAGTAGTAGTAGTAGTAGTAGTAGTAGTAGTAGTAGTAGTAGTAGTAGTAGTAGTAGTAGTAGTAGTAGTAGTAGTAGTAGTAGTAGTAGTAGTAGTAGTAGTAGTAGTAGTAGTAGTAGTAGTAGTAGTAGTAGTAGTAGTAGTAGTAGTAGTAGTAGTAGTAGTAGTAGTAGTAGTAGTAGTAGTAGTAGTAGTAGTAGTAGTAGTAGTAGTAGTAGTAGTAGTAGTAGTAGTAGTAGTAGTAGTAGTAGTAGTAGTAGTAGTAGTAGTAGTAGTAGTAGTAGTAGTAGTAGTAGTAGTAGTAGTAGTAGTAGTAGTAGTAGTAGTAGTAGTAGTAGTAGTAGTAGTAGTAGTAGTAGTAGTAGTAGTAGTAGTAGTAGTAGTAGTAGTAGTAGTAGTAGTAGTAGTAGTAGTAGTAGTAGTAGTAGTAGTAGTAGTAGTAGTAGTAGTAGTAGTAGTAGTAGTAGTAGTAGTAGTAGTAGTAGTAGTAGTAGTAGTAGTAGTAGTAGTAGTAGTAGTAGTAGTAGTAGTAGTAGTAGTAGTAGTAGTAGTAGTAGTAGTAGTAGTAGTAGTAGTAGTAGTAGTAGTAGTAGTAGTAGTAGTAGTAGTAGTAGTAGTAGTAGTAGTAGTAGTAGTAGTAGTAGTAGTAGTAGTAGTAGTAGTAGTAGTAGTAGTAGTAGTAGTAGTAGTAGTAGTAGTAGTAGTAGTAGTAGTAGTAGTAGTAGTAGTAGTAGTAGTAGTAGTAGTAGTAGTAGTAGTAGTAGTAGTAGTAGTAGTAGTAGTAGTAGTAGTAGTAGTAGTAGTAGTAGTAGTAGTAGTAGTAGTAGTAGTAGTAGTAGTAGTAGTAGTAGTAGTAGTAGTAGTAGTAGTAGTAGTAGTAGTAGTAGTAGTAGTAGTAGTAGTAGTAGTAGTAGTAGTAGTAGTAGTAGTAGTAGTAGTAGTAGTAGTAGTAGTAGTAGTAGTAGTAGTAGTAGTAGTAGTAGTAGTAGTAGTAGTAGTAGTAGTAGTAGTAGTAGTAGTAGTAGTAGTAGTAGTAGTAGTAGTAGTAGTAGTAGTAGTAGTAGTAGTAGTAGTAGTAGTAGTAGTAGTAGTAGTAGTAGTAGTAGTAGTAGTAGTAGTAGTAGTAGTAGTAGTAGTAGTAGTAGTAGTAGTAGTAGTAGTAGTAGTAGTAGTAGTAGTAGTAGTAGTAGTAGTAGTAGTAGTAGTAGTAGTAGTAGTAGTAGTAGTAGTAGTAGTAGTAGTAGTAGTAGTAGTAGTAGTAGTAGTAGTAGTAGTAGTAGTAGTAGTAGTAGTAGTAGTAGTAGTAGTAGTAGTAGTAGTAGTAGTAGTAGTAGTAGTAGTAGTAGTAGTAGTAGTAGTAGTAGTAGTAGTAGTAGTAGTAGTAGTAGTAGTAGTAGTAGTAGTAGTAGTAGTAGTAGTAGTAGTAGTAGTAGTAGTAGTAGTAGTAGTAGTAGTAGTAGTAGTAGTAGTAGTAGTAGTAGTAGTAGTAGTAGTAGTAGTAGTAGTAGTAGTAGTAGTAGTAGTAGTAGTAGTAGTAGTAGTAGTAGTAGTAGTAGTAGTAGTAGTAGTAGTAGTAGTAGTAGTAGTAGTAGTAGTAGTAGTAGTAGTAGTAGTAGTAGTAGTAGTAGTAGTAGTAGAAACAAACTAAGTATATTGATCCAATACAAATAACTGAACAACAACTGAATACATGGACTGAAAGCTATACTAATTATATTAATTCGTTTAAAAATAACAATACTGAAAATGATAATTCGACATGACATATCATTGATATATCATTGATTAATATAAGATCTTTACATGCTAACTTACCACTACTAACTGATTATATAATAGAATATAAACCTGATATACTGGCACTTACTGAAACTTGGCTCACTGAAAATGATTCTAATTGTATTTATGAATTTTTAACATTAAATTATAATTTTAAATATATAACCCGACCAGATAGCAGATTTGGGGGTGTAGGTATTATTTTTAAAGATACATATAAACTAAATAAATTTGAGAAACATACATTAGCTTACAGTGACTGTTTAGTATCTAATATAAAAATAAATAATAATACGGACTTAAATTTAATAGTAATATATCGTCCTCCTTCAAATAATTATGTTTCATTTATTAATAATCTATATGAACTATTATCATCGCTACCATCTAATAATACTATTATAATGGGTGACTTTAATTTTAAAGTTAATCAACACATCTCATCTTCCATTTCTTTAACTGATATGTTATCTTCCTCTAATTTCATACAACATATTACTACCCCAACTCACTCATCTGGCAATACATTAGACCTTGTTATATCGTCATCAAAATCAAACTTAATTATACAAATCAAACCGATTACGCACTTACTTACTGACCACTTTACTATATCACTTACAATAAATATCCCTGTTATAAAACAACTCAAACGACATATTAATTATAGAAATATTTCTAAAATTGACTTATGTAGATTCAAATTTGATCTAAAATCATCGATGAACAACCAATTTGTTAGCATTACTAATTTCAATAATGTTTTACTTTATCTATTAGATAAACATGCCCCTAGTAAAGTTAAATATATTAATGATAATAAAATACACTGGTTCAATGAAACAAATCTAAAAGCTAAAAAGGAAATGAGAAAATATGAAAGATTATATAAAATTTCTAAATCTGATAGTTCATTTGATAGTTATATTATTTCTAGAAAATATTTTAAAAAGTCAATTCTTATTGCAAAGAAAGAATATTACCATAATAAATTCATAGAAATCAAGAATAACACCCATTTAATTTATAAAACTGCAAATAATATACTTGGTAGAAAACCGAAAGCAACACTACCAGATTTGCAATCAGATAAACTTTCTAATATGTTTGCTGATTTTTTCATTCAAAAAATCAAGAAAATTCGTAATTCTATTACTAATTCTACAATTTATTATAATCATATATCAACACACACCACTAATTTAAATGATAATATAAACCCAATTTCATGCTCCTTGTCTATATTTATTTCTCCTTCTACTAGTAAGATTGCAAGATTATTACAATGTCTGAAAACCTCTTCTCCTAATGACCCTATTCCTCTCATACTTATGAAGGTATTAGCTACTACTTTGTCTAGTTATATATGTGATATTATTAGTTCATCTCTTAATAATAGTTTTGTTCACCCTGACCTAAAGCATGCTATAATTTCTCCTATTATAAAAAAACACAATATTGATTATAATATATTAAGCAACTACAGACCTATATCGCAACTTACTATTATAGCAAAATTACTAGAGAAAGTTGTTTATCAACAACTCATTAATTATATAGAAACCAATGATTTACTAGACATCTATCAAAGTGCTTATAGACCATTTCATAGTACAGAAACAGCTATAATAAATGTATTAGATAACGTAATGTTAATGCTCGATGATAACTATCCGGTACAAATGTTAATGTTAGATCTCTCTGCTGCATTTGATACATTAGATCACACTATCATGAAAAATAGGCTAATTAATATAGGAGTATGTAACTCAGCATTAGATTGGTTCATGTCATACCTTAAAGATAGAACTTTTTCAGTTAAAACAAATAACTCTATATCATCAACACGTATGTTAACAACTGGTGTACCCCAAGGTTCTGTTCTTGGGCCAATTCTATTTTTAATTTATATTAAACCTTTATCTGATATTATATGTACATTCCCAGAAATAAAATACCATCTATATGCAGATGATATACTGCTGTATGTTCCACTCTCACGTTTTTCTTCTAAAAACTCAAATGTACTTACGCGCTGTAGTAACGCAATTCATCATTGGCTTACAACTAATAATTTATTATTAAATACTTCTAAATCTGAGCTACTGAATATTCCTACTGGCTACCAATTCCCGACTGTATCTATTGATGATACCATTATTATTCCTAGTGATAAAATTACATATTTAGGTGTCATATTTGATAGGAATTTAACTTTTAAGTCACATATAGTTGAAGTATGTCGTAAGTCTAACTATGACCTCTACAATATTCGTAGAGCTAGAAAATTCATATCAAAAGATATAACGTTAATGTTGATAACATCATTAGTAATGTCTCGTTTTGATTATTGCTCATCTATTTATCATGGTTTACCCAATAATCTGATGATGAATATATCGAGAATAATCAGAATGAGCACAAGGATAATATACAGACAACGATTATCTGATTATACTAGTGTATCAAAGAGAATGGTTGATTGTAGAATATTTAATATTCAACAGAAATCTATATATAGAATACTGTGTATTATCCATAAAACATTGGTCAATAAAATGCCACGTTATTTGCATGCTACACTAAAATATAATACTCCATCTACTCGACTTAGGTCATCGAATGATAAACTTGTACTCGTCTATCATAAATCCAAGTTGATTCGAACAAGCAATCGTGCTTTCTCGTGTAGTTCACCAACGTTATGGAATTCTATTCCTCTCCATATCAGATCAATACATTCTACACATAAGTTTAAGAATGTATTGAAATCATATATATTATCAACGAATTGATACTTGATTGTTTAATATATAATTATAATATTTTTTATAACTTATATTACATTATTGTTTATGTTTTTTTATTTACTATATTTTTTTACTATATGTTTATGTTTATAATCATCTTCTTTTCTCACACTTATCAGAACAATCTTTGTTGTTATTTAATGAGTGTTTAAATAAATCGTCTTATTATTATTATTATTATTATTAGTAGTAGTAGTAGTAGTAGTAGTAGTAGTAGTAGTAGTAGTAGTAGTAGTAGTAGTAGTAGTAGTAGTAGTAGTAGTAGTAGTAGTAGTAGTAGTAGTAGTAGTAGTAGTAGTAGTAGTAGTAGTAGTAGTAGTAGTAGTAGTAGTAGTAGTAGTAGTAGTAGTAGTAGTAGTAGTAGTAGTAGTAGTAGTAGTAGTAGTAGTAGTAGTAGTAGTAGTAGTAGTAGTAGTAGTAGTAGTAGTAGTAGTAGTAGTAGTAGTAGTAGTAGTAGTAGTAGTAGTAGTAGTAGTAGTAGTAGTAGTAGTAGTAGTAGTAGTAGTAGTAGTAGTAGTAGTAGTAGTAGTAGTAGTAGTAGTAGTAGTAGTAGTAGTAGTAGTAGTAGTAGTAGTAGTAGTAGTAGTAGTAGTAGTAGTAGTAGTAGTAGTAGTAGTAGTAGTAGTAGTAGTAGTAGTAGTAGTAGTAGTAGTAGTAGTAGTAGTAGTAGTAGTAGTAGTAGTAGTAGTAGTAGTAGTAGTAGTAGTAGTAGTAGTAGTAGTAGTAGTAGTAGTAGTAGTAGTAGTAGTAGTAGTAGTAGTAGTAGTAGTAGTAGTAGTAGTAGTAGTAGTAGTAGTAGTAGTAGTAGTAGTAGTAGTAGTAGTAGTAGTAGTAGTAGTAGTAGTAGTAGTAGTAGTAGTAGTAGTAGTAGTAGTAGTAGTAGTAGTAGTAGTAGTAGTAGTAGTAGTAGTAGTAGTAGTAGTAGTAGTAGTAGTAGTAGTAGTAGTAGTAGTAGTAGTAGTAGTAGTAGTAGTAGTAGTAGTAGTAGTAGTAGTAGTAGTAGTAGTAGTAGTAGTAGTAGTAGTAGTAGTAGTAGTAGTAGTAGTAGTAGTAGTAGTAGTAGTAGTAGTAGTAGTAGTAGTAGTAGTAGTAGTAGTAGTAGTAGTAGTAGTAGTAGTAGTAGTAGTAGTAGTAGTAGTAGTAGTAGTAGTAGTAGTAGTAGTAGTAGTAGTAGTAGTAGTAGTAGTAGTAGTAGTAGTAGTAGTAGTAGTAGTAGTAGTAGTAGTAGTAGTAGTAGTAGTAGTAGTAGTAGTAGTAGTAGTAGTAGTAGTAGTAGTAGTAGTAGTAGTAGTAGTAGTAGTAGTAGTAGTAGTAGTAGTAGTAGTAGTAGTAGTAGTAGTAGTAGTAGTAGTAGTAGTAGTAGTAGTAGTAGTAGTAGTAGTAGTAGTAGTAGTAGTAGTAGTAGTAGTAGTAGTAGTAGTAGTAGTAGTAGTAGTAGTAGTAGTAGTAGTAGTAGTAGTAGTAGTAGTAGTAGTAGTAGTAGTAGTAGTAGTAGTAGTAGTAGTAGTAGTAGTAGTAGTAGTAGTAGTAGTAGTAGTAGTAGTAGTAGTAGTAGTAGTAGTAGTAGTAGTAGTAGTAGTAGTAGTAGTAGTAGTAGTAGTAGTAGTAGTAGTAGTAGTAGTAGTAGTAGTAGTAGTAGTAGTAGTAGTAGTAGTAGTAGTAGTAGTAGTAGTAGTAGTAGTAGTAGTAGTAGTAGTAGTAGTAGTAGTAGTAGTAGTAGTAGTAGTAGTAGTAGTAGTAGTAGTAGTAGTAGTAGTAGTAGTAGTAGTAGTAGTAGTAGTAGTAGTAGTAGTAGTAGTAGTAGTAGTAGTAGTAGTAGTAGTAGTAGTAGTAGTAGTAGTAGTAGTAGTAGTAGTAGTAGTAGTAGTAGTAGTAGTAGTAGTAGTAGTAGTAGTAGTAGTAGTAGTAGTAGTAGTAGTAGTAGTAGTAGTAGTAGTAGTAGTAGTAGTAGTAGTAGTAGTAGTAGTAGTAGTAGTAGTAGTAGTAGTAGTAGTAGTAGTAGTAGTAGTAGTAGTAGTAGTAGTAGTAGTAGTAGTAGTAGTAGTAGTAGTAGTAGTAGTAGTAGTAGTAGTAGTAGTAGTAGTAGTAGTAGTAGTAGTAGTAGTAGTAGTAGTAGTAGTAGTAGTAGTAGTAGTAGTAGTAGTAGTAGTAGTAGTAGTAGTAGTAGTAGTAGTAGTAGTAGTAGTAGTAGTAGTAGTAGTAGTAGTAGTAGTAGTAGTAGTAGTAGTAGTAGTAGTAGTAGTAGTAGTAGTAGTAGTAGTAGTAGTAGTAGTAGTAGTAGTAGTAGTAGTAGTAGTAGTAGTAGTAGTAGTAGTAGTAGTAGTAGTAGTAGTAGTAGTAGTAGTAGTAGTAGTAGTAGTAGTAGTAGTAGTAGTAGTAGTAGTAGTAGTAGTAGTAGTAGTAGTAGTAGTAGTAGTAGTAGTAGTAGTAGTAGTAGTAGTAGTAGTAGTAGTAGTAGTAGTAGTAGTAGTAGTAGTAGTAGTAGTAGTAGTAGTAGTAGTAGTAGTAGTAGTAGTAGTAGTAGTAGTAGTAGTAGTAGTAGTAGTAGTAGTAGTAGTAGTAGTAGTAGTAGTAGTAGTAGTAGTAGTAGTAGTAGTAGTAGTAGTAGTAGTAGTAGTAGTAGTAGTAGTAGTAGTAGTAGTAGTAGTAGTAGTAGTAGTAGTAGTAGTAGTAGTAGTAGTAGTAGTAGTAGTAGTAGTAGTAGTAGTAGTAGTAGTAGTAGTAGTAGTAGTAGTATCATTCACATCAGATCAATATCCTCGACCTTCACCATTCCTACCAGTATCATTCACCAATCTCATTCATCCTCACTACACATCATAAACCAACCCTGTCCCTTACCTACCATCTCCAATATAAATATGTCCTCTGCACCATATAAAATTCCACACTTATCCAATATTAAGGCTGCAACACTTAATGTTTGCTCTATCAGAAATAAAGCTGATCTTATAATCGAATTATTTACTGATCTTAACTTAGATATTATGTGTATTACAGAAACATGGCTTAATCTTAATGATACCCCCATAATTGCCACATTAAACACAAATACATTAAGCTTCGTTCACCTTCCAAGACCTAGTTCCCACTTTGGTGGAGGATTAGGTGTATTATATAACAAGTGTATTAAGCTAATAAGCTATAAAGACCTTTCTCTTGAACATTCCGAGGCTTTTTCATGCACATTTCATCCCAATAACTCACTTCCACTTACAATAATAACCATCTACCGACCACCGCATCAATCTATTCCTCATTTTATTGAAGAACTCGATACTCTACTTTACGCATTAACTCCTAAAACAATTCTAACCGGTGATTTTAATATTCCTATCACCTCTACTTCACATAATTCTCGACATCTCTACGATATACTTGAATCACACAATTTGTCCCAAAAAGTCACTACCCCTACACATACAGCAAACAATATTCTTGATCTTGTTATATCAAATAAATCATCTGATATAATTTCCAACACTGTAACTCATAACCTTATAACTGACCACTACATTGTCCTTTTTAATATCCATGTCCCTAAGCCAACCCGCCTATCAAAAACTATTAAAATTAGAAATATTGCTAAAATTGATATTTCAAAATTTATGGAAGACTTTATTAATAATATTTACATTTGTGGTAACAACAAAACTTTATCCCATTTTGACTATATTCTTTCCTCTACTCTTGATGTTCATGCACCTATTAAACAAAAGTCGATTATAGTACGTGATAACTCAAAATGGTTTAATAATAATCTTGTCACCGAAAAACGAAAACTACGAAAAGCCGAAAAATGCTGGCGTAGATCTAAATCTACTACCGACTTTGACATATTTTTACTATGCAGACAGCAATATCGTAGTTTACTCAAAACAACGAAAGAAAATTATTATACTGATCTACTTACTAACGCAGGAAAAGACTATAAGAAAATATTTAAAATATCCAATACACTACTAGGGCGCCTTAATCGACGTATTCTTCCAGATACTTCTATATTAGATAATATTAATAACTTTGATATATTCTTTACCGCTAAAGTAAATGACATTATTACATCTCTTCCCTCCCCTCTATCATATGTACCAACCATCCCTCCATATTCTCTTTCATTACTGAACCTTCCATCTACTTCGCTGGTTGAGAAGCTTCTCCTGTCTGTGAAATCAACATGTTCCCTTGACCCCATTCCTGTCACCCTCTTACATAAGCTGATACCTTATATTGTTATGTACTATAAGGAAATAATCGAAGAATCAATTATATCTGGCTCAGTACCTTCGTGTATGAAGTTAGCTAATGTTATTCCTACTATTAAAAAACCTGACTTGGATAAATCACTGCTCGCGAGCTACCGGCCGATATCACATCTCTCGTATATTTCTAAAGTACTTGAAAGAGTTGTAGCTATTCAACTTAATGACTATATACTCAGTAACAAAATCCTCAATAAATTTCAGAGTGCTTATACTAAAAAGAAAAATACCGAAACAGCTCTTGTCTATATTATTAATTCCCTTCAGCGTGCATCCTTTAATAAACATAGCTCTGTGATCATACTATTAGATCTTTCAGCAGCATTCGATACCTTAGATCATAGCACTTTAATGTTAAGACTTCAGTCTATAGGTATAAATGGAACCGCTCTTGAATGGTTCAAATCATATCTTCAAAATAGATATTTTTCTATTCAGATTGATTCTCTGACATCCACACCTCGGTCAATCCATCATGGTGTACCGCAGGGATCTGTTCTCGGACCAATACTCTTCAATATATACATGATCCCAATATTTGATATTTTTAATAAATATCCAAATATTGGCTACCATTCCTATGCAGATGACCTACAAGTATATATGATTTTAAAAGACCCTACTAAAGATATACCTATACTCAACAACTGCCTTGAGGATATACGAACATGGCTAAACTCAAACTCTCTCTCACTGAATAGCTCAAAAACCATTGCACTCCATATTTCTTTATCAAATAAGTCCACTATTCCAAATATATATATTGGTAATGATTGTATACCTTACTCCAGATCAGCCCGTAATCTAGGAATTATATTAGACACCACATTATCATTTACACATCAGATCTCCAATATAATTAAATCAGTAAATTTTATATTATACACTATAAAAATTATTAGACCTTCAATATCCACTGAAATTGCTAAACTACTTATAACATCTCTTATTCTACCTAAATTAGATTACTGTAATTCGATTATTAATGGTATACCGGATTATTTACTACATAAACTACAACTTTTGCAAAATTCAGCAGTCAGACTCATATACAATATAAATAAATTCTCTAGAACACACATATCACCTTACATGAAAATATTACACTGGCTCCCAATTAAATACAGAATAATATATAAAATATGTATGCTAACCCATCATGCCACTCATCACAGCCAACCTGACTACTTACATACTCTACTTACTCCCTATACATCATCACGCCCAATACGACTTTGCCTCAAGTATACTCTAGTCATACCAGATTTGCGTAATGTATCCATAAAACAAAAGAGAGCCTTCTCAATATCTGCACCTATAGCCTGGAATAGACTTCCTTATAACATTCGTTCTATTCAATCAACCATGTTATTCAAAAATAAGCTTAAGACATATCTTTTCTCTTTGGCTTATCCTAATAACAACTAGTCAACATTTAATGCACGGCCGAAAATTTCTGATGAAGTTGATGGCAGTGCCTAAAACATTAGGTTACAGGTTACAGTAGTAGTAGTAGTAGTAGTAGTAGTAGTAGTAGTAGTAGTAGTAGTAGTAGTAGTAGTAGTAGTAGTAGTAGTAGTAGTAGTAGTAGTAGTAGTAGTAGTAGTAGTAGTAGTAGTAGTAGTAGTAGTAGTAGTAGTAGTAGTAGTAGTAGTAGTAGTAGTAGTAGTAGTAGTAGTAGTAGTAGTAGTAGTAGTAGTAGTAGTAGTAGTAGTAGTAGTAGTAGTAGTAGTAGTAGTAGTAGTAGTAGTAGTAGTAGTAGTAGTAGTAGTAGTAGTAGTAGTAGTAGTAGTAGTAGTAGTAGTAGTAGTAGTAGTAGTAGTAGTAGTAGTAGTAGTAGTAGTAGTAGTAGTAGTAGTAGTAGTAGTAGTAGTAGTAGTAGTAGTAGTAGTAGTAGTAGTAGTAGTAGTAGTAGTAGTAGTAGTAGTAGTAGTAGTAGTAGTAGTAGTAGTAGTAGTAGTAGTAGTAGTAGTAGTAGTAGTAGTAGTAGTAGTAGTAGTAGTAGTAGTAGTAGTAGTAGTAGTAGTAGTAGTAGTAGTAGTAGTAGTAGTAGTAGTAGTAGTAGTAGTAGTAGTAGTAGTAGTAGTAGTAGTAGTAGTAGTAGTAGTAGTAGTAGTAGTAGTAGTAGTAGTAGTAGTAGTAGTAGTAGTAGTAGTAGTAGTAGTAGTAGTAGTAGTAGTAGTAGTAGTAGTAGTAGTAGTAGTAGTAGTAGTAGTAGTAGTAGTAGTAGTAGTAGTAGTAGTAGTAGTAGTAGTAGTAGTAGTAGTAGTAGTAGTAGTAGTAGTAGTAGTAGTAGTAGTAGTAGTAGTAGTAGTAGTAGTAGTAGTAGTAGTAGTAGTAGTAGTAGTAGTAGTAGTAGTAGTAGTAGTAGTAGTAGTAGTAGTAGTAGTAGTAGTAGTAGTAGTAGTAGTAGTAGTAGTAGTAGTAGTAGTAGTAGTAGTAGTAGTAGTAGTAGTAGTAGTAGTAGTAGTAGTAGTAGTAGTAGTAGTAGTAGTAGTAGTAGTAGTAGTAGTAGTAGTAGTAGTAGTAGTAGTAGTAGTAGTAGTAGTAGTAGTAGTAGTAGTAGTAGTAGTAGTAGTAGTAGTAGTAGTAGTAGTAGTAGTAGTAGTAGTAGTAGTAGTAGTAGTAGTAGTAGTAGTAGTAGTAGTAGTAGTAGTAGTAGTAGTAGTAGTAGTAGTAGTAGTAGTAGTAGTAGTAGTAGTAGTAGTAGTAGTAGTAGTAGTAGTAGTAGTAGTAGTAGTAGTAGTAGTAGTAGTAGTAGTAGTAGTAGTAGTAGTAGTAGTAGTAGTAGTAGTAGTAGTAGTAGTAGTAGTAGTAGTAGTAGTAGTAGTAGTAGTAGTAGTAGTAGTAGTAGTAGTAGTAGTAGTAGTAGTAGTAGTAGTAGTAGTAGTAGTAGTAGTAGTAGTAGTAGTAGTAGTAGTAGTAGTAGTAGTAGTAGTAGTAGTAGTAGTAGTAGTAGTAGTAGTAGTAGTAGTAGTAGTAGTAGTAGTAGTAGTAGTAGTAGTAGTAGTAGTAGTAGTAGTAGTAGTAGTAGTAGTAGTAGTAGTAGTAGTAGTAGTAGTAGTAGTAGTAGTAGTAGTAGTAGTAGTAGTAGTAGTAGTAGTAGTAGTAGTAGTAGTAGTAGTAGTAGTAGTAGTAGTAGTAGTAGTAGTAGTAGTAGTAGTAGTAGTAGTAGTAGTAGTAGTAGTAGTAGTAGTAGTAGTAGTAGTAGTAGTAGTAGTAGTAGTAGTAGTAGTAGTAGTAGTAGTAGTAGTAGTAGTAGTAGTAGTAGTAGTAGTAGTAGTAGTAGTAGTAGTAGTAGTAGTAGTAGTAGTAGTAGTAGTAGTAGTAGTAGTAGTAGTAGTAGTAGTAGTAGTAGTAGTAGTAGTAGTAGTAGTAGTAGTAGTAGTAGTAGTAGTAGTAGTAGTAGTAGTAGTAGTAGTAGTAGTAGTAGTAGTAGTAGTAGTAGTAGTAGTAGTAGTAGTAGTAGTAGTAGTAGTAGTAGTAGTAGTAGTAGTAGTAGTAGTAGTAGTAGTAGTAGTAGTAGTAGTAGTAGTAGTAGTAGTAGTAGTAGTAGTAGTAGTAGTAGTAGTAGTAGTAGTAGTAGTAGTAGTAGTAGTAGTAGTAGTAGTAGTAGTAGTAGTAGTAGTAGTAGTAGTAGTAGTAGTAGTAGTAGTAGTAGTAGTAGTAGTAGTAGTAGTAGTAGTAGTAGTAGTAGTAGTAGTAGTAGTAGTAGTAGTAGTAGTAGTAGTAGTAGTAGTAGTAGTAGTAGTAGTAGTAGTAGTAGTAGTAGTAGTAGTAGTAGTAGTAGTAGTAGTAGTAGTAGTAGTAGTAGTAGTAGTAGTAGTAGTAGTAGTAGTAGTAGTAGTAGTAGTAGTAGTAGTAGTAGTAGTAGTAGTAGTAGTAGTAGTAGTAGTAGTAGTAGTAGTAGTAGTAGTAGTAGTAGTAGTAGTAGTAGTAGTAGTAGTAGTAGTAGTAGTAGTAGTAGTAGTAGTAGTAGTAGTAGTAGTAGTAGTAGTAGTAGTAGTAGTAGTAGTAGTAGTAGTAGTAGTAGTAGTAGTAGTAGTAGTAGTAGTAGTAGTAGTAGTAGTAGTAGTAGTAGTAGTAGTAGTAGTAGTAGTAGTAGTAGTAGTAGTAGTAGTAGTAGTAGTAGTAGTAGTAGTAGTAGTAGTAGTAGTAGTAGTAGTAGTAGTAGTAGTAGTAGTAGTAGTAGTAGTAGTAGTAGTAGTAGTAGTAGTAGTAGTAGTAGTAGTAGTAGTAGTAGTAGTAGTAGTAGTAGTAGTAGTAGTAGTAGTAGTAGTAGTAGTAGTAGTAGTAGTAGTAGTAGTAGTAGTAGTAGTAGTAGTAGTAGTAGTAGTAGTAGTAGTAGTAGTAGTAGTAGTAGTAGTAGTAGTAGTAGTAGTAGTAGTAGTAGTAGTAGTAGTAGTAGTAGTAGTAGTAGTAGTAGTAGTAGTAGTAGTAGTAGTAGTAGTAGTAGTAGTAGTAGTAGTAGTAGTAGTAGTAGTAGTAGTAGTAGTAGTAGTAGTAGTAGTAGTAGTAGTAGTAGTAGTAGTAGTAGTAGTAGTAGTAGTAGTAGTAGTAGTAGTAGTAGTAGTAGTAGTAGTAGTAGTAGTAGTAGTAGTAGTAGTAGTAGTAGTAGTAGTAGTAGTAGTAGTAGTAGTAGTAGTAGTAGTAGTAGTAGTAGTAGTAGTAGTAGTAGTAGTAGTAGTAGTAGTAGTAGTAGTAGTAGTAGTAGTAGTAGTAGTAGTAGTAGTAGTAGTAGTAGTAGTAGTAGTAGTAGTAGTAGTAGTAGTAGTAGTAGTAGTAGTAGTAGTAGTAGTAGTAGTAGTAGTAGTAGTAGTAGTAGTAGTAGTAGTAGTAGTAGTAGTAGTAGTAGTAGTAGTAGTAGTAGTAGTAGTAGTAGTAGTAGTAGTAGTAGTAGTAGTAGTAGTAGTAGTAGTAGTAGTAGTAGTAGTAGTAGTAGTAGTAGTAGTAGTAGTAGTAGTAGTAGTAGTAGTAGTAGTAGTAGTAGTAGTAGTAGTAGTAGTAGTAGTAGTAGTAGTAGTAGTAGTAGTAGTAGTAGTAGTAGTAGTAGTAGTAGTAGTAGTAGTAGTAGTAGTAGTAGTAGTAGTAGTAGTAGTAGTAGTAGTAGTAGTAGTAGTAGTAGTAGTAGTAGTAGTAGTAGTAGTAGTAGTAGTAGTAGTAGTAGTAGTAGTAGTAGTAGTAGTAGTAGTAGTAGTAGTAGTAGTAGTAGTAGTAGTAGTAGTAGTAGTAGTAGTAGTAGTAGTAGTAGTAGTAGTAGTAGTAGTAGTAGTAGTAGTAGTAGTAGTAGTAGTAGTAGTAGTAGTAGTAGTAGTAGTAGTAGTAGTAGTAGTAGTAGTAGTAGTAGTAGTAGTAGTAGTAGTAGTAGTAGTAGTAGTAGTAGTAGTAGTAGTAGTAGTAGTAGTAGTAGTAGTAGTAGTAGTAGTAGTAGTAGTAGTAGTAGTAGTAGTAGTAGTAGTAGTAGTAGTAGTAGTAGTAGTAGTAGTAGTAGTAGTAGTAGTAGTAGTAGTAGTAGTAGTAGTAGTAGTAGTAGTAGTAGTAGTAGTAGTAGTAGTAGTAGTAGTAGTAGTAGTAGTAGTAGTAGTAGTAGTAGTAGTAGTAGTAGTAGTAGTAGTAGTAGTAGTAGTAGTAGTAGTAGTAGTAGTAGTAGTAGTAGTAGTAGTAGTAGTAGTAGTAGTAGTAGTAGTAGTAGTAGTAGTAGTAGTAGTAGTAGTAGTAGTAGTAGTAGTAGTAGTAGTAGTAGTAGTAGTAGTAGTAGTAGTAGTAGTAGTAGTAGTAGTAGTAGTAGTAGTAGTAGTAGTAGTAGTAGTAGTAGTAGTAGTAGTAGTAGTAGTAGTAGTAGTAGTAGTAGTAGTAGTAGTAGTAGTAGTAGTAGTAGTAGTAGTAGTAGTAGTAGTAGTAGTAGTAGTAGTAGTAGTAGTAGTAGTAGTAGTAGTAGTAGTAGTAGTAGTAGTAGTAGTAGTAGTAGTAGTAGTAGTAGTAGTAGTAGTAGTAGTAGTAGTAGTAGTAGTAGTAGTAGTAGTAGTAGTAGTAGTAGTAGTAGTAGTAGTAGTAGTAGTAGTAGTAGTAGTAGTAGTAGTAGTAGTAGTAGTAGTAGTAGTAGTAGTAGTAGTAGTAGTAGTAGTAGTAGTAGTAGTAGTAGTAGTAGTAGTAGTAGTAGTAGTAGTAGTAGTAGTAGTAGTAGTAGTAGTAGTAGTAGTAGTAGTAGTAGTAGTAGTAGTAGTAGTAGTAGTAGTAGTAGTAGTAGTAGTAGTAGTAGTAGTAGTAGTAGTAGTAGTAGTAGTAGTAGTAGTAGTAGTAGTAGTAGTAGTAGTAGTAGTAGTAGTAGTAGTAGTAGTAGTAGTAGTAGTAGTAGTAGTAGTAGTAGTAGTAGTAGTAGTATTACCAATGATTTTAGAGAAATAAGTTTTATTATATAATTAATAAATCTTACATTCACCATATATTAAATTAAAATTTCACAACTAGGTAGTTATGTTATTAATTTATATATCATATCATATTATTAATATATCATATCCTCAAAACAATATTTATGTAGGATACCTATATATCAACTTATATTATTTTATCATATTTATAAATATTATGGATATAATCTTATAATCCTATTAGTAAAATAAATATTATTGTATTTTTTATAATAGTATACATATAAATATATTAGTTATCTGTGATTAATATTAATATATTATCTATCTATAATTTAAATATATTAGTAATTATTATATAATACCATAGATTGTTGTCATCATTGTATACACTATAAATGTATATGTAAATATAAATAATATATTTGAACATGAATTTAAGTATTCTGATTTTCAATTGCCATGGTAAAAATATTTCCGACATCTATTCAGATACAAAATATACATATTGAATTTGTATCTTAATAAATGTCATAAATATTGCAATATATAGCTATATATATTGTGTGGTCATGTTTATTTAATGGAGACAAGAGATAATAAGTGGAGTAACAATTATGGAGACAATAAGTTGTTTTTACATTTAATTCCATAAATAGCGAATGTTTAAAAATTTATAAACATATTTTAAAATAACTGATAGTACTTATTAGGTATATTATTTTTATATTATTATCCTATTGCATTATATATTGTATGCGGATATTTATATTTACATTATATTGTGTACACCTATATATATTTGATTTTCAATCTGTTGACGTATCCTACAGGCATTATGCCATGATTAAATCATCATGTTAGTAAGCATATCTAAATGTTTGATACAAAAAGTATAAGATTGGATAATAATGCATTAGGTGATAGAGTTTAGTAATGATAGTGCTACGTTTCACCGACTAACAGATCTATATAAATCTAGATCATTCTATTTATAAATTTATTCAGCAATTAATTTATAATTCATAAAAGATATCCTAAATAATATATTAATTATTACAATTATTATGAATTAGGATTATGCTTGAATTAATCCAAATAATGTAGAATACTTAGTTTATCTAACTTTTTAATGAAAATAAAATATTCTATATTTAATATATTTAAATGTAATAATTAACTATATAATAATTATTTAGAAATATTATATCATATTATAATAATTATAATAGATACAAGTTGCTAACTCTGCAATTAATTCGTCTTCTTCGTAATCTGTATATCTATTATTACACATTTTATAAAACACGAACTGTGGTGCGAAAGTGTAAACAGTGAGAAAGACACGTGACAAGATGTTATGATGGTGTATGAATGTAGATGTGATTGTCCGTAATAACAACTATGATTATAACATTAATTTAACGCACTCTAAATATTTATATTATATATAATTTATTATAATAATTAATAATATTATTATGTATATATATATATATAATTATGTATATTTATTTAATTTTATATTTAAAAATGAGGAACTCATTTGTATGTGGAGTGCGTTCTTAGATTTAAATCGTGCGCCGCACGTCGTGCGTGTGTCGGTGTCTCTAAATGAATCTCAGATATAATATTTATATATTTAAATTATACGCATATATATATATATATTATACATATTATATATATATATAATATATATATACAGTATATATTAATATAGATTATTAAATTAACATATATAGATTATAAATTATTTATAAATTATATAAATTAATTAGGGGAGGGAATGGAGTAATGTCCGATACTTAATATGCCTCAGAATATTTATAATATATCGATAAATACTGAATTTTAGGCTCTTATTTTTTTGAATTAACTAGATATCATATAGTTCTATAGAACTGTTATTTCACTTTTATATATAAAGTGTTTAACCAAATAATATAAACGTTTGATTAGGCATTACAAAAAGCACTCAAATAAGGCAATATCGTAGTAGTGGCCGCTATAGCGACAGAATATACTATAGTACCAGAAAATGCGATAGGTGTATCGTAATGTATTCGATTTATATTTTTTTAATTATGAAATATTTAATAATTATATTGATGATGCATACGCACCTTATTTGATTCAATGATTTTATTATATATACACATAGGATATACACCTACTCTTACACATAAATAAGCATAGATATATATAATTATGTTTTTTGTCAAAATTTGACAAAAAAAAGATTATATAATAAATTAGAGTAATTAATTAATTATTTAAAAAACAAATTGACTATATTATAGATATTTTGATTATCTAAATATTGTATATATATAACGTTTTATTCTATCAAGCATCATGTAAGCGTTAATTAAAACGGCCACTACTACGTCATTGGTCACTACCCCTGCCCTCCCCTAGTTAAAAGTATATTGTTAGTATTATGTATAAATATATACATAAAAATACCTACATATTTTATTAGTGTATTTTTAAGAATTACATTTTAACTTAAAATATTTTAAACTTTTAAAATAGGTTATTATAAATATATACACTAATAAGATATTTATTTCTACAATATGAATATATAAAGAATATAAAACCATATAAACTATATTATTGTCATCATTTGTTTTAATTAACCTTAAATAATTATAACTTAATAAATGTATAGTGATTTAAAATAAATTTATTTAAATATCTTATCTATGAATTTATGAATATATATCATATTGTTACATAGTATATAGAATATATATATGAATATATTTATCTTAATATATAACATTTTAATTTAATATATTAACTACTATTTCACTATTTCACCTATATTTCAATTAAATTATTAATTAACTTTAGTCAATATATATATTTTAAAGATATTTTAAAATATGAAAATTGTCTTATACAATATAACATTGAACATGTTTATTTTGGGTTTTAACTTATATATATATATATATATATATATATATATATATATATATATATATATATATATATAAGTGTATCTATGATTGTAGTGTATTAAGTATTGGGTAATTCTCATATTATGTTGTTTCAGACTTGAACAATGTATTACTTTACTCATCCCTAGTTGTTGTTACAAATTTTAAATTTATTTTTTATTTTTTTGTTTTAAAGTTTTATAATACTTATATTTTACCATTACAATTTAAATACAATCTCTATATATAGTTAACTATAGTTAGACTGTTAACTATAGTTAACTATATATAGTTAATTTGTTTTTATTACTATACTAATACTTTCTTCATTATAATATGATATATGTGATAAATATGACATATAATTAGTAAATTTGTTATAATTACCATTTGATATAATGTTATAATGATATATACACTTCATATGTGTACATCCTTGTGCCTCCAATATGCTAATGATAAACCATGCCTGTGATACACTTCCCAGTACACACACGTTATATCACATGTTATGTAACCGCCCATTGGTGATGTAACTGATGATGTAATACTGTCAATAGGTTGTTAATTAATAATGTTTTAACGCCGTACTTTTCCACTATCCATAGAACTACAGTGATAGCTGCAGTGGGTCTTTTTCGTTATCGTGATCAATAGGAGGCGTGATAACACGTGACCCAGTAAACGGCGTTCCCTGTCGACTGAGGCAGGTACTACTAGCGCCGTACTGCGCCGTACGTGTTATGTAAATATTACCACGGGACGGGAAGTTATCGCAGCACTGCGCATGCGCGTATAAGCGAATTCATTATTACCTACCTATAGGTTACAACCATAGATTTAGGGTACTCTAAATCTATGGTTACAACTCATGAGTATAGCTTCAGCTATTATAGCTAGTTATCCTATTCTCCCCTATACTCTCTTCCCTCACGCGGTAACGGTTTCATGTGCACTGCGCAATGTACAGCGTACTGGTAATTGGGATGTTACAATCTATAAATAGCATTAATAATATGGACTATTCTAAAATCCTGCGATATTTTATTTAGCTTGACTCTAGATTTTATTTATCTAGATTCTAGAGAATAGCATATAAATATCAACATTATAAGTAGGTTATATTGTTATATTGTTATATTGTCATATTGTTATAAGTAGCCTATACTATTTCATATATTATAAATAAACTAAATTAATTGCTAAAATAATGTTATATAGAGAAAATTTATAGTACATATATGTTACCTACTAAAATATTATTAATATGTGTACATTATTCTTTTAATAGTATATAAATTATGTTAATATATATATAGGTATATATTATAATATATAATATACTATATATATAGTTAACCTATATATATATATATATATATATATATATATATATATTGATACGCCTCTAATAATACGACATTCTCAATAGTTTAAAACATATTAATTAAATATTTTATAAATATATATTTTTAATATTATTTTTTTATTATTTTAAAAATAAATAAATTATGTATAGGTTATATACAAGTTTTTCTAACTACAAATATATTATAATAAATATGTGAAAAATGTATTATATACACTTAAATATATATGTAAAAATAATAATAGTACACATATTAACTAAACACTACATGTCAGTGAAGAATACAACAACAAGTAACAATCAGATTACATCTGGTATATATATATATTACTTTATAAAATACAACACAATACACTAGAATATTGATCATTCAATATGCTATTCACACATGCCTTGTAATAACAAACACTCTATTTAACTAATATATTTAACATTACATAGTGTCAGCCTAATATATTACATAGTGTCAGCTACATACATTGTACAATCGTACGACGTACGACGTACATATGAGTATATAAACATATATAAACATATATTTGTATACATCAATATATATATATATATATATATATATATATATATATATATATATATATATATATACAATATAGGCATAATACTAAAGGCATTGAATGAACTATATCACATTATAATGTTGAATGATAGGTAGATAGATATCTACATAGATATCTACATAATTATTATTATATTATTATATTTGTACCAAATAATAAAGTATGTTTGATATGTTTATTGACAATAGATAATAAAATAAATAAATAGATACGTTAATAATGTGATAATATAGGTAAATAAGTAAATATAACATAAATAAATTAACATACGTAATCTCTTAAAATTATACATATATAAAAATATATAATAAATAAATATATAAATAAGTATATAAATAAACATATTAATACATAATTAATTATATACATAAATAAATTATGTAATAAATATAATATTGATAAACAAATAATAACATAACATAATACAATATGACAAAATATATAAATAAATATAACAAGTAATCTCATAGAATCGTATAGAATAACTTAATATAATATATATATATATATATATATATATGTATATATATTATAATAGAGTACTATCAGGGAGGTACTATCAAAGCCCGGCTTTGGTACTACTATAGTAGTAATGTTACTGTATAAAGTGTACTTTATTTAATATATAGTCTACTTTCTATTTCATTTAATATCACCTATACGTTATTCTATAGTAGACATTGTATTATATAATATACCATATGGTAGCACTGCTATTATATATTGATACTATATATATATATGTGTGTGTGTGTATGTATATAATATATACTATATATGTACTAGTATATTTTATTAAAATAGACAAAGTATTAACACACACACAACAATGGATGCCACATATCTGTAATTACCATACGCACCTTTCTAAACGTTTAACTTTTGAAGCTCTTTTATTTTGGTCATTCACATGTATGACAATATTTGATAAATAAATGTTTGAATTTATAATTAAAGTCAACAGTTATTGCTTTGATTGAAAAATATATACTTAATACGCTTATTTTACATCGCCACTTTTCTTGATAATACTCTTACTATTGTGACCGTATTTGCAAAGGTCACTTTGATTATATAAGTGCAATTAATAACGGAACGATGGCTTATTCTTATTGGTTTAAAGCTATAACATGCAATCACAATTAGTATATAAAGGCAACTTTATTATGATACTGTTAAACAGTAAATATTACTACCGAAATGGACACATATATCGATTCATTGAGTTACACGAATACGGACGGTGGTCAGTTGGAAGAATCTGGAAGGTGGACACGCGAAGATCTATCACGTGACATATTACATGATCAAGGGTCAGATGCTGCTCGGACATCTAGCTTCTACGTAGGAAATATCTCTAATTTTGTGGTAAGTAAATAGTTTAACACACTGAATACTATTTTAGTTAATGTTAGTAGTCCTATCCACCATTCCCTGAATATTCATTGAATAATAATTAATATTAACATACAGTATACAATACATATAGGTAAATCAATGTATTGTGACGTATATATGTATATGTGTATGTATGGAACATATAAGTATATTTAAACGTATATAATATAAAGTACATCTTAATTATATATTTTGTAATTTAACTAGGTAGCCTATACCTATAGGCATATTCAGTAAATTGAGATTCAGTAAATTATTTTTTCTGCATTTGATAATAATATATATATTATCTGTATAGGTTCCTATACGTTTTTTAATTAAGTATTATGATAATTTAATGTTTCTTTTTTGTTTATTATAATTTAAGTTATTATAATAGCTTGATAAATAATGAATTATTAGTAATACGTGAATACTTAACATAGAGACTATTTAACACCTGATTATATAATACATACACAAACATATATATATATATATATATATATATATATATACATATATATATATATATATATATATATATTTATATTTATACAAATATAACTACTAAATTTGGTAGACATTTATTTAGCATAATACGAATAATTTGGTGAAAAGATTATATGGTATACCATCTATAGATAATTTCGTGTCCACCAAATATTTATGGCAATAATTTATCACTTTTGGTATAAAATTGAAATATAATAATTTGATATCACTAATATATATGAAATATATATGTATAATATACATTGTATATTATTTATTAATATTAATAAAATCTAAAGATAAATATGTCTAAATTGAATTAATAATCTATATATATATATATATATTGTGTCCATAAATATAAATATTTGGTAGACATAGACAAAAGAATACAATTTTAAATGAAATATAGGTATTATTGGATATATGTTTATAGGGTATTGATACTTTTAGATGTTATTATAATATCATAAGTATACTTATGAATCATATACATAGGTATATGTAATACATACCTATATGTAATATATATATTACATAACAAAATAAAATTGTACATTAATAATCAATATATATTTTTAATTAATTAATTACTTAATTATATGTTAAAAATAATTGTACATGCGCGTGGTTTTTGTTTATCATTAAATATAGAACATATCTCAAAAAATAGTAAAGTTAGAGAATGCAAGAAATCCATACAAAATAAATCTTAATATTGTCTATAAAATCATAATTTATTGTGCGTATATGCATGTATTTATATTACTGTTATCGTGATTGGTATGACTATTTATATACAATTGGATTTCTTGTAACATTTAAAATTACAGACGTTGGTTTTACAATAATTGGATCATTAACATCTTCTCTATGTTCTGTGAGTGTAAGTTATCGTATAATCGACGGTATAGATAGTATATAATTAGCATACGGTAACACATTGCTATCAATTGATACATAATCGTTATAATATTCAGTTGAATTGTAATAATAGTTATAAATAATTTAGGTAAATCGAAATCATCGCAATTTGCAATATCACTGGTATCATATATAATTGTACAATCGGCTGGTTCATTGTTTTGTAAACATTTACATTTTCTTTATTAAATATAGCATATAGGATATGGAAAAAAATAAAAAAAACCTAATGGAAATTAATGACGTAACAATTCGTGATGCTACATGTTAGCAAGTTACGCCAATACCTTTGATACTATTGACCTCAATCTATTTTAAGAATTGTTAATTGTAATTGAGCTCATATACCTGCATCTGTTGATGCACTGCACCACCAACGTGTACTCCATATACAGGGAGTAGATCCATGCAATGTATTTATATATCATATAATAGTTTATAGTATTACCGTGCCATATATGGTACTATAATACACTATATTTTACTATATATAGTATTACTTATAAGTTATAAGTTATACATGGATATTGATAACAAGATAACATGATATTGAGATATAAATTGAATCTAAATATTTACCTACACAATGAGTCATAGATGTTAGTACGTATACGTTATATTATAATAGTGACGCCAGTAATTTAGGGTACTATACACTACTGACACAATAATATATGACTACGGATTATATAGTTCATGGTTATGTTCCTACTTTTTACTTATGTTAATGTTTTGATATGTGTATATGATACAAACTTTCATCCATAATACAATAGTAGACAATCCAACACCCAGTTCCTCTGCCACAATATTTCTTTCCTTTCCATTTTAATATTATTGATAGCAGTAGCTTTATCAACGATAGAAATGAATTTACGTTTTGGCATCGTTACAATAATTTAATAAATCAAAAAATACATACGTAATTATTTCACAATACATATTTATAGGCGTATCTAAATATTGACCGATTACGTAAGATATTAAATATCAGGTTATTTATAGATATACTGACGATATTGAGTAATAGGGGAATAGCAATGAATACTGTGGGAATACTTTTCATACAAATAAAAATTTGTAAATAATTTGTTTTATAATCAAATATGTCGATATAAGTGGATTCAATTCCAAATATTACCTTATAAATATGTCGATAATGCCGAATTATCTATATAAGTGGATTGTCGATGTACGCGGATTAATTTACATGTAAATAGGTGTAAATACAACACAAATATCTCGAAATGTCGATGTAGCCGAATTATCGATATACGTGGCTGTCGAAGTAAACGTCTTTCACTGTATATATATATATATATATATATATATATATAATAAAAATAATAATACCTGAAAATGATATTAAATTAATATAATTGTAACCACCATTCAGGAATTTGGAAACAGACACGAACATGCTGCTAACAGAAACATGAACTTATGTAGCTGTTGTGTTAAATATGAAGTATCCGGAGTGTGCCCTGCTGTCTCCTGCAACAAAACCACTCCGCTGACCGTCCATGTTGCGAATTTAAATAAGAAAATACGTTATTTTCTCATGTCGTTTCAACACTATTTCAATTATTCAGAAATATTAACGCTAGAAAAACATTACCTGCGTACAGGTGTACTTATAGAATCACGTCGCTACGAATCACTAGTATCCACCGTAAACAATAGTCGTATCATTAATAGTAACTTTGATAATGAATACATACATCTCATCAAGTTTATAGAGAATCAGCTGGATAGCTACCATGCTAGTGTTTCAGTGTTGAACAAAAGTGAACCAAATATATGTTACACATTACCACCTAATACACATAACCTCGATATGTGTTCAGTACAAGCATTTCCGACTATGTTATGTGTAGACAAATCTAAAAGTGATCATAATATTACACCTAACCTCACTACATCTTCTAATATAACTTCTAATACATGTAGTAGAAAAAGAAAAATAAAAACATCTAATAACGAGAGTTGTAGACCTATAAATAAAAAAATGTATTCTACATTACTAGAAGGTGCCCTATGTGAAATGCTCACATGGTTTAATACCAATATATCACACCCGTACCCTACCTACAAGTTCATTAGCACTATAGTTAAACGTTACGAGTTGACTTTTGTGCAAGTTAAGAAATGGTTTGCAAATAAACGAATTAGAAGTGGATTTACTAAAACTTTAAATAAATAATATATATATATATATATATATTAGTATAAATATAATAAATTATGAATTATAAGTATAATAAATTATTTATATATATCGTCAGATATTATATTACATGTACTTTATTTATTATTTTATATTAAGTTATATTTTACGATTCTATTAAAATCTATTACTATAGTAATAGTAAGTATACTTATAGTAAGTATACTTATCTTTATTTATATATTGTGTCATATATTATCAGTTTATTGTGTCATATATTATCAGTTTATTGTGTCATATATTATCAGTTTATTGTGTCATATATTATCAGTTTATTGTGCTATGTTATTATTCGATTACAATATTATATTTATTACATAATGTATTTATATATATATAATTAATTATGTATTAATATGTTTATTTATATACTTATTTATATACTTATGTATTATATTATATTAATATTCATATTTATAATTCTTTGAGATTACATATGTTAATTTAATTATGTTATATTTATTTATTTACCTATATTATCACATTATTAATGAATCTATTTATTTATTTTACTATTTATTGTCAATAAAAATATGAAATATACTTTCTGATTTGTTACACAATATGTAATACTTATATGTAGAACATGAAGTATGTAGATAATATCTAAATACATGGCTTCCTTAACATTAGAGCGGCTTCTAAGGGACAATAATGTCCATTGGATATTAGAGCCATATGGTTATAAGTGAATACTTCTATGTTCCTGGATGGGATGAAAGGACTCTTATAAATAACATAACAACATAACAACATAACAATATATATATATATATATATATATATATATATATATATATATATATATATATTGTATATACTCATATGTACGATTTACATATACGTCGTACAATGTACATGGCTGTCAATGTGTAATGTTAAATATGGTTGTATAATAGAGTATGTTATTATAAGACTTGTGTAGCGAATGACCAATATTCTAGTGTATTGTATTGTATTTGATAAAGTAATATATACCAGATGTATCAGATGTAATCTGATTGTTAATTGTTGTTGTATTCTTCACTGACATGTAGTGTTTAGTTAATATGTGTAGGTTATATTAATTCCTACTATTATTATTTTTACATATATATTTACGAGTATATAATAAATTGTCACACATATTTATTGTAATATATTTGTAGTTTGAAAAACTTGTACATAACCTATACGTAATTTATTTATTTTTAAAATAATAAAAAAAATAATATTAAAAATATATATTTATAAAATAGTTAATTAATATGTTTTAAAACTATTGATAATGTCGTCTTATTAGAGTCGTATCATTATATACATATTAACATAATGTTTATATATATTAACATAATGTATATACTACTAATAGAATACTGTACATATATTAATAATATATATTAGTAGGTAACATATACTACCAATGTTCTCTATAGAGTTATCTATATGTTCTCTATATATATATATAACATTAATTTAACAGTTAAGTTAGTTTATTTATAATATATGAAACAGTGTATATATAATGTTGATATTTATATATAAATATATAAAGCATATATGCTATGCTCTAGATAAATAAAATTTTTGTGGATTTTAGATTAGTCCATATTATTAATGCTATTTATAGATTGTAACATCCCAATTAGCAGTACGCTACATGCAGTGCACATGACACCGTTACCGCGTGAGGGAATAGGGAGTATAGGGGAGAATAGGATAACTAGCTCTAATAGCGGAGTTATAACCTATAGGTAGGTAATAATGAATGCGCTTATACGCGCATGCGCAGTGCTGCGATAACTTCCCGTCACGTGGTAATATTTACATAACACGTACGGCGCAGTACGGCGCTAGTAGTACCTGCCTCAGTCGACAGGGAGCGCCGTTTACTGGGTCACGTGTTATCACGCCTCCTATTGATCACGATAACGAAAAAGACCCACTGCAACTATCACTGTAGTTCTATGTAGGGATAGTGGAAAAGTACGGCGTTAAAACATTATTAATTAACAACCTATTGACAGTATTACATCATCAGTTACATCACCAATGGGCGATTACATAACATGTGATCTAACGTGTGTGTACTGGGAAGTGTATCACAAGCAGGGTTTATCATTAGCATATTGGAGGCACAAGGGTGTATACACATATGAAGTGTATCATTATAACATTATATCAAATGGTAATTATAACAAATTTAATAATTATATGTCATATTTATCAAATATATATCATATTATAATAATATTGGGCATATTGGCCATATAGCCTATATATATTTATATAATTAATTTTATATTTATAAAGTTTCAATATAAGATATATTTTTAGTAAAATGTAATATAAAATTGTAAACATTTGTTAAATTATATATGTTTATTATATTACGTTACATAGTATATTTATCTTACTAAATACTTTTTAATATTATATTTAATTTAATATTAACCTACAGATATTATTGGTGTAGTATTAGAATATATAGTATGCATTATCCAATAATTCACTAATTATGACTGTTATATTTGATTTAGTAAGCTAATATTATTTTGTATAATAACATTGAGAAATACAGATAGGACACACAAATAATTCTATAACTATGTGAATTCATGAATATTTCATATCTAGATATGAAAATTTAAAAGTACCAATATTATTTCAGAATTCTAACTAAATTATTTATTTTGAATTTTAAACCAGATTTACTTGTATACTTTCATTATACTAAATGCATTAATATTAGTGTATGGTAATATATAGTAGTGTGTGTATTAACTATGTAGGTTATAGCTGATTGAAATCATTCTCAGGGGATTTATAAAAACTTTTTAGTGACAATTTATATAGAAGATTAGTATATTAAAGGCAAACATACACACCCAAACTCTCACACACGCACACATCCACATATATATATATATACCATTATTAAAAATCCAAATATCTATTAGAAGAATATTAATAAGAAATTACAATTTTCCTGTGAGTATAAAATTGATTATATGTGTTCTTGAAATACATATATAATAATACTTATATAATAAAGGTAGGTATATATACCTATACCTATATATACCTACCTATACCTATACCTATATACCTATATATATATACCTATACCTAGTTATGAAATTCTAATTTAATATATGGTGAAGGTAGTATTTATTAATGATATAAAACTATATTTCTATAAAATCTTACTATTACTACAACCTCATACTACTACTACTACTACTACTACTACTACTACTACTACTACTACTACTACTACTACTACTACTACTACTACTACTACTACTACTACTACTACTACTACTACTACTACTACTACTACTACTACTACTACTACTACTACTACTACTACTACTACTACTACTACTACTACTACTACTACTACTACTACTACTACTACTACTACTACTACTACTACTACTACTACTACTACTACTACTACTACTACTACTACTACTACTACTACTACTACTACTACTACTACTACTACTACTACTACTACTACTACTACTACTACTACTACTACTACTACTACTACTACTACTACTACTACTACTACTACTACTACTACTACTACTACTACTACTACTACTACTACTACTACTACTACTACTACTACTACTACTACTACTACTACTACTACTACTACTACTACTACTACTACTACTACTACTACTACTACTACTACTACTACTACTACTACTACTACTACTACTACTACTACTACTACTACTACTACTACTACTACTACTACTACTACTACTACTACTACTACTACTACTACTACTACTACTACTACTACTACTACTACTACTACTACTACTACTACTACTACTACTACTACTACTACTACTACTACTACTACTACTACTACTACTACTACTACTACTACTACTACTACTACTACTACTACTACTACTACTACTACTACTACTACTACTACTACTACTACTACTACTACTACTACTACTACTACTACTACTACTACTACTACTACTACTACTACTACTACTACTACTACTACTACTACTACTACTACTACTACTACTACTACTACTACTACTACTACTACTACTACTACTACTACTACTACTACTACTACTACTACTACTACTACTACTACTACTACTACTACTACTACTACTACTACTACTACTACTACTACTACTACTACTACTACTACTACTACTACTACTACTACTACTACTACTACTACTACTACTACTACTACTACTACTACTACTACTACTACTACTACTACTACTACTACTACTACTACTACTACTACTACTACTACTACTACTACTACTACTACTACTACTACTACTACTACTACTACTACTACTACTACTACTACTACTACTACTACTACTACTACTACTACTACTACTACTACTACTACTACTACTACTACTACTACTACTACTACTACTACTACTACTACTACTACTACTACTACTACTACTACTACTACTACTACTACTACTACTACTACTACTACTACTACTACTACTACTACTACTACTACTACTACTACTACTACTACTACTACTACTACTACTACTACTACTACTACTACTACTACTACTACTACTACTACTACTACTACTACTACTACTACTACTACTACTACTACTACTACTACTACTACTACTACTACTACTACTACTACTACTACTACTACTACTACTACTACTACTACTACTACTACTACTACTACTACTACTACTACTACTACTACTACTACTACTACTACTACTACTACTACTACTACTACTACTACTACTACTACTACTACTACTACTACTACTACTACTACTACTACTACTACTACTACTACTACTACTACTACTACTACTACTACTACTACTACTACTACTACTACTACTACTACTACTACTACTACTACTACTACTACTACTACTACTACTACTACTACTACTACTACTACTACTACTACTACTACTACTACTACTACTACTACTACTACTACTACTACTACTACTACTACTACTACTACTACTACTACTACTACTACTACTACTACTACTACTACTACTACTACTACTACTACTACTACTACTACTACTACTACTACTACTACTACTACTACTACTACTACTACTACTACTACTACTACTACTACTACTACTACTACTACTACTACTACTACTACTACTACTACTACTACTACTACTACTACTACTACTACTACTACTACTACTACTACTACTACTACTACTACTACTACTACTACTACTACTACTACTACTACTACTACTACTACTACTACTACTACTACTACTACTACTACTACTACTACTACTACTACTACTACTACTACTACTACTACTACTACTACTACTACTACTACTACTACTACTACTACTACTACTACTACTACTACTACTACTACTACTACTACTACTACTACTACTACTACTACTACTACTACTACTACTACTACTACTACTACTACTACTACTACTACTACTACTACTACTACTACTACTACTACTACTACTACTACTACTACTACTACTACTACTACTACTACTACTACTACTACTACTACTACTACTACTACTACTACTACTACTACTACTACTACTACTACTACTACTACTACTACTACTACTACTACTACTACTACTACTACTACTACTACTACTACTACTACTACTACTACTACTACTACTACTACTACTACTACTACTACTACTACTACTACTACTACTACTACTACTACTACTACTACTACTACTACTACTACTACTACTACTACTACTACTACTACTACTACTACTACTACTACTACTACTACTACTACTACTACTACTACTACTACTACTACTACTACTACTACTACTACTACTACTACTACTACTACTACTACTACTACTACTACTACTACTACTACTACTACTACTACTACTACTACTACTACTACTACTACTACTACTACTACTACTACTACTACTACTACTACTACTACTACTACTACTACTACTACTACTACTACTACTACTACTACTACTACTACTACTACTACTACTACTACTACTACTACTACTACTACTACTACTACTACTACTACTACTACTACTACTACTACTACTACTACTACTACTACTACTACTACTACTACTACTACTACTACTACTACTACTACTACTACTACTACTACTACTACTACTACTACTACTACTACTACTACTACTACTACTACTACTACTACTACTACTACTACTACTACTACTACTACTACTACTACTACTACTACTACTACTACTACTACTACTACTACTACTACTACTACTACTACTACTACTACTACTACTACTACTACTACTACTACTACTACTACTACTACTACTACTACTACTACTACTACTACTACTACTACTACTACTACTACTACTACTACTACTACTACTACTACTACTACTACTACTACTACTACTACTACTACTACTACTACTACTACTACTACTACTACTACTACTACTACTACTACTACTACTACTACTACTACTACTACTACTACTACTACTACTACTACTACTACTACTACTACTACTACTACTACTACTACTACTACTACTACTACTACTACTACTACTACTACTACTACTACTACTACTACTACTACTACTACTACTACTACTACTACTACTACTACTACTACTACTACTACTACTACTACTACTACTACTACTACTACTACTACTACTACTACTACTACTACTACTACTACTACTACTACTACTACTACTACTACTACTACTACTACTACTACTACTACTACTACTACTACTACTACTACTACTACTACTACTACTACTACTACTACTACTACTACTACTACTACTACTACTACTACTACTACTACTACTACTACTACTACTACTACTACTACTACTACTACTACTACTACTACTACTACTACTACTACTACTACTACTACTACTACTACTACTACTACTACTACTACTACTACTACTACTACTACTACTACTACTACTACTACTACTACTACTACTACTACTACTACTACTACTACTACTACTACTACTACTACTACTACTACTACTACTACTACTACTACTACTACTACTACTACTACTACTACTACTACTACTACTACTACTACTACTACTACTACTACTACTACTACTACTACTACTACTACTACTACTACTACTACTACTACTACTACTACTACTACTACTACTACTACTACTACTACTACTACTACTACTACTACTACTACTACTACTACTACTACTACTACTACTACTACTACTACTACTACTACTACTACTACTACTACTACTACTACTACTACTACTACTACTACTACTACTACTACTACTACTACTACTACTACTACTACTACTACTACTACTACTACTACTACTACTACTACTACTACTACTACTACTACTACTACTACTACTACTACTACTACTACTACTACTACTACTACTACTACTACTACTACTACTACTACTACTACTACTACTACTACTACTACTACTACTACTACTACTACTACTACTACTACTACTACTACTACTACTACTACTACTACTACTACTACTACTACTACTACTACTACTACTACTACTACTACTACTACTACTACTACTACTACTACTACTACTACTACTACTACTACTACTACTACTACTACTACTACTACTACTACTACTACTACTACTACTACTACTACTACTACTACTACTACTACTACTACTACTACTACTACTACTACTACTACTACTACTACTACTACTACTACTACTACTACTACTACTACTACTACTACTACTACTACTACTACTACTACTACTACTACTACTACTACTACTACTACTACTACTACTACTACTACTACTACTACTACTACTACTACTACTACTACTACTACTACTACTACTACTACTACTACTACTACTACTACTACTACTACTACTACTACTACTACTACTACTACTACTACTACTACTACTACTACTACTACTACTACTACTACTACTACTACTACTACTACTACTACTACTACTACTACTACTACTACTACTACTACTACTACTACTACTACTACTACTACTACTACTACTACTACTACTACTACTACTACTACTACTACTACTACTACTACTACTACTACTACTACTACTACTACTACTACTACTACTACTACTACTACTACTACTACTACTACTACTACTACTACTACTACTACTACTACTACTACTACTACTACTACTACTACTACTACTACTACTACTACTACTACTACTACTACTACTACTACTACTACTACTACTACTACTACTACTACTACTACTACTACTACTACTACTACTACTACTACTACTACTACTACTACTACTACTACTACTACTACTACTACTACTACTACTACTACTACTACTACTACTACTACTACTACTACTACTACTACTACTACTACTACTACTACTACTACTACTACTACTACTACTACTACTACTACTACTACTACTACTACTACTACTACTACTACTACTACTACTACTACTACTACTACTACTACTACTACTACTACTACTACTACTACTACTACTACTACTACTACTACTACTACTACTACTACTACTACTACTACTACTACTACTACTACTACTACTACTACTACTACTACTACTACTACTACTACTACTACTACTACTACTACTACTACTACTACTACTACTACTACTACTACTACTACTACTACTACTACTACTACTACTACTACTACTACTACTACTACTACTACTACTACTACTACTACTACTACTACTACTACTACTACTACTACTACTACTACTACTACTACTACTACTACTACTACTACTACTACTACTACTACTACTACTACTACTACTACTACTACTACTACTACTACTACTACTACTACTACTACTACTACTACTACTACTACTACTACTACTACTACTACTACTACTACTACTACTACTACTACTACTACTACTACTACTACTACTACTACTACTACTACTACTACTACTACTACTACTACTACTACTACTACTACTACTACTACTACTACTACTACTACTACTACTACTACTACTACTACTACTACTACTACTACTACTACTACTACTACTACTACTACTACTACTACTACTACTACTACTACTACTACTACTACTACTACTACTACTACTACTACTACTACTACTACTACTACTACTACTACTACTACTACTACTACTACTACTACTACTACTACTACTACTACTACTACTACTACTACTACTACTACTACTACTACTACTACTACTACTACTACTACTACTACTACTACTACTACTACTACTACTACTACTACTACTACTACTACTACTACTACTACTACTACTACTACTACTACTACTACTACTACTACTACTACTACTACTACTACTACTACTACTACTACTACTACTACTACTACTACTACTACTACTACTACTACTACTACTACTACTACTACTACTACTACTACTACTACTACTACTACTACTACTACTACTACTACTACTACTACTACTACTACTACTACTACTACTACTACTACTACTACTACTACTACTACTACTACTACTACTACTACTACTACTACTACTACTACTACTACTACTACTACTACTACTACTACTACTACTACTACTACTACTACTACTACTACTACTACTACTACTACTACTACTACTACTACTACTACTACTACTACTACTACTACTACTACTACTACTACTACTACTACTACTACTACTACTACTACTACTACTACTACTACTACTACTACTACTACTACTACTACTACTACTACTACTACTACTACTACTACTACTACTACTACTACTACTACTACTACTACTACTACTACTACTACTACTACTACTACTACTACTACTACTACTACTACTACTACTACTACTACTACTACTACTACTACTACTACTACTACTACTACTACTACTACTACTACTACTACTACTACTACTACTACTACTACTACTACTACTACTACTACTACTACTACTACTACTACTACTACTACTACTACTACTACTACTACTACTACTACTACTACTACTACTACTACTACTACTACTACTACTACTACTACTACTACTACTACTACTACTACTACTACTACTACTACTACTACTACTACTACTACTACTACTACTACTACTACTACTACTACTACTACTACTACTACTACTACTACTACTACTACTACTACTACTACTACTACTACTACTACTACTACTACTACTACTACTACTACTACTACTACTACTACTACTACTACTACTACTACTACTACTACTACTACTACTACTACTACTACTACTACTACTACTACTACTACTACTACTACTACTACTACTACTACTACTACTACTACTACTACTACTACTACTACTACTACTACTACTACTACTACTACTACTACTACTACTACTACTACTACTACTACTACTACTACTACTACTACTACTACTACTACTACTACTACTACTACTACTACTACTACTACTACTACTACTACTACTACTACTACTACTACTACTACTACTACTACTACTACTACTACTACTACTACTACTACTACTACTACTACTACTACTACTACTACTACTACTACTACTACTACTACTACTACTACTACTACTACTACTACTACTACTACTACTACTACTACTACTACTACTACTACTACTACTACTACTACTACTACTACTACTACTACTACTACTACTACTACTACTACTACTACTACTACTACTACTACTACTACTACTACTACTACTACTACTACTACTACTACTACTACTACTACTACTACTACTACTACTACTACTACTACTACTACTACTACTACTACTACTACTACTACTACTACTACTACTACTACTACTACTACTACTACTACTACTACTACTACTACTACTACTACTACTACTACTACTACTACTACTACTACTACTACTACTACTACTACTACTACTACTACTACTACTACTACTACTACTACTACTACTACTACTACTACTACTACTACTACTACTACTACTACTACTACTACTACTACTACTACTACTACTACTACTACTACTACTACTACTACTACTACTACTACTACTACTACTACTACTACTACTACTACTACTACTACTACTACTACTACTACTACTACTACTACTACTACTACTACTACTACTACTACTACTACTACTACTACTACTACTACTACTACTACTACTACTACTACTACTACTACTACTACTACTACTACTACTACTACTACTACTACTACTACTACTACTACTACTACTACTACTACTACTACTACTACTACTACTACTACTACTACTACTACTACTACTACTACTACTACTACTACTACTACTACTACTACTACTACTACTACTACTACTACTACTACTACTACTACTACTACTACTACTACTACTACTACTACTACTACTACTACTACTACTACTACTACTACTACTACTACTACTACTACTACTACTACTACTACTACTACTACTACTACTACTACTACTACTACTACTACTACTACTACTACTACTACTACTACTACTACTACTACTAATACTAATACTACTATTTGTTAGGATATTATTTAATTGTATTAATTGTTATATCTTGAGTTGATAATAAATGATCAAAGGAGAATGTTAAAGTTGATATTGCTGATAGGTTTCTATATTTAATTTGGGAATATCTAATATTATCTAGTAAGTATTACTAGAAGTAAATTTATTGATGTGTTGGTGAAGTGAGTGTGATTCAGTCAGTCAGAGTAGTCGTAATGAGGGGGTATCCTTTAGATTAACATAGAAGTTAAACGTCTCTGAGTATAATTGTATTGTTTAACTTTATTGAAATAAGGAGAGAATCACGACTGCCACCCGGCAGTCGTGATTCTCCCCTTAAGATTTTGCCCTTAAGATCATCAATAAATGATATATAATATTATATATATATTGACAACAAATTATTTGTATGGCTAAAAGTAAATGTTTCGGGTTTTTCTTGGTCACGTGGTACGAAATTCAAAAATCAAAGACCATACAGGTAACAATTTATTACTTTCTGGTATAACATATTTTCGCGACATCCCATGGTTCTCGAGTTACCTCCACACATACACACACATATATATATATATATATATATATATATATATATATATATATATAATTAAAGACTTTCTTTTATATAGCAGATTATTTATATATACTTTGTATATATGTTGTTGGGCAATCTAGTTGGGGTCGTTATTCTCTGAGATCTTGTTCCTTGAGTCTATCTTTAACTTTATTTATCAATTTTCTCTAGAAACAATACTCGCGTATATGTTCGTAAATAATACAACTGATAAAATACATTTATATTATTAAACAGTGCAACACATCTAGAATTCACGGTTGAATGCCTTTTTATAATAATGTAGTTGATTGGCCAGCATACCAATCATAATTATGAATGATTATAATCATGCGTTGGGGGTTTCGAAATATTATATTATTCTACACTACATACATTTTATATTTTTCAGTTTTTGGACAGCGAACTGTGCTTATAAAGCAATCGGCCGTCAATATATATTTTAAGTTAATGTTTCATATTAAATAGGTAGTTTTTCAGTAGTTTCTTGAAGTTGGGAGTTTATGGTGTAGTACGGATGGATGTGGGGAGAGTGTTCCACGAGTATGGGACGGATATTGCCCATGCTCGAGTGTTGGTTGAATGTAAGTTGTGTTTAGGAGGAAGTTGAAGTAGAAACGTAGTGGTGGAGCGTGTAGTGGTACGAGTTGGTAATTTAAGTTTGAGTAGGGATGCTAGGTAATCAGGAGAGTCATGGTGGATTGCTTTATCAGCCAGTAGTGGAGTTTTATATAGGATTCTATGGCGCACAGGTAGCCAGTGGAGTTTAACTAGGAATGGAGATATATGAGTGTGGGAGTATTTTGGTATGTTGAATATACACCTAGCTATAGAATTTTGAAGAATTTGGAGTTTAGTAATATACGATGAGGGGGTATTATAGAGGATAAAATTGCAGTAGTCGAATAGAGTCGAATAGAGTAGGATGTAAGCAGAAGCTATAATAGTAGCGGTGGATATTGATATTGAATGACGAATAAGGCTTAGTGAATGTAGTTGATAGTTTAATAGTTTTGTTATGTGGGACAGTTGTCTGTAAAAATTTAAAGTATTGTCAAATATAACACCAAGATTTTTGACATGGGTTGAGTACATGATGAGCTGTCCATTAATGTTAATTGGAGGGGGGTTGGTAACGTTTTACTTCGGAGTGGAAGGTGAAGGAATATAGCCTCGGTTTTAATTGGGTTAAAGACGAGGGAGTTTATTGTGAGCCAGTTACGAATGGTGGTAATAGTAGAGGAAAGGATGTCGGGTGCAAAATTAACATTTTCTGTACATTTTACATAAAGTTGTATGTCGTCTGCATATGTATGGAAGCTAACTGGAGAATTCGAGATAAGGTGGAGAAGGGGAATTATGTAAATGTTAAAGAGTATTGGTCCAACGACTGACCCTTGGGGAACACCGTGTGTTACAAGACGGGAAGATGAACGGGTTGAGTGAACTAATACTGAGGAAGTTCGGTTGGTTATGAATGAGGATAGCCATTTGTGTGCAGTACCAGTGATACCTATAGATGTAAGACGGTGTATGAGAACCTCAACATATGTTTACATTCATATAATACAATTATATAAACCTATTTCTACTATCTATTGTATTATGAAATACATATAATTATAAAAATAATATAAATTATTCTAAATAATGCATTTATCTCAATATAAATATTTTCTCACAATCACTTGTATTCAAATGATTTCAAAAATCACAGTTTATGAGATATATTAATACTATTTTTTGATATAGATATTAAATATATATTTCTCTTTAATTTATAAGCTTGTTTTCTAATATAGATATTTTGTTAAATAAATATAAACGATTATGTATGCATATTTTTAGAAAAATCTAAATTAATAATAAAATTACATATAATAATATAATATTTTATAAAATTATCTCCTTGTATGTCCAAATTATGTAGAAAAATGTAGAAAAATTATGTAGAAAAAATAATGTAAATATTCTAAAATTGATAGTGCTGGATATATTTACAGTAGTACAAAAGCCCTTCGGTACATATAAAGGGCTTTGGTAGTACTATTAACATGTACATTCGGGAAATTTTCGTTTATTGCGCAATGTGCATTCCCTTAAGCCGGCCCTGTATATATATATTGTTATGTATATATTAATGATACGTATATGATAATATTTACTATATATATAGTATAATATACTATAGTATAGGTACACTACTACATAGTAATACACTACAATACACAATAATGTAGTATATACTAATTATATATAGTTTATACATTACAATATGTACTACATTACACCACGCATTACACAATACACTGCACATTATACTACAATACATCACACAACAATACATGTGCACTACAGAATGTGACCGGGTAATCCAGGCCTATCTACTGACCACTAGACAGGAGTACCAGCAACAGGACGAACACTCCAAGGAAAGGGCTTCCAGGGCGTACACCGCACGACCTTATCAGGGGTCAGGGTCAGCGGAGAGTTGACCCCTGAGTTCCTGCTGAAATGCTCTTGTAAAGGTTACACGCGTAGAGGTCAAACGTAAAGGTTATATAGAGGTCACATAAAGGTGGGTACCATAAGTTGAGATGCACGCCTGCATGGTGAATGAGTTAAACGGATTCTTCAATATTTAATTATATATATATATATATATATATATATATATAGATATTGCATTATAGTATACGTGGATATTCTATTATGGATATATATTCAGCTGTAGGTGACAAAGTGCACAGTTATATCTATAAAACTATATATATATAACTATATCAATAAAATGATCACAATTAATACAGCACTACTGCAACCACCACTATCACCACATAGAGTGAAGGACAAAAGAGGACGTAATTATTCCTCATCTCTCAGAGACAAATACTAACAAGTTCCGGAATGTTCTCAAGATTCCTATAAATATGATCCCGAAATGTCGCTTATAAACTGTGGGTTATTATTAGAGAAGCAACATACACATCAGTACACACACCTAACCACACACACACAGCCACACACACACACACACATAGCCACACACACACAGCCACACACACACACAGCCAAACATTATTCCATAGGGTTATCATTTTTCAACATTACAAATAATTGTATAAAATCAAATTCATATGTATTATATTTTCATTACATTATGTTTATTTCAGACATCATATATATACATTGTAATTATAAATAATTATTTTCATAAATATAACTGTATAATTTAAACAAATACAACATTAATTAAGCTGTAAACGTTTCTTGATAACCAATAAACTATATTATCATATTAGCGAACATAATATATTAAACATAACATCCGTGCCAGTCAAGAAATAATTGCCTTTTAAATAATATTTATATGTGAAATTATACTGTTATAAATAAAGACAATTTAAAACAAAATATATATTTGCATATAAAATTAATAATTTATAATATATATCATAGCTATTTGAATTATGCATAATTTAATTTGAGATAAATTGTATTCACCAATATATTAAAACCATTTAGTTAATTTAATATCAAAAACCTTTAGTTTAAATAAGTTCAAAACCCTTTAGTTAATATTCTATCAAAAACTTTTAGTTCAAATAAGAATAGAACCCTTTAGTTAATATTGATAAAAACCCTTTACTTCTTTATGTAGTAAAACCCTTAATGTTTCACTAAAGCTTTTACTAAAGGGTTGAAAACCCTTCACTCACAGGACCACTTACTAAAGGTTAATTCAAAGAAAACTAAAGGGTTATTTTTAACAGTGTAGATATGAAATATATGCTACAGGAATTATTTATATATATTATTATTAATTATTAAATAATATTCGCTACATAGAATTAATTATCATTATTTATTGAGTTATTTATTTTCATAACATTCAAGGTTGACCAGTTTAACCTAACTATATTAATGTTAAATGTATGGATAATACTATAATAAATCATAATATGATATTAAAATTAAATATAGTAACAACTACTAAAAACCTTTAAAAACCTACATAAAATTCCTAAAACCAATGAAAAGTCCAAATACTGAAATTATAAATTCAAATTGTTGTGTATTTGCCAAAACTGGCAACCATTATAATTACATCTCACAAGTGTCAATAGTGTATTTAGTGAAGATATATCTCTATATTAATTTAGATACCTTATATAGAAACTGATATTATTTAATTAAAGACATGCAAAATATATGAATACTTACATGATGAATATAGCAAGTAATACAATTAAAATAATTTCTTAAATTAATATAAGTTTTTTATGACTTACTAATTACATTTAGATCCATATATATATATATTAAATAATAGAAGTATTTTATAATAATAATATGATGAGAATGAGACGTACATCATACACTACATCATACACTAAAATAAATTTAAAAGAACAAAATTTCCAGTAATTTCCAATAATTCTAGTAATAAGTTTTATTTTAAAGTGTTAATCAATATATATGAAAATATATTTAATATGATTAAATTCTGAAAAATTCATATAAATTTATCAAGTAGATCACGAGTATGGAACTTTAAAGATTTGAAATTAAGTTTAAAAAAAGAGCAATCATATCAGTTTAAAAAAAAAATTATAAATCTATTACAATCATTTATTTTTAAATGGTTGTATTTATAAATGCTTATTTATGATACCTAATCTAGTTACTTTTATGTATGAAGCCATATATCATTTTAAAGATAATATATTACATTTTCTGATTTTTCTTTAGTGAAGATATAACTCTTCGAATTTAGGTATACTTTACAAATAAACTAATTTTCTCATACTTTGTTTACATAGCAACCAAATTACAGATGTGTTATTCACAGATTAGATTTTAAATATCGTTTAATTGTATTATAATTATAAATATAGGTGCGTATTTATTTATTTGTGTGTTATTTATATTATTAGTATTGTTCAAATATTAATATCTACTAATATTTAAATATATTACATTGGTTTTGAAATTATATTCATTTTTTTTTATTTAGTATTTGTTTACATTGTATGATTATCAAAATTAAAATCAACAACAAATATATATTAATCACAAAGATAATGTTCACTTACTGTTTACATATTTAATAACAACAACTACTTTATTTACTCTTTTAATCGATTATTATTATTCATAGATTAGTTATCCTCTATTTATATTTAAATAATATATTGTATTAATATCATATTAATCTTATTTACCAACTCTTTATTATTATTATATTGTATAAATACATTTAGGTATATATACATTTTATGTATTTTATTATTATTTTTAAATTATAATTGAAAATGCAATAAAAAAGCCATAAAAGATATTTATTGAAATTCCTAGTATTGTTAAATATCATAAAATTAAAACATATATATATATATTGCATTAATACATTTATATATATATATATAAATTGTATTTATTAAATTTACTTATATTGGATATTTTTACTATTGTATTTTTAATATTTAAATACTGCATATTATTTTATTATTATTATTATTATTATACTATGTTATTTTTATAATATTTAATTTGTTGTAATATAAGATGAAGTAATATAATTTAATTGCTATATATTTGTATATTTGATATAATAAATACAGTATATAATATACCCAATATAAACCCTAGGTACTTCATAATAAATTAGTGTGACATATATTATATAAAAAGCATCTTTTAAATTTAGAGAAACTCTTATTATTTATTCAATAAATTAATTAAGTAAATATATTTTAACAACATATATATTAGTGATATTTAGAATTTAATTGATATAAAGCTTAAAATGGTTCGTCAAAAAAAACAAACGATATCTGTAACAGATGAGCATAATGATGAAAAAATTGATCTCAAATGCTTAATTGAAAAATTAACTATAAATAATGACAGATTAACTATAAATAATGAAAAATTGACTATAGTTATAGAAAATCAAGAAAAAATAATAAAAAAACTAAATGAAGCAGCTGATAAATCTGATCTTAAAACATTTGCTGAGATCACTAAAATTAACCTCAATAATACACTTCAAAAAAATCTATCAACGACTATAAATAAAACCCTAAATGAAAAAAAGTTAAATGAAATAAGAAATAAAACTATTATACTCTATAATGTTAAACAAACAATAGATTCTAATTACGAAACAAGAAATTGTGAAGAAAAAAAAAATATAACAGAAATTTTAGACCTAGTCAACACAAATTATAATATAAAAAACTATTTTAGATTAGGAAAATATCAAGAAAATGATAATGTCATCAGGCCATTAAAAATTATTTTAAACTCTGAAATAGAAATTAATAATATAATACAAAATGCAAACAAATTAAAAAACTCCAAATTCAAAAATATAAGCATATCAAAAGAATACAATAATGTTGAGTTGGAGACTATCAAAAAACTATCTATCGAGGCTAAAAATAAATCAACAATAAATAATAAATATGTAGTACGACATAGAAATGATACTTTTAAAATAATTGAACTAAAAAAACGAGATGATTAAATATAATATGATACCAAACCAATACAAAACAACACAACAATTTAATAGTATTACAAAAGAATTAATAATAAATAAAAATAATCTGATAATTATACACATAAATATTAGAAGTCTTACTCAAAACCTGGATAAATTAAGAGAATTTATAGATACTTTAATAATCAAACCTCATATTATATGTTTATCTGAAACCTGGTTAAATAGTAATAATGACTTCAATAATAATATAACAAACTACACATATCAAACAAACTATAGACAGAAACAAAATAAATGTAGAGGTGGTGGTGTTTCAATATATGTTATAAAAGATATTCAATATGAACTTATAAAAGACCTTACTTTTAATATAAAAGATTATTTAGAAACACTTACAATAGAAATTAAACTTAAAAAAAATAAAAAAATAATAATTTCGTGCCTTTATAATAGCCCTTTCAATAAAACTGCAGATCTTATAAATATGTTATATAGTAAATTTCATAAATATATTTCACACGATTTAATAATTATGGGTGATTTTAATATCATAACAAATGATCCCAAACCATCTCAATTAAACATTTTAATAAATCAATTAGGACTAACGCCTCAAATTCTTCAAAACACTAGACCCCAATTCAATAAAAGTAACACTTCAACTATAGATCAAATTTACACTAATATAAACACAACAAATATTTATAATAGTGGAATACTCTTAGAGGACTTGACAGACCACCTCCCAATATATACAATAATTAAAATAAAAACCAAAATACGAAATAACTCAAATGAAATTAAAACAAGGAAAATAACAATAAATAATACTAAAAGACTTATTAATGCACTGAAAAATACGAATTGGGATTCGGTCCTCGAAGACAATGATGCTGAAAACTCATACAACAAATTTCATACCATATATACATCAATAATTAACCAATTTATCCCACTACTTACAAATAAAATATCTTCAAATATTCTTTCAAAAAATTGGATAACAAATAAAATAAAAAGAGACATTAATAAAAAGTATAAACTATATAAACTTTACTTAGATAATAAAAATGAAATCAACTTATATAACTACAAACAATTAAGAAATCAATTAACCTTAAATATTAAAAAAGCAAAGCAAACATATATAGATAGTAAAATAAAAAATAGTATATCTACTAAAGAAAATTGGAATTTAATAAATAACCTCATAAATAAACAGCAAATTAAACAATCTCCAAATTATATAATAGATGAATTCGAAAATAAATTCAATAATGATAAACAAATAGCAAATGCATTTAACTCTTATTTTATAAATACAAGTCAATCCATAAATAATCAATTCACCTCTCCCATAAATAACATCAACCCAATTAACATTACACCAATATCTAAATCAATATATCTTCATCCCACATCAACACATGAGATAAATTCTATTATACAAAATAATAAATCAAAGACTTCTCTAGACACTGATTATCTAAACATGAAATTGTTAAAAATTTCAAAAGATTACATTGACCTTCCATTAAGCCATATTTTTAATCTATGTTTATCGTCAGGAACTTTTCCCTTAAAAATGAAACTATCCTCCATTAAACCAATTCATAAAAAAAATAATATCAATATTATATCTAACTATAGACCAATATCAATTTTAAGTCAACTATCGAAAATACTAGAAAAAATAATATATAATAGACTAATGCAATTCATACAAAATAATAACATAATAAATACTACTCAATATGGTTTCCTTAAAAAACATAATACCACTCAAGCTACACTAGATATTTACAACCATATAATGGAAAATAAAAAAGAAAATAAAGCAATAAATACATTATTTTTAGATTTAAGTAAAGCCTTTGATACTATTGATCATTCTATTATAATTAGCAAATTAGATAAATATGGAATTAGAGGGATTCCTCTTAAACTGATAAAAAAACTATTTACATAATAGAACTCAACTAGTTAAAGTTAACATTACAGAATCTGATATTATAACTAATGATATCGGTGTATCCCAAGGCTCAATACTAGGTCCTTTACTATTCATAATTTATGTCAATGATCTACCATTATATTTAGAAGATAATAATGTAAAATTTACAGTATATGCAGATGATACTGCTATAACTTTTACAGCAGATAATAATATAGAACTAACAAATTTAATTAAAAAAACCTTAATAAAAATAGAAAAATGGTATAAATATAATAAGTTAAAACTCAATATTAGTAAAACAGAAATGATAAATTTCAACTCAAATAAATATCCAAACAATATTATTTCATTAAATGATACATTAATAAATAACGTATATAATTATAAATATCTTGGTATAATTCTTGATAGCAAACTTGATTTTAAAAATCATATTATTAAATTAAATAACAAACTCTCCCAAATTCAATTTTTAATCTCAAAATTGAGCAAATTCATTAAAACAAATTCATTGATAATTATATATAATAGTATTTTCCTACCATACTTAAACTATGGAAATATACTTTGGGGAAATACATTCTCAAATAATACACTAAATACAACAATTATTCAAAAAAAAACCTTAAGAATAATAAATAAAAGAAAATTTCGAGATCATACAAAAGAATTATTCACATCAAATAAAATACTTAGATTAGATAAGCTAACATATTATAATACACTACTATATATGCATAAACAATATTATAATCAATTACCAACAAATTTAACTAAAATACACACACAAAATAATAATAAATATACTCTACGAACAAATAAAACGTATACTATACCAATTTCAAAATCAACAAGAACAATAAATAGTTTACTGATAAAAGGTCCAAAACTTTGGAACTTACTTCCAACAAATATACAAAATATAAAAAATTAAAATTTGTTCAAGACAAGAGTAAAAAATATGTTAATCAATAATGAATTATATTATAGATAAATTAAAAAATTAATGAATTTAAAATTAATTTAATAAAATTAACATATTAAAAAAAACTAAAAAAAAAATAAAATAAAAAATCTATATCAAATATATATGTATGTATGAATTATTTTTGTTATTATTATTTTGATTTTGATTTTTGTTAATGTCAAATTTTGTCTATCTACTGTATTTTATTTATTTATTATTATCTTTTATGTAAATACGAAATATATAGCTAACTATTATGATTAAACAATCACTGTTCCTGTCCCATGTATGAATAAATCACTGGCAACAACCCGAAAAGATCAAGGTCTTATTTTGAAGCCATTTGGAAACGAAGAAAGAAACGAAAAAGAATAATAAATGAAAAAAAAAAGAAAACATTAATGAATCCAATAAAATATATCTATCTATCTATCTATCTATATATTCATACTTCCATAGAACAAGAGCTTTACTTAATGGGAATAGAAGAGAATGATGAAATATCAGAAGAAATAGATCATTACATCTCAGAATCGGACGACGATATTATCTGGTACACTCTACAGCAGTGTTAACTATTATACTTTTGTCTAAACTAATATATATATATTTATGATTAATTAACCAAATTATCTATTAATATAAATAATATTATACATATCTTCAAAATACTCTATCATTTTAAATATGTATATATTAAATTAAATTGTATTATTAAACCTAAACAGCAATCCCAAAAGATCTAACCACCAAAACTCATATATGTGTGAGGTTATAGCCTACCCTGATTATAACCAGTGGTAATAAGCACTATATTTATATTACTTTAATTACTTCCTCATATATCTCTCAAATGTTTGTAGACATAAATTTAAAGCATCGATGCAGTTTAGGTCTCAGTTACCTAAAGCATCGATGCAATCTCAATTTCAAAATCATTGTTTAAGTCTCGGAATGGGTTACCTAAACCGTCGATGCAGTCTCAGACTCTATAAAATACATTGCTATTAACTCATGCTTATTAAATGCATCATTTAAGAGTATTTATATAGATAAATATATAATCTGTATATAATATGTTTAAAATGTAACTTCAAAAAAGCACCATTTCGGCTTGATTATGTTTTATAAGAGTCTCATCTCGGCTCCGGCTCATTTGACTAGAGTCTCAGCTCGGCTCGGGCAAGTTTGGCTAGAGTCTTGACTCGGCTCAGGCTCATTTTTACCGAAAATGAAAGTCTTGGCTCGGCATCAAAAACCAAAAGTCTCGGCTCGGCATCATTTACATCACTAGTAGACATTAAACATATGCTACCGGAATCATTTATTATTAATATTACTAACGGTCTAATTAATATTTACTATTATAAAATGTAATGAGCATCCCAACATTGTGATATCTAGCTTATTGAATTACATAACCATAAAGGTTAGCCACGTCGGGTTTTTAGGCATTTCTCATTTTTATTCAACAATAAAAAATACTAGGTTTTTAGATTTGTTGCTACTATTTTTGATTATTAATAAATAATTAGGTAATAAATGTATAAGATTATAAAGTTATAATATATTAATATTTTTTTATTAATTTAAGTAAATAAAATGACTACAACATTATTAAGTTACTATTAGATGTAAAGATTTATACTATAATAAATCATGATATTAAAATTAAAAATGGGAATAATATGAAACCCATATAAAATTTATTTTTCAGAAAATATGGAAAACCAACAAAATATGAAAAGCTTACTAAAACTAAACAACAATTGAAAAATCCAGATACCCAACAAATAAATTCAAATGGTTGTGTTTTAGCCTCAATTGGCCACCATTATAATCACATCTCACTGGTATCAATAATATATATTTAGTGAAGATATATCTCTATATGAATCTAAATACCGTACATAGAAACTGATATCATTTCATTAATATAATAATGTTCTTACATTTTCATTCACACATATTCACAGAGAACGGAGGTCATTGTACTGGGAAATGAAGAATATGATGAAATTATGGATGAAAATGGGATCTGGTACCCTGCAGGTCAAGCGGGCTTCCCTTATCCTCTTCTGGAGTCTACTTCCCTTCTGCCAAACCAATTAATGCCAGTTTACAGTGGTGGTAACTGTTATATGTCTACACATATCTATGTGTACGTAGATATATATATCTACGTATTAATATACATATACATATATAATATATGTACATATATATGCCTATGTATCCACTTTCAATATACATTGAACATAATAGTCTAAATGCAAGACACGATATTATGTAATAGTATTCGGCATACCGCAGACATGAAATCTACAATCTTGTTGTTCGTGCCATAGACAGTGACACGGTTCAGGGTAGGAATATCTCCACCACATGGCTAGCCATTGGCTGAGCGCTCCATCTTAAGCCACACGCCTATTTATATATATATATAACGATATCGTTGTCTTCCTGACCTTATATCTATACATTGTACTATACGCTATATCTATACTTGTATGAATAATAAACTTAAACACTAGACCCCTTGATTCCTTACTTTTCGAAAGCTGCGGGATAAACACATTAACTAACATATTCAATTATACATAGGTTAACATAACATGGTGACAGATATGAACTCGCTCCTCTCAGCTCCTTCATTCGACTGGCAGTCAGAAAACATCACTGCTGAACTATACGTGTTCAAGCAACACGCTGAGCTGACCTTCGAAGGCGCCAATGACACTTCGAAACTCGCCCACGTACTCCTCTGGTTAGGATGCGACGGGCGTCATATCTACAACGCTTGGGAAGAAGATGCCAGCAAGAAGACCCTCTTCGCCTTCTGGGTTTATCTATCCAAGCACGTGTCCCCCAGCTCGAACTTCTGGCTCTCGAGAGTCAACCTATCTCAATTGAGACAACAACCCGACGAGTCTATAGATACCTATATGATGTAGCTACAACTACAAGGTCAACGCTGTGAATTCCGCGACACAACGGAAGTCCAGCAACGCCTCACGGAACAACTCGTGATAGGAGTTCGCGACTCCATCAGCCAGGATTGGATGCTATCCCAGAACAAATCGATGTCCCTGGAATCGGCCATAAATCATGTAAGAGTACATGAGGCCAAGCTCGCAGATATTGCCTCCTTCCGGCAACCCCAACATCGCGCTACGTTAAAACTCGTTACGCGTAAGCATAACGCCCCACGACTTAACAACACACCAAATCACACATCTCCCCATACATCCACACCACACACGTACACTCCTCACACACCCTCATCTAAACACACCCGTACGTCTACCTGCCCAAACTGTACCACCTCGCACGAACCCGGTCGTACGAACTGTCCAGGATGAACCGCAAAGTGCCGCAACTGCAACCGCGAAGGACACTGCGCAGCTAAATCCCGTTCTCAACAGAACTCGAACCAGATCCAGGCACCATCACGATGTCAACACGAGCGAAACCTTCGACAAGGTCGTGTTCGACACTATAACGTCCCGCGACGAAGCATATACAGATATACGCTTCCGCCACCAAACTCGTAACGCGTACCTCCGCGTCAAGGTCGACACGGGTGCGCAAGGAAACCTATTACCGCTGCGCACATTCCAGAAAATGTACCCCGATAAACGTTATCGACCAAACCTGCAACCGAGCAGTACCCGCCTATAAGTATACGACGGTAGCACCTTGTCGTAATACGGGAAGCTCGAGCTTACGATCAGCTCTGGAGCCCACACGTCGGAAGCGATATTCTACGTCGTCGACATTCCCGGACCCGTTCTCCTGGGATTCCCTGTCGAGCACTGCACTGAAGTTAGTCACAATGCACTGCTCCGTAAATCCGCAACTATAACTAGCATCCACCGCGGATCTAGTCAAGGAAAACCCTAAATGTTTCGCACCCATCGGAAACTTTGAGAGTACCGATCGTACATGCACCACGCCGATGCCCTATCGCGTTCCTAGACGAGGTCAATGCCACTCTCGAAGGTATGGTAACCCTAGGGTTCATCAAGCAGGTACACGAACCTACAGACTGGGTATCGAGTCTCGTGTACAGCCGTAAGGCTAACGGCAAGATACTCATATGCCTTGACCCGAAGGACCTTAATCTCTTGATTAAAAGACCGCATTACGCTACGCGGAAACTAGACGAAGTGACACACCACTTAGGTGGCGTTCGGGTTTTCTCAAAACTCGATGCGCGCTCAGGGTACTGGTCGGTCCATCTCGACTAGCCCTCGAGTCTATTAACCACATTCAATAACCCCTTTGGTAGATACCGCCTACCCTTAGGACTGAACCTCAGCCAAGATGTGTTCCAGGAACGTATGGACCGCATACTCGAGTACTGCCCAGGAATGATCGGAATTTCCGACGATGTAGGCGTCTTCGGAAAGAACGAACGACAACACGACAAGAATCTCCGTCATCTGATGAGGACCGCATCACAACATGGCCTCGTCTTCAACGAATCGAAATGCTCGATAAAGACTGACAGCCTTACCTTCTTTGTCTCCACTTCGACAAAGACGGCGTACATCCCGATCCCGAACGTGTGAAGTCGATCCAACAGATGACCTCACCAGACACTCCACAGGCCCTGCGAGAATTCCTGGGTATCGCGACCTATATGGGGACCATTTACGAAAGACCTGGCACACCATGCGACACCTCTACGCGAACTCCTCAAGAAAGACGTCGATTACCAGTGGTCCCCTACTTACGAGAAGATCTTCAATAACGTGAAACATCGAATATGCGCACAGACCACTCTGTCATATTACGATCCAAAGAAGAAGACAACTATTCAAGTAGATGCTTCAGGCCGTGGCCTCAGCGCCACCCTTCTACAAGACGACAAACCCATTGCCTTCTCATCAAAGACCCTTAGCCCTGCTGAGACACGTTATGCTAATATCGAAAGAGATATGTTGGCCGTAGTCTTCGGATGCGAGAGGTTCCACAACTACGTCTTTGTGACCAGGTTCTTTGTCCAGTCTGACCACAAGCCACTGGAGATGATCACCCGAAAGAACCTATTCGCCGCACCTACCCGCCTTCAAAGAATGCTGCTCCGAGTGCAGCCGTACGACTTCAATCTAATCTACAAACCTGGAAAAGAGATGCTGATAGCGGATGCGCTTTCCCGCCAGCCATTAGATGCCAGCGAACACATCGACCTTGACGTCCAGATCAGCCCCGTGCAGTTCGCGACACAGAAGATCGACAATTTGAAATTAGAAACAAGCCGAGACGAAACACTTCAAGCCCTGCTTCACGTAATCCACAACGGGTGGCCTTCAGTGTATCGAGAAGTTACGAAAGACCTTTGAGACTACTGGCCATTCAGAGACGATTTGCTTTGCCCTGTAACTACCCCATAGATCCGTCCCACGAGAACACATTGTCGTCTAATGTGTCAACCGCTCGACACTACGACAAGAACAAGTTCCACAGCAACTTGCCCTACATAGAGCCACTCACGAACGTCCACTACCGCGACCATGTATCAAACACATGGAAGCCAGCTGTAGTAACATCGCAACGCCAGGAGCCTCGGAGTTACGACATCCACAGGACTGATGGTTCTACCCTAAGGAGAAATCGCCGAGATATCCGCCCTATTGCCCCGTCGACGCGCTGTCCGGAGGTAGTAGCAACATACCTAGATGCACCTGCGTATCACCGCAGGTCTCATGTCCCATCCTCTACTCCGTCGACACTCGGTCCGTACGTAGAGATACCCCTCCGTGATGTATCGCCACACACTCACCCCAGGGATGACCCTCTCCCCACTAGTCCGTCGACACCCGGTCCGGAACTAGATAACCACACCCCACCAACTATATCGCTGCGTCGATCGAATCGTATCACACGACCCCCCGCTCGTCTTATCGACTCGTAGCCATTTGATTTACAAAGGGGGATGTTATATGTCTATACATATCCATGTATTCGTATATATATATATATCCACGTAGTACTATGACTATATATATATATATATACATATACATATATATCTACATGTGTACAGATATACATATCTATATGTTACTATAACTTATATAGATATATATATATATATGTATGTATTTACATATACATATATATCTGCGTATGTACGCATATACGTATATAGATATTCCGATTTAGATATCCACTATTATATAACGTGTATCCTAAATATAAGTCACGGGCATACGATATTGGCAAACTGCATTCCGCAATGCAATCCGTAGACCGTGACACCGTGCATGGCTTCCTATTGGCTGAACGCTTCCCACGAAGCCCCGCCCACCAATAGTATATAACGTATCGCCCGCTTTGATATATTGTTGTACTAAATAAACTTTGATACTGGACCCCTTGCCTATTGATACTCTTTTCGAAAGCTGCGGGATACACACACATACCTAACCATATTACATTACACAGGTATAACATAACACACATTGCCATCTTAATTGTAATCAGAAATATTATTTTTAAGATAATTTAAATTTGTTTAAATAGATTTGGTTAATTTTAAACCTTAAGGATTTAAGGATTTTAAATATTAATATTAAATTATAAATTACTCGATAGGATATATTTCAAATATTTTTACTCGCTAGGCTTATTATTTTTGATAGCATTTTTTTAATTCATTGACAACGTAAACATTATTTCATTCAATTAATTTATCTTTTATATTCAACTTATTTTAATATTCCCAATTAAAGAATTATTAACAAAATGGTTATATGAAATTAGTGCATTATCACACTATACAAAGTATACTAATTAATATAATTATTATATAAATTTTTGATGAATTAATATAAATTTTATAATAAATTTTAACAATTATTATTACATTACGATAATAATTTCATGAACAATTAATATACTATTATGTTTATTAATAATTATTTAATATTAACTTAAAATAAACTCAATTGTAAAAGTATAAACCGACAATTAAAATAGACGTATGAAATCAAGAGGCAACAAATTGTTGAACAATGCAAGAAGATTTATTCTCAGAATAATTCGGAAGATTTATAAAGAAAACAATATTTGTTAGTCTGTAGATAATATTCACTTTACTATATAGATTTTAGGTACTTTGTTATGAATTGTATATTAGTTTTCAATGTATTTAAAATAGAAATATTATATATTATTATTTTTTAACAATACTAGTTAATGCTAAACTTTATGTTCTTAAGAAAATCAATTGATTTTATAATATAATTTTGAAGTTCCATTATGGAACCATTATGGAATCCATAATTATAATAATGTCATATTAGTTACTAAATTATTTTGTAGTAAATAAATTAATTAACAACTATATATTCGTACGTAAGATATTATTTTACTATATGTAATTTCCTGATTTAATCTAAAATGTATATATATATATAACTCATATATATAATTCTTGATAATATTGTAGAAGCATCGAAGAAATTTCGTCGAAATGAAGTTCAGCCAAGTCAACCGCTAAAATGGAAATCTTGAAGAGGGAGCAGTAAAGAGGGAGTACGCCTTCTCGAAAGTTGAGTCTATGAAGGAGTCTTAGTTACAATCTATATTAAAATTATATTTACTATAACTTTTTCAATATCATCTATAACGAATATTGGAAAATTACCAGTTTTCTTGGTTGCTTGTCTATAGATATAGTCCATGAAGGTTTTATATATAGAACCTTCATTACTAACTTTTATATTATTTTGAAAATATAATTATTTGTAAAAAATATCAAGCATCTTGCTGTGTCCAACATTATCCCTCTTTTTTTTAGTCAATATATATATAGGTTATACAAGGTATAACATTATGAAAATAATTCAATAATTATATATGATTTAAATATATTTTCTTTAATGGTTGAACTCTCCCCATTTTGTGTTGTTCAAGTCTCTTTTGTCAGGTTTTTTTTAAATGCTTATAAAATTTATTATAAAATGCCTACAGAATCATTTATTTTTTTATTAATTAATAAGTTAATATACTATATAGGCATAATTTATTCTGTTAAATAATTGTACATGTTCCCATTTATATATATATATAATAAAATATTAATATCATTCATTTAGTAAACAAAATTATTGAAATGAATGAATTAATGCATAATATTTATTTACTTAAGGTGCGTTCACACCAAAAATTTCCGCTGGAAATTTCCGGAGGAAATGGGTATAGAGGAAATTTCTGATGGAAATAGGTGTGAACGACTCAATTTCCGATGGAATTTCCGTCGGAAATTCCATCGGAAATGAAACTCAACATGTTGAATTTATTTGTGAATTTCCGATGGAAATGATAATCATCCGGGTATTTTATACTTGAATAAACTTTGACATAATTTATTATTTAAATTTGTATTTGTTATTTTAAAATTATTATATACATTTTATTTTATTTACATTATGGATACATTATTACATAACATAATAAGTAAATATAGAGATAATAAATATGTATGGGATACATATAGTATAGACTATCGTAAAATAACAAAAGAACTGCAGTTATGGATACTATAGCAGGAGAATTGAATTTAAATGGTTTGTTATTTTTAAATATTTACAATATTATATTGTATATAATATTGAATATAATATTGAATATAAAATTGAATATTATATTGAATATATATTATATTATAACATATATTTCAAATAAGATATATTTATAATAATTATTCATTACTAATATATTTAGTTTGGGGAATATATTTACTATATAAAATCGTAAATATTATAAATATATTTTAAAATAAATTATTTAAAAAAATATTATGATAGTACTATTAACTAGTGGTATATACCATTATACGAAGTAAAGACCGTATACATAATGTATGTACCTAATTACTATTATGATATTTATATTAAATACAGGTATATATAATTATTATATAGGTAGGTAAACCTACGTAAAAATGGCGTACGCCGTACGTCGATCGAGTCGAGTTTTGTAAGACCGTTATTAATAATTTATTCAATGGTACTATTATTATAATATGAAAAGAATATTTCATATATTGATACATAAATTATATATTATATAATATGTATAGATTCAATACTTGAAAATGAAATACACTAGATAAATAATAGAGTTGGGAACGGTTTTCAAAATGTTACCAGCAAATTAGGCGGGCGGCGAGCGCGCGACAGTTATAAATAGTTTTATACGTTATAAATAGAGTATATGTTTATATTCAGTGAATATTATTCACATAGCAATGTATGCACTGTATGAATCATACAATGTACACTACTATTGATGACATGATAATGATTATGATACCCATGATGATATATAATATATATTTACTTTTGTATATGATTATATTATGCATTATTATACTTGTGATGTATAAATATAATATATATATATATATATATATATATATATGTATGTGTATATGTATGTGTGTGTGTATGTATGTGTGTGTGTTTATATATGTATGTGATTCCCTATATATATATATATACAATTTTTTTAGATCACTATTTAATTCATCAATGCAGATTTAATAATATATATATATATAAATCATTGTCATCATTTATTTAAATCATTTATTTAAAATTAATAGGATTATAAACTAGAATACGAATCATGAAATGTCAGCAAGAATTACAAGAAGTTGTAATAAAATACCTAGAGAAACAAGAAAATGAAAATAAATAAAATTGTATATATTTTACATGTATATATATATATATATATATATATATATATATATATATATTATTGTAATGTATAGGATATATATGTAATGTATAGGATATATATGTAATGTATACCTACAAATATAATGAGGTAATAAAAATATATATGTTAATAAAAGTGTTATAAAATTAAAAACAATTATACTTTTTCTAACTACCAAACAACCGCACCTTCATTTGAATACAATTTATTAACTTCATCGCGAATCTCTCTTGCGTTACCCGTACTTTTATTACAACTGAAAGAAGATAATTCATTCATTTCTAGTCTACATTATATTCTATATCATTATTTCTTTCATTCGGTATTGTTAATTTATTGTGTAAAAAATGATCCTGACATCTTAAATGTTCTTCTCTGAATCTATCCCATTACTCCATATCGATCTTTCAAAAAACTATACTCCAAATGCCTATACAGACAATCCTAGGATTGGCCAGGCCCTTCTCTGTATATATATATATATATATATGTATTTTTAAACACCATAATTTAACCTTAAAATACCTACAAACTCCATAATGAATACAAATATATGTTTACTAAAATATTGATAAAACTCTGATCATATTATTATCACATGATTATCATATTGATAACAAGTATATTACCCCCCCCCCCCTAGTATTTAATCCCATGTATCATATTTCGTGTTATCACATTATTATGGTATATTGAAATTTCCATCAGAAATTTCCAGCGGAAATTTAATATCCAGTGTGAACGGACGCAAGAAATTTCCAGCGTAAATTTCCATCAGAAATTTCCAACAGAAATTTCCAGCGGAAATTTTTGGTGTGAACGCACCTTAAAGGTACACTATAGATAAATAATGAATACACATGGAATATATATATAATACAATATAGTTATATAATAAGCTAAAAGGGAACCATTTCTTAATCACAAGAATTGTTTATATATAATATGTTTTTATGAAATTATTTAAATTAATATATTTATAATTATATATTGATATTATATATTTATAAAAATTACATCATAATTGAATATACATAAATTTAAATAACATTTGGACATAATTAATATATTATATTTATGTTTACATTTTTAACATACATTTTATAGTATGTAACCCCTTAATATATCCACTCTTCTTTAACTGTCATTTTCTGATATTTTGAAAATTTCTGTAAATCCTTCAGATAGTTATTAACCTGGAACAATAAATCCTCAAATCCTTTATAGTCAATAATTGACATTATTAGCTGAGGGTATTATATGACTCCTAAACTATACAGTATATATGCATCATGGGAATAGTAAATGTAAATATTAATCTTGAATATATATTGATAATTATATATATATATATATATATATATATATATATATATATATATATATATATATATATATATGTAATAGAATATTATATTCATTCTAAATACAATCATTTTGTAAAATAAAATTATTGAAATCACTAAAAAATTTTAAATAATATGTTTTTATGACATTATTTATCATCATATATTTATATTATATATTTATAAAAATTACATCATGATGTAATATACATTACATTAAATAAAATATGGTCATATAATTAATATATTATATGACATTATTTGAATTTGCTGTTCCCATAATGCATTAGACTGAATTATAGATTCAATTATACTATTGATATATATATATATATATACCTTTTTAGGGCACATGTAGAACATTAATAAAATGTGTTGATCTGTACACCAGAAAAAGAGATACTTGTACCCTGATTATGAAACTAAAGTACCCTAATTTATTATTATACTCCTGTACCCTAATTAGAATACATTATCATTATTTACAAAATTGTACTGCTGTATATTGTTGTAAATTGTTGTGTATTTGCCAAATCTGGCAACCATTGTAATTACATCTCACAAGTGTCAATAGTGTATTTAGTGAAGATATATCTCTATATTTATTTAGATACTTTATATAGAAACTGATATTATTTAATTAAAGACAGGCGAAATATATGAATACTTACATGATGAAAATAGCAAGTAATAAAATTAAAATAACTTCTGAAATTAATATAAGTTTTTTTATGACTTATTAATTACATTTAGATCCATATATATATATATATATATTAAATAATAGAAGTATTTTATAATAATAATATGATGAGAATGAGACGTACATTATACACTACATCATACACTAAAATAAATTTAAAATAACAAAATTTTCAGTAATTTCCAATAATTCTAGTAATAAGTTATATTTTAAAGTCTTAATCAATATATATGAAAATATATTTAATATGATTAAATTCTGAAAAATTCATATAAATTTATCAAGTAGATCACGAGTATGGAACTTTAAAGATTTGAAATTAAGTTTAAAAAAAGAGCAATCATATCAGTTTAAAAAAAAAATTATAAATCTATTACAATCATTTATTTTTAAATGGTTGTATTTATAAATGCTTATTTATGATACCTACTCTAGTTACTTTTATGTATGAAGCCATATATCATTTTAAAGATAATATATTACATTTTCTGATTTTTCTTTAGTGAATATATAATTCTTCGAATTTAGGTATACTTTACAAATAAACTAATTTTCTCATATATTCATACTTCCATAGAACAAGATCTTTACTTAATGGGAATAGAAGAGAATGATGAAATATCAGAAGAAATAGATCATGACATCTCGGAATCGGACGACGATATTATCTGGTACACTCTACAGCAGTGTTAACTATTATACTTTTGTCTAAACTAATATATATATATTTATGATAAATTAACCAAATTATCTATTAATATAAATAATATTATACCTCTCTATACATATCTTCAAAATACTCTATCATTTTAAATATGTATATATTAAATTAAATTTTATTATTAAACCTAAACAGCAATCCCAAAACATCTAACCACCAAAACTCATATATGTGTGAGGTTATAGCCTACCCTGATTATAACCAGTGGTAATAAGCACTATATTTATATTACTTTAATTACTTCCTCATATATCTCTCAAATGTTTGTAGACATAAATTTAAAGCATCGATGCAGTTTAGGTCTCAGTTACCTAAAGCATCGATGCAATCTCAATTTCAAAATCATTGTTTAAGTCTCGGAATGGGTTACCTAAACCGTCGATGCAGTCTCAGACTCTATAAAATACATTGCTATTAACTCATGCTTATTAAAAGCATCATTTAAGAGTATTTATATAGATAAATATATAATCTGTATATAATATGTTTAAAATGTAACTTCAAAAAAGCACCATTTCGGCTTGATTATGTTTTATAAGAGTCTCATCTCGGCTACGGCTCATTTGACTAGAGTCTCAGCTCGGCTCGGGCAAGTTTGGCTAGAGTCTTGGCTCGGCTCAGGCTCATTTTTACTGAAAATTAAAGTCTCGGCTCGGCATCAAAAACCAAAAGTCCCGGCTCGGCATCAAAAGCTCGGCATCATTTACATCACTAGTAGACATTAAACATATGCTACCGGAATCATTTATTATTAATATTACTAACGGTATAATTAATATTTACTATTATAAAATGTAATGATCATCCCAACATTGTGATATCTAGCTTATTGAATTACATAACCATAAAGGTTAGCCACATCGGGTTTTAGGCATTTCTCATTTTTATTCAACAATAAAAAATACTAGGTTTTTAGATTTGTTGCTACTATTTTTGATTATTAATAAATAATTAGGTAATAAATGTATAAGATTATAAAGTTATAATATATTAATATTTTTTTATTAATTTAAGTAAATAAAATGACTACAACATTATTAAGTTACTATTAGATGTAAAGATTTATACTATAATAAATCATGATATTAAAATTAAAAATGGGAATAATATGAAACCCATATAAAATTTATTTTTCAGAAAATATGGAAAACCAACAAAATATGAAAAGCTTACATAAAACTAAACAACAATTGAAAATTAAATAAATTCAAATGGTTGTGTTTTAGCCACAATTGGCCACCATTATAATCACATCTCACTGGTATCAATAATATATATTTAGTGAAGATATATCTCTATATGAATCTAAATACCGTACATAGAAACTGATATCATTTCATTAATATAATAATGTTCTTACATTTTCATTCACACATATTCACAGAGAACGGAGGTCATTGTACTGGGAATTGAAGAATATGATGAAATTATGGATGAAAATGGGATATGGTACCCTGCAGGTCAAGCGGGCTTCCCTTATCCTCTTCTAGAATCTACTTCCCTTCTGCCAAACCAATTAATGCCAGTTTACAGTGGTGGTAACTGTTATATGTCTACACATATCTATGTGTACGTAGATATACGTAGATATATATATATATATCTACGTATTAATATAACCTATATATATATATATATATATATACATATATATGCCTATGTATCCACGTTCAATATACATTGAACATAATAGTCTAAATGCAAGACGCGATATTATGTAATAGTATTCGGCATACCGCAGACATGAAATCTACAATCTTGTTGTTGCGTGCCATAGACCGTGACACGGTTCAGGGCAAGAATGTCTCTGCCCAATGGCTACCCATTGGCTGAGCGCTTCATCATAAGCCACGCCCCTATTCGTATATATATATCAGACGGTATGCCACGATACCGTTGTCTCCCTGACCTTGTATCTATACGTTATACTACACGCTATATCTATACTTGTATGAATAAACTTAAACACTGGACCCCTTGATTCCTTACTTTTCGAAAGCTGCGGGATAAACACATTAACTAACATATTCTATTATACACATGTTAATATAACAGTAACGAGAATAATTCTGCAGCGATTCCGGATATTGTGGTTACCCTTTATCAATAGTTAGTAATTACATATTTACCTACATATAAACACATACACATACACGTGTATACATGCGTAGTGAACACATTGTATCCATATATGGTATATGTTTATATCTATGTATAGTATAAGTATTACATGATAGTAAATATTACAACATTTAAATATATATATATATATATATATATATATTTATACTCATATTATATATAACCATTTGGTAGACAATGCAATATATAATCATTTTGTTGTCAGTTTTTTAAAAGATAGCTTTGAAGGTAACAATTTACATATTAATTAATAACTCTTTGTATATATTTAATTATTGGAACTCTTTATCAGTTAATATTATTGATGTACAAAACACTTTATTACTTTATTACCACCTTTTTAATTATTATCTTTAACTTTAATAACATATTTTCCAGATGTTTATTTTATTTACTTTTCGTTTAATTTTATATGACGAATACAACATATCTACCTTTTATTGAAGCAATACAAAATTTTAATAATAATAATAAAGATGTTTTTATATTTTAACCGATTCCCATGTGATCATCAATTGCAGTGTGACAATACCCATAGACCAACTCAATCTCAGGCCAGGCAGGCTCAAGTTGAGGAGGAGGAGGAGTGATGTGTACGAGAGCGGCCTTCTTATAAGAATGAACCAATAATGGCTGTTGATAGGAGGCACATGAGTGAAGATGAAACTGAATCTGATACAGATCCTGAAGAGTTATATATATATATATATATATATAATAATAATAATAATATCAGATTGGCAAAAGCCTGGATGAAAGAAAAAGCATAGCTTGTCGAGTCTTTCACCCAATAGATTATAAGGAGAAAATTTGATAATTATATTAATATAATGAAAATAAAATAAAGGATAGGATAACATTATAATTAATAAGATAATTACAAGTATATTATTAATAGTTACACAAAACAATTAATACAAAATTAAATAAAAACAAAATTTAAATTAAAAAAAAAAAAAAAATATTTTGTTAAGTATCAATTTTACATGTAATTTATATTGGTGACACGCATATTGACAATGGCGTCTCAACTTTCAAGGTGTGGGTTCATCAAGTCCTATGCCTTAAGGACCATACTTGCGCCAAGAGCATGAACACTGGCAACATTTACCGCCAATAAATGCACCTTTACTCCCAACTACATACCACTATCGCTAATAATGCCACTCAATATAACACATCCAAAAATCTAAATAGAATTAATACATTTTGTTTTTATTTGATTTTCTTAAATAATTAATATATATATATATATATATATATATCTATTTATCTCAGTATCTGAACTGGCCTTGTTATATTTTAATTGAATTCCCATCCTAATATTTACTATTTATAGCTGTACCCGAACTAGTGTTGCTAGGTTTTTAATTATTTTTTTAGCTTATAAAATTACCTATAAAATCTAAAATTTAAAAAATATGGAAAGGTATTTTTAAAATATTGTTGACAAGAATATGGAAATGTATATTTAAAATACTTTTTTTTTTACAAATATTGTATAATTTTTTTAAAAAATTAGAAAATATAATTAAAATATTTAAAATATTTAATAAAAACAAAAAAATATTTTAAAAATAGGACAACTATTTTCAAACATACATATTAACTATTAAAGATTATCGCTTCTGAATTTTTTAAATTTTGTTGATATCCTAATTGGTATTTAAATTTGTTTGATATAAATGATTCTAATCTATGGTAAATAATTTTTTCAAATAATAATATCAATTTCGTTTTATGTTATTGGTTTTTAAAAAATATAGTACTTTTATTTTTTATAAGTTCAACATATTACGTGGATTATTATATGATTATAAGATTATCGAACAAGATCAGAAGAAGAAGACTAAAGTTTGCCGGCCATTGCATACGAAGAGAAGACGAGGTAGTTTCGGATCTGGTTCTGTGGCAGCTAACCTATGGAACTAGAAGACGAGGAAGACCACCTGATTCGTATATAAAGACTCTGGAGCGTGATACCGGTCTACGAGCAGCTATTAAGAATCGTGATGTTTGGAAGTCAATAACTGTCCGGGAATTAATAAAACGAATCCTGAAATAAGCAATAAGAAATTATATGATTGCAAATATAAGTTCAATATTCAATATTTAGTGAATTATTAAAAACAACATTAAACTCATTTGCTATAATTTTGGAAATAATTTAAACATATTTATTGTATTTTTATTCTTTATTATATTTCTTATTCACTGTTAATCCACTCATATATACACATTAATTTAAATACTAGATAGTGATTACCAATATATATATATATATATATATATATGACCATAGTTTCAATATTTAAACATAAACTTTATATAAATAACAAATATTAATTATATCATCACTAGGTGATAGGATGCTTATTTCGGCAGCCATGGCACGGTTCAACACAGAAGTTCAAATAGTGTACTGAATACAACCATTGACGTGTTTATTCTAAAAGGTGAAGAACGTTAAGGGTGTCGTTATAATATACATATATATATATATTGTTATTTTATTTTTGGTGGAGTCATTTCATTAATCCAGGATCATCATCAATTACTATATTCATCTATGGAAAAAATTTAATAATTTTAAAATCTTGATATTTATATATGTTTTTTTCCTATTAAAAAACTAAATAAGTTACTTATATTTATAATTGTGGTATTATATATGTTATAGAGTGAGTCATGATAGATTTATATTATTGTACAAGAGCGCCTCGACTGCGAATGTATATTGTAGCTATCGCAATCGGTATTCTATAAATACACTGCCACTATCCGATGCACTGGAGTGGAACGCGTTCACTAAATAGTGATTCGCGTTTTTGTTATTTGTTTCAGTATGATTTTGGACACAAAACCTATAGTGTCATTTATTTATTAACTAGAATATATAATCGACGAACCCGCATACACGGTAAACTATTATTATTATTATTATTATTATTATTACATACTATCCTATATAGGTTGATACTGAATAAAGTGATTGCAGAATAACACATTTATCTTTGATCTGTGGACTCACGGTGTTACGTCTATTCACACGGTGACCGTACAACATTGGTGACAGCGGCATCCTATTTAATCAAATAAGTATATCAAGAAGAAGTTTATTGCCATCAGGAAGAGCAGCCGACGAAAAACCCGGAAGTACACACGGTACCCGGTAACGCAGCCGACGAGAAACCCGGAAGTACACACGGTACTTTGTAACGCAGCCGACGATAAACCAACTTATAGTGGGTTAGTGTGTTTATTGAGTACATGATTGTGATAGCGACAATATACATTAATTTTGCATTATTTAGAATAATTGATTTAGTATAGTAATTACATACTATCATGACTGACACTAAGACACCAGTGGGTAGACCGGCAAAAAAAGATCTTAGTTATGTAAAATTGGTATTTTTCGATGAGGGGTCGGATGTTGATGAGTGGATAGCGAGTGCAGTGGAATGCGTTTCGCTTTTAAACTATAAAGGGGAAGAGGCCGCAGCATATATACTATATCATATACGCGGCGCGGCTACATTAGAATTATCTATGCTAGGAGAAGGGCTATTGGATAATGAGGTTATATTTAAATCACTGAGAAATAGATGTAGCCAGGGAAAAGCAAGGGGGATACTTTTAAGAGATTTAGTGGATAGACGTCAGCGGGAAGGGGAAACAATAACATCTTTTGCGGATGGATTACTAAAGTTAGGATTATCTCTAAAAGGGGAAGTCGATGGCTGGGAAGCCCTAATGATAGACGTATTTAAATCGAACGTAAGGGATATGGACCTACGAAGGTATCTATTATTAAGTGACACATATATAAAATTTCAGGAGATAAGGCAGCGTGCGAGAAAATTCGAGGATATAACATATGATAATGGGACTTGTTTTAGAGTAAGAGTAGTGGGTAGAGAGACGGTAGATGCAAGGGATGAGGTAACGCAGCTCAGGGCCAGAGTGCGGGAATTGGAGAACTGTAGTCGTAGACAGCTAGATGATAGAGATATGGGAGGTAATGGGGTGGATGGTGGGTACATGAGGAGTAGACAGGTGACAGGGATAAGATGCTATCGGTGTGGTAATATAGGACATATTTCGAGATGGTGTAGAGAAACGGAAACCCGTCGAAAAATCTGATACCTGTCAAAACTGCGGCAAGAACCATGACATCTGTACGGCTTTTGGCTCACGCTTGTGTTCCTGCGGGAGGCTGAACCACTGGGCTTAGCAATGCTCCCGGCGGAGTACGACCCCTTCCGCCACACACAGTCTAACAATCGGAACATGAGTATCGTACAACGATGCTCGATATGAGGTTTTTATAAGACTTACCATTAACATCAATAACTCAAAATATAAGTAATATACATAATATATATTATTTTATAAAATATATATATATTAATTTAATATTATTAACAATAGATAGATGATATATGGATATGATCACAATTGCTACCTAGCTCTTATGGAATTGACAATAATATACTATTAAAGTTATGATGTGGTCTTTTTGATAATAAAATACATATGTGACTTTAATAAAATTTTATTTATTATATTGTATTATAAAATAGGTATATAATAGTATTGTAAATAGTCTCGAGTTGTATCGGGTAGTTTCGGGTAATTGACTAAACCATCCGGGTATAAAAATATGATTTCGAGTCAGGTTTCTAAAATGTCAGGTCATACGGGTTTTATTTTGGGTTATTCGGGTTTGTTCCGAGTTTAAATACTCATATTTATTATCATTATCAAAGATATTAAAAGTGTAAAAGTAATGTAGTAAAAATAATATTATATGTTCAATTTAAAATAAAATCTAGCAATGTATTTGATTATCAATTATTTTACAACAAAAATTATATTATTAATGAGTTAATATATATATATATATATATATATATATATATATATATGTGTGTGTATATATGCATTATATATAATGAATAATGTTATGACCTCAATTTACTAAATATTGTTGATAAATATTTAGATATTGAAAATATGTAAATCAATATATTGATATATTTTAAATAAGGCATTATTTTATTTCATATATATCACTTTATTTTATATTAATATTAGTGATGTAAATAGGTATATACTATATATATATATATATATATATATATATATATATATATATATATATAGATATCATCCGAGTGGCACCTACAAACTAAGTCTAGCTCTTGAAGGTCAACAATATAATCAGAAAACTCCTACCCATCACTCTAACTTTATTCTGGCACGTAATAGTTATCGTCATAACATGTTTCGTACAAAATCCGAATTCTACTAATCTAAAATCACTGCTGCTGGAACTAACATTAAAATTATCTACAAAATCACGGATAGTCTTCTCGGATGATTTAAATAAACCCAACTCCCTGACATGCCCGATGAACCATTCACAACAACCTTACTAACACTGCCTCGATATCCAACTATAACTGGCTACCTAACTACCCACCAGCGTTATATGCAAAACTTCATTCTAACCTCTTCAATCGATATTCAACATCTTATACTGACAGCTAAATCTATCTCTCCAACTGACGTACTACCTCTAGTTGTTACGAAGATTCTATCTGACCAACTATGTATCATATTTAAAGATATTATCAATCTATCGATATCCACAGGTTATATTCCCCCCAACTTAAACACTCAACTATAACCCCGATATTGAAAAAACCCACAGCTGACCAAGCTATACTTTCCAACTACCAGCCAATTTCCCAACTATCTCTACTCGCCAAACTACATATCAGCTGATAATAAATCACCAAGCCAAGCAATCTTGACCTTTCATCGGCATTCGATACCCTTGACCATGATATCATTTTAACTAGAACAAATAGGAATTACTGGAACTGTGCTAAAATGGATCTCTAACTTTATTCGTGAGCGCTACTTTTCGGTCAAAATTGTTGAACAATTGTCATCACCCCGCAAACTGTATTATGGTGTTCCTCAAGGTTCTATCCTCTCGCCTATCATCTTCGCGATTTACCTACTACCCCTCTCAAGTATACTAAATACCTTCCCCAATGTTCATTATATAATCTACGCCGTCGACATTGAATTACACTACGAAAACAAAAACTCTACTGAATTACAACTCTGCATGGATACTATACACAACTGGCTAACATCTAACCACTTACAACTTAACGCTACTACAACCGAACTACTCAACATTAATGCTAACTCCAACTTCGACAATTTTCCAATACTCTACATCGACTCCTCACCACTCACTCCGTCTTCTACCGTTAAGTATCTTGGGATTACCCTCAACCCTACATTAGACTCTGATGATCATATCACATCACTAATAAAGACGATCTCACACTTTCAATACAATATTAGGAAAATTCGACCTTTCATTGACTTCCCTATGGCCAAACTCCTCACGCACTCATTTGTTGTCTCTAGACTAAATTATTGTAACACCTTCTTCATTGGTACAAAAACTGCATCTATTACTAAGCTAGACAGAATTATCAACAGATCTATACGAACCATATACCAACTAAAAACTACTGACTATACTACCTCTGTGACCAACCTGCGACTACAACTTAACTGGCTTGCTACAACTCAAGAAATTAACTATAAAACACTGACTCTTCTCAATAAAATACCGATAACCACCGAACCCACTCCAATATTTGACGACTTTATATATAGTAATAACACCCGTCTACTTCGATCTTCCTCTACACCTATCCTAGAAGAACCACCTTACAAATTTACCAAATTTGGAAAAAAAACTTTTCACAGGAAGGCTACTAATCTCTGGCAACAGGCTACAGATATGACCTTCTCAATATTCAAAAAAAAGAATAAAGAAATTTATCATTGACAACCCCATTATTTAAACCCCCACTTCTATCATATCCAAATTCTTTTTTTTACTTCGTATTTTTGTTTTCTCGTTTTTCGTTTTTTCTCTCGTTCTCACACTCAAGAATATAATATTATTTGAGTGTCTAAATAAATACCTATCATCATCATCATCATATCTCGTCGACACGCAGGACCTGATGCCAGCAAAATAAAATCCATCTGGGGGACACGTGCCAGCCGGAGACTTTAGCCTCCATTGAATCTGATCTAGGGGACGCGTTCTTCTCACTCTATTGGATATCGTGGGGCCTCGAGTCGATCGACTCCATTAAAGTTAGTTTTGTCCTCCTATACGTCCTCGGAATCATAATGTCATATTTCACATGGTTTATATATATATATATATATATATATATGTTTACACACAGAATTAGTCGATATTTCAATTTTATACTTTCGATATATATTATGATATATATATGATATATTATCGAATTAATATATTTATATCAAATTTGTATTAACTAGTTTATAAATTGTTTATAAAAACATGTTGGCAATATTCCTTTTATATTTTCCCAAAATATAATATATAGTAATAATGATTATCTCCTATCTATTTACGTGTAAATGCATGTAATTAATCATGGCCTAGGTATATCGGGTATATATATATATAGACCGGGTATATCGTACCCCCTTAAAATATTAAAAAATGTCCTACTACAATTACTTTTTTCACTATTTTAACATATAATAATTATATTATAATTAGTGAAAATAAATGTCCATAAACTTCTAGTCTAGAACATAAATAGTTTTTAAAATATGCTATGGGTTTTGTCCCTCCCCCCTAGAGTAATTTCTAGATACAGGCCTGTGTAACTAGCATACTCTATATTGTAATATACAACTTTCATTACAAAGATATAATAATTTGAAAAATAATAAATTTTAAAAACTTTAATTTTTTTAAATAATTTATTTTAAATTAATTCCAAACAAATTTATTAAAATTTAAAATCATTGAAAATCTTAACATTTAAATACTTTGTATTATATTTATAACGGTATTATTACAAATATTCATAGAAAATTTAATATCAAAATATTAATTTATCTTGATTGTACAATATATACATGCCAATGATATGGCTGTATATATTAGCTACATTATGATTACGATATAATATGTATGTTATCATATTAGAGGTGCCTAATGATAATTGACATATTAATTTGAATTCAACAAAATATTTAAGTTATTCGAACTAATAAATAGAGTAATACACATATTCTTATTAATATTGCTATAAGCGAATATTATGCGTGCTATATCGTCAGAACCTCGCCACCGATACCCACATAGCTACCTATCCACACACAGCCATGATGTCGTCGATATGTTGGCTGCTACGTTTTTAAGTGATGCCAAGGTAGTATATGGAGAATTTGTATGTCGATACATAATCTATATAGTATCAACCTCTAGAAACCAAAAAAAGTGAACATCACAAAAATGGCAAGGAGGAGTAAAAAGCAAACGCCCCCCCCCCCCCCCCCCCCCGATGATGACACTCTCATATAAATCACGCCGCACTCGTAATTGATATACGAGTCATACACAATTATTCATTAATAAACAATTAAACATAATTGAAGTGTTGTCTTTGGAATTTTATAACTTAACAATGATAGAATATGCTATTTATAATATATGAGTCAGATTTTCATCGCTCAAGGATGACACCATGTTACATAACTCATTATCTTAGCTGTAAAAGTTCAATACAATTATGTAATATAGGCCCACATAGTTTCAATATAATTCATCTAATATAAATATCTCTAATGATAATATCAAGGATATATATATATTAATATACAAATTAAAAATATATTATCATAGTAATAGTATTTAAATATTAAAATGATTAATTATTTATATATGTTATACGTTTCTAGGATAATTATACTTTTGACAACAATATGACAGAGAATATTATTAATTAGACACTTTTGGTTCACACATGCAAATATATAATACATATGTTATATTATCCATGTGTAAGTTGATATTATTATTTATTAATATGAGAATTGATTATAGTATGAATTAACTAATATTAACCAGTAATACAACAAAAATAAAGCTTATATCTGTTATCTGTTATTTTATGTTTTTTATATTTAAACTGTATGGGACAAAGAAAGAGAAATATACATTAGTACATTTATACATATATACTATAGATTTATAGTTTACCAAATGGTAAAATACAAATCTATGATACATACATATAGAATTTCAATCACTCACTCACAGATACATAAACATATACACATGTCTACTAAGTAGTACTAACATACAATTCTATATATTTTTATTATTGTAACTGGTTAATAAATATATATGTTTAATATAATGGAATACATCATTTAGTAATAATGAATATTTGTGTACATATATTTAAAATTTTTAATAAATATGATTATAAAAAAAACATATGTTTATAAAGAATATTGAAATTAAATATATTTTATATAAAATTAATTCATATTATATGATTGTTAAAAAAAATTTCCTGTTGGTATAATACTAAATGTATAGGATAATTATCATATTTTAAATATGTTTTAATATGTATATTACAATATTATAAAACCATAGAAACAATGTTGTAAATCTATTACAAAATCTGATGTCCATACAAATCTCATATTAAACATTTATAGTAGTTATTATACATCTAAATAACTATCATACTCTAGAGCAGTGGTTCCCAACCTTTTTACATTATGACCCTTTTTGATATTACTTAATTTAAAAATATACATGACCCGATAACACATTTTATTTTTGTATTATTAACTTTAGTCGTAATAATATAAACTATAATATATATATATATATATATGTAAATCAATGATTGATGTTACTTTTGTTAACGCACTACACTTGTTTTTATTTCGGAAACAAATTTATTTTATTATTAATGTAAAATTATAATATATCAAATATTATCTTTTAAGTGGTGTTTAAATTATGTTCATTACATTATTCATTTTGTTTATATTATATTATTTGTACCTATATATTCATTTATTATATTTGAAACTTGATTTACTCAGAATAATTATCTTTAAACAATCATGCTGACATAACAAGTATTAACTTTTGTACAACTGAATATTTTCCTTAATTTTTTCAATATAACTAGATAAAACCTGTAAGATTAAAGTTATTTGTCAAAATTAAAAAATATTTAATTAAAAAATTTTAAATAGCAATTTAGTTGGAAAATTAACTTGTTTTTATCAGATATTTCAATTATTTTTTTTATAAACGTATAACATAAAGATGTGTAAACATCTATAAATTTCAAAATATAATATAAAAATATGGAATATTATTAATAGATTAAAAAAATAAAAAGTGAATATTTTTTTGAGTTAATAGATTTATAAAAATAGCATTTTTTCGTATCTTTTACATGTAAACCAAACCAGTGTAGTGCGTCCCCTTAAGAAGCTTCTCAATACACGGTTCGGTTTTAGATATCATACAACGCATGTCATTTTCAGCGTCCGATATATTTCTAGATTTTGGTTTGATTACTTGCATAGTAGAAAATCCACTTTTACATAAATATTAGTTGATGATGAAAATGGTACTCAAATCTTTAAAACTAATGGCATAATTTTGGGAATGAATTAATTATGTCAACTATTATAGCTATTTGTTTCCTGATTTATCTTGACATTTTTTTTAGAAATGGGCTCATGACCTAACAAAAAAAACCAATGACCCAAGTTTGGGTCATGACCCGTAGGTTGGAAACCACAGCTCTATATATATACTATAAATATAACAGTATACTACTAATAAATCAACAATTAGAATTGTTTAACTCTTGTTGTTTTATAATTTGAATAACAAGACATTTTAGAAATAACTTTTTATTATAAGAAATATCTTATTTTATATATATATATATAATAAAATATCAGAAGATAATTATGATCAATGTAAACAATGAACTGTGATCGCTTATCGAATAGTTTACTAAAAAATAATAATATATATATATAGATTTTAAAGCCCAGAGCAACAAGTCATTCACTTTCTAGCACTTCCACATCAATGGTTTCATTCAGTACGCTATTAGAACCTCTGTGTTGAACCTTGATATGGCTGCTGAAATCTATCGCCTAGTGATGGTATAATTAATATTTGTTATTTGTATAAAGTTTGTGTTTTAGTTTAAATAAAGAAACTGATCATATACATATATATTGGTAATCAATATCTATAGATATATAAATCTATAGGTTTTTAATTTAATATTATTATGTGTATATATGAGTGAAATATTGCAAATGGTTTTAATGATTATGTTATTGATTCTATAAATAGATTTATTGATAATTTATTTAATATAATTGAAAGTATAAAGTATAAATATTTGATAACGATAATAACATACTTTATAGAAATAAATAAAGAATAATACGAAGTTAAAACGTTTTACAGTTACCGTATATTGAACCTAAAATTTCAATCAAATAATAATCCAAGTAATATTTTCGAAATTATAAAAAAAAAAAAATCTCATAAACCATTATAAAATAAATGAATAATAATATATATTATTTTTGTGATAAAATTTAATATTAATTTCTTGTGATTTTATTTAAATATCAGATTTTAATAACATAGTCGTTAAATGTGATTTTAGAAAGGTAAAATTCTAACATAGATACCGACAATATTTGTTAGTTATACTTTTGAAAATATGTGTCTACTTTGTTTAAAATATATTTACATTTTAATTAAATATTTGATATTTTAATTATATTTTCTAATTTTTTTTAAATATTTATACAATATTTTTTAAAAGTAATCTTAAGGCTATGTACTGGTATGGGCTGTCTAATGTATAAGAATAGGGAAAAATGCCCTAATGCTAAAGCCTACTTCTCATTCAATAATTAATGGATCGACCTAAAATAAATTGTAACTTATTGAGTAAATATGGAACTACAAAAATTACTATACAAAATTTCAAATTTTTTTGGGGATAGTCAAATAATTTTTGGTTAAAATTTTTTTAATTTATTTAATTTTTTTTAGTCATTTTTTTTATATTTTTTTTTAATTTATAAAAAAATGTGTATAGTAATTATTATGTATTGCTATATAATATACATTCTCTGAAAAAATTATTGAAATCGGTTAATTATTTACAAAGTAGTAGGAATTTCAACAAAAAAAAAATTATTCTGAGATAATCAACTTTAAAGTTTTTTTTTAAAGCTATTTTTCATTGAAATTTTTAAAGTACGTGTTTTAAAACGCTTTTTTTTAACACTTATACGTAATATTTTCATTCAAAATTTTAAAATCTAATAGTTAATATATTATATATTCGAATTCAATCATAAAAAAAAAATGATAAATTAATTTATTTTGATACCAGTACATAGCCTTAAATCTATTTCTATATTTGTTAATACATATTTTGTTATATATAATTTTATATAAGTTAGCTGATAAAATAATTAAAATCCTATCAACAATGGGTCGGGTACAGCTACACTTAGTAAATATTAGGATAGAAAAAAATCATAAACATTGCAACGTCAACGTCAACAGCAGAGATAAACAGATATATATATATATATATATATATATGTGTATAACTCATTAGGATTTGCATAAGATCAGGTATCTTCACCCATTCGTCTCCTGTATATAATCGGCATGCCAATCAGACGGGTATCCGGGCGCTCACAACACTCTTCATCCTCTTCGTATTGTGAAAAGCTGGGTCCTACCACAGCTGGATCGGGTGTGAGAAAGTCTGGGTCACAGAGTAACGATACGCTGTAATGGATGATCACATAGGTATCGGTTAATATATATAAACATCTTAATTATTATTATTAAAATTATTATTGATTCGATAAAAGGTAGATATTTTTTATGTATCATATAAATGAAACGAAAAATAAATAAAATGATCAAACAAAATATATTATGAAGTTTCAAGATAATAGTTGAAAAGGTGGCATTTAAGGGCAGGTGCGCCTACTTTTTTTGATATTACATTTTTTTTTAAATATTTAATATTAATATAAATTATGTAAGGTAAATATATTATAATAAATATGTCAACAAATTAGAATACCAAATACAAGCGTTTAAAATAGCACAACCTTCAAAGCTTTCTTTTAAAAAACTGCCTACAAAATGATTATATATTGCATTGTCTACCAAATAGTTATAATATGAGTATAAATATATATATATATATATATTTAAATGTTGTAATATTTACTACCACATGTATTACTTATACTATACATAGATGTTCACATATACCATACATGGATACAATGCATTCACTACGCATGAATACACGATTGTGTGTGTAAGTAATTACTAACTATGGAGGAGGGGTGATCACGATAGTCGGGAGCTCGGAAGCATTATTCTCGTTACCACCACTGTAAACTGGCATAGATGGGCTTGGCGGGGAGTTCGGAAGAGGGGAAGATGAGTTCGAAAGAGAGGACTCATACTCCTGAGTAGGGGAAGGGAGTCCCTCTTGACCCGCATCATAACAGATCCCATTTTCATCCGTCATTTCTTCTACATTGTCCAATCCCAGTATAAAGACATCTGGTTCTCTAGTAATGTGAATATATGTGAGTGAAAATGTAAGAACAATCTTATGTTAATGAAATGATATCAGTTTCTATGTAAGGTATTTAGATTTGTATAAATATATTTTTTTACTAAAGGTATTATTGACACTAGTAATGTGATTATAATGGTGGCCAAGTGTGGCTAAAACACAACCATTTGAATTTATTTTTTTGAGTAACTGGGTTTTTCATTGGTTTTTTAGTTTTATGTAAGTTTTTCTTAGTTTTCCCTATTTACTGAAACCATATATATATATACCATAAATGGTATATATATGGTTTCATATTATTCCCAAATTTAATATCATGATTTATTATAGTATAAATAGTTACATAGTAATGTTATAGTAATTTTATTTACTTAAATTAATAAAAAAATATTAATATATTATAACATTATAATCTTATACATTTATTACCATTTATTATTTACTTAAATTAATAAAAAAATATTAATATATTATAACATTATAATCTTATACATTTATTACCAAACTAAGTATTGGATATCAAATAAAATAACAAAAATCTAAAAACCTAGTATTTTTGTTGGATAAAACCTAGAAATACCCAAAAAGCTGACCTGGCTAACCTTTATGGATATGTAATTCAATAAGCTAGATATCACAATGGTGGAATGATCATTACATTTTATAATAGTAAATAATTAGATCATTAGTAATATTAATAATAAATAATTCCGGTAGCATATGTTTAATGTCTACACACATTTGAGAGATATGTAAGGAATTAATTAAAGTAATATAAATATAGTGCTTATTACCAATGGTTATAATCAGGATAGGCTATAACCACACAAATATATGAGTTTTGGTGTTTATATTTTTTGGGATTACTGTTTAGCCTTAATAATAACATTTAATTTAATACATACATATTTAAAATGATAGAGTATTTTGAAGATATGTATAGAGAGGTATAATATTATTTATATTAATAGATAATTTGGTTAATTAATCATAAATATATATATATATATATATATATATATATATATATTAGTTTAGACAAAAGTAAAATAGTTAACACTGCTGGCGAGTGGCACCAACGGATTCGAAAGATCAGAAATGGATACAGGAAGAAGGGGAGGATGACCCTCTGGAGACGTATGGTACCAGCTATTATTGTCGTCCGCTTCCGAGATGTCATCATCTGTTTCTTCTGATAATTCATCATCCTCTTCTATTCCCATAAAGTAAAGATCTTGTTCTCTGAAAGTATGAATATATGAGAAAATTAGTTTATTTGTAAGGTATACCTGAATTCGAAGAGTTATATCTTCACTAAAGACAATTCAGAAAATGTTATATATTATCTAAATGATATATGGCTTGATAAAAGTAACTATAATTATCATAAATAAGCATTTATAAATACAACCATTTAAAAATAAAGATTAACTGATCGTAATAGATTTATAATTTTTTTTAAACTGATATATGGGCTCTTTTTTTTAAACTTAATTTAAAATATTTTATGTTCCATTTTTAAATTTTGATCTAGGTTATAAATTTAAATGAATTTTTCAGAACTTAAACATAATAAATCTTTTCATATATATTAAGTAAGACTTAAAAATAAAACCTACTTAATGAATTTATTAGAAATTATGTTATTTTTAATTTTTGTTAGTGTTTGGTGGATCATATTCTTATCATCTTATTATTATCAAATATTTGTATTATTTAATATATATATATATGGATCTAAATGTAATTAATAAGACATAAAAAAACTTATTAATTCTCATATTAATTTCAGAAGTTATAATAATTGTATTACTTGCTATCTTCATCATGTAAGTATTCATATAATTCGCGTGCCCTTAATGAAATAATGTCAGTTTCTATATAAGCCTTATATTATAAGGTATCTAAATTAATATAGAGATATATCTTCATTAAATACACTAGTAAGATGTAATTTCAATGGTTGCCAATTTTGGCAAATACACAACAATTTGAATTTATAATTTCAGTATTTGGACTTTTCATTGGTTTTAGGAATTGTATGTAGGTTTTTAACGGTTTTTTGTAGTTGTTACTATTTTTTATTTGAATTAAGGTGTTGGTAGTTATAGTAGTAGTAGTAGTAGTAGTAGTAGTAGTAGTAGTAGTAGTAGTAGTAGTAGTAGTAGTAGTAGTAGTAGTAGTAGTAGTAGTAGTAGTAGTAGTAGTAGTAGTAGTAGTAGTAGTAGTAGTAGTAGTAGTAGTAGTAGTAGTAGTAGTAGTAGTAGTAGTAGTAGTAGTAGTAGTAGTAGTAGTAGTAGTAGTAGTAGTAGTAGTAGTAGTAGTAGTAGTAGTAGTAGTAGTAGTAGTAGTAGTAGTAGTAGTAGTAGTAGTAGTAGTAGTAGTAGTAGTAGTAGTAGTAGTAGTAGTAGTAGTAGTAGTAGTAGTAGTAGTAGTAGTAGTAGTAGTAGTAGTAGTAGTAGTAGTAGTAGTAGTAGTAGTAGTAGTAGTAGTAGTAGTAGTAGTAGTAGTAGTAGTAGTAGTAGTAGTAGTAGTAGTAGTAGTAGTAGTAGTAGTAGTAGTAGTAGTAGTAGTAGTAGTAGTAGTAGTAGTAGTAGTAGTAGTAGTAGTAGTAGTAGTAGTAGTAGTAGTAGTAGTAGTAGTAGTAGTAGTAGTAGTAGTAGTAGTAGTAGTAGTAGTAGTAGTAGTAGTAGTAGTAGTAGTAGTAGTAGTAGTAGTAGTAGTAGTAGTAGTAGTAGTAGTAGTAGTAGTAGTAGTAGTAGTAGTAGTAGTAGTAGTAGTAGTAGTAGTAGTAGTAGTAGTAGTAGTAGTAGTAGTAGTAGTAGTAGTAGTAGTAGTAGTAGTAGTAGTAGTAGTAGTAGTAGTAGTAGTAGTAGTAGTAGTAGTAGTAGTAGTAGTAGTAGTAGTAGTAGTAGTAGTAGTAGTAGTAGTAGTAGTAGTAGTAGTAGTAGTAGTAGTAGTAGTAGTAGTAGTAGTAGTAGTAGTAGTAGTAGTAGTAGTAGTAGTAGTAGTAGTAGTAGTAGTAGTAGTAGTAGTAGTAGTAGTAGTAGTAGTAGTAGTAGTAGTAGTAGTAGTAGTAGTAGTAGTAGTAGTAGTAGTAGTAGTAGTAGTAGTAGTAGTAGTAGTAGTAGTAGTAGTAGTAGTAGTAGTAGTAGTAGTAGTAGTAGTAGTAGTAGTAGTAGTAGTAGTAGTAGTAGTAGTAGTAGTAGTAGTAGTAGTAGTAGTAGTAGTATTAGTAGTAGTAGTAGTAGTAGTAGTAGTAGTAGTAGTAGTAGTAGTAGTAGTAGTAGTAGTAGTAGTAGTAGTAGTAGTAGTAGTAGTAGTAGTAGTAGTAGTAGTAGTATTACCAATGATTTTAGAGAAATAAGTTTTATTATATAATTAATAAATCTTACATTCACCATATATTAAATTAAAATTTCACAACTAGGTAGTTATGTTATTAATTTATATATCATATCATATTATTAATATATCATATCCTCAAAACAATATTTATGTAGGATACCTATATATCAACTTATATTATTTTATCATATTTATAAATATTATGGATATAATCTTATAATCCTATTAGTAAAATAAATATTATTGTATTTTTTCTAATAGTATACATATAAATATATTAGTTATCTGTGATTAATATTAATATATTATCTATCTATAATTTAAATATATTAGTAATTATTATATAATACCATAGATTGTTGTCATCATTGTATACACTATAAATGTATATGTAAATATAAATAATATATTTGAACATGAATTTAAGTATTCTGATTTTCAATTGCCATGGTAAAAATATTTCCGACATCTATTCAGATACAAAATATACATATTGAATTTGTATCTTAATAAATGTCATAAATATTGCAATATATAGCTATATATATTGTGTGGTCATGTTTATTTAATGGAGACAAGAGATAATAAGTGGAGTAACAATTATGGAGACAATAAGTTGTTTTTACATTTAATTCCATAAATAGCGAATGTTTAAAAATTTATAAACATATTTTAAAATAACTGATAGTACTTATTAGGTATATTATTTTTATATTATTATCCTATTGCATTATATATTGTATGCGGATATTTATATTTACATTATATTGTGTACACCTATATATATTTGATTTTAAATCTGTTGACGTATCCTACAGGCATTATGCCATCATTATGCCATGATTAAATCATCATGTTAGTAAGCATATCTAAATATTTGATACAAAAAGTATAAAATTGGATAATAATGCATTAGGTGATAGAGTTTAGTAATGATAGTGCTACGTTTCACCGACTAACAGATCTATATAAATCTAGATCATTCTATTTATAAATTTATTCAGCAATTAATTTATAATTCATAAAAGATATCCTAAATAATATATTAATTATTACAATTATTATGAATTAGGATTATGCTTGAATTAATCCAAATAATGTAGAATACTTAGTTTATCTAACTTTTTAATGAAAATAAAATATTCTATATTTAATATATTTAAATGTAATAATTAACTATATAATAATTATTTAGAAATATTATATCATATTATAATAATTATAATAGATACAAGTTGCTAACTCTGCAATTAATTCGTCTTCTTCGTAATCTGTATATCTATTATTACACATTTTATAAAACACGAACTGTGGTGCGAAAGTGTAAACAGTGAGAAAGACACGTGACAAGATGTTATGATGGTGTATGAATGTAGATGTGATTGTCCGTAATAACAACTATGATTATAACATTAATTTAACGCACTCTAAATATTTATATTATATATAATTTATTATAATAATTAATAATATTATTATGTATATATATATATATAATTATGTATATTTATTTAATTTTATATTTAAAAATGAGGAACTCATTTGTATGTGGAGTGCGTTCTTAGATTTAAATCGTGCGCCGCACGTCGTGCGTGTGTCGGTGTCTCTAAATGAATCTCAGATATAATATTTATATATTTAAATTATACGCATATATATATATATATTATACATATTATATATATATATAATATATATATACAGTATATATTAATATAGATTATTAAATTAACATATATAGATTATAAATTATTTATAAATTATATAAATTAATTAGGGGAGGGAATGGAGTAATGTCCGATACTTAATATGCCTCAGAATATTTATAATATATCGATAAATACTGAATTTTAGGCTCTTATTTTTTTGAATTAACTAGATATCATATAGTTCTATAGAACTATTATTTCACTTTTATATATAAAGTGTTTAACCAAATAATATAAACGTTTGATTAGGCATTACAAAAAGCACTACAAAAAGCACTCAAATAAGGCAATATCGTAGTAGTGGCCGCTATAGCGACAGAATATACTATAGTACCAGAAAATGCGATAGGTGTATCGTAATGTATTCGATTTATATTTTTTTAATTATGAAATATTTAATAATTATATTGATGATGCATACGCACCTTATTTGATTCAATGATTTTATTATATATACACATAGGATATACACCTACTCTTACACATAAATAAGCATAGATATATATAATTATGTTTTTTGTCAAAATTTGACAAAAAAAAGATTATATAATAAATTAGAGTAATTAATTAATTATTTAAAAAACAAATTTACTATATTATAGATATTTTGATTATCTAAATATTGTATATATATAACGTTTTATTCTATCAAGCATCATGTAAGCGTTAATTAAAACGGCCACTACTACGTCATTGGTCACTACCCCTGCCCTCCCCTAGTTAAAAGTATATTGTTAGTATTATGTATAAATATATACATAAAAATACCTACATATTTTATTAGTGTATTTTTAAGAATTACATTTTAACTTAAAATATTTTAAACTTTTAAAATAGGTTATTATAAATATATACACTAATAAGATATTTATTTCTACAATATGAATATATAAAGAATATAAAACCATATAAACTATATTATTGTCATCATTTGTTTTAATTAACCTTAAATAATTATAACTTAATAAATGTATAGTGATTTAAAATAAATTTATTTAAATATCTTATCTATGAATTTATGAATATATATCATATTGTTACATAGTATATAGAATATATATATGAATATATTTATCTTAATATATAACATTTTAATTTAATATATTAACTACTATTTCACTATTTCACCTATATTTCAATTAAATTATTAATTAACTTTAGTCAATATATATATTTTAAAGATATTTTAAAATATGAAAATTGTCTTATACAATATAACATTGAACATGTTTATTTTGGGTTTTAACTTATATATATATATATATATAAGTGTATCTATGATTGTAGTGTATTAAGTATTGGGTCATTCTCATATTATGTTGTTTCAGACTTGAACAATGTATTACTTTACTCATCCCTAGTTGTTGTTACAAATTTTAAATTTATTTTTTATTTTTTTGTTTTAAAGTTTTATAATACTTATATTTTACCATTACAATTTAAATACAATATCTATATATAGTTAACTATAGTTAGACTGTTAACTATAGTTAACTATATATAGTTAATTTGTTTTTATTACTATACTAATACTTTCTTCATTATAATATGATATATGTGATAAATATGACATATAATTAGTAAATTTGTTATAATTACCATTTGATATAATGTTATAATGATATATACACTTCATATGTGTACATCCTTGTGCCTCCAATATGCTAATGATAAACCATGCCTGTGATACACTTCCCAGTACACACACGTTATATCACATGTTATGTAACCGCCCATTGGTGATGTAACTGATGATGTAATACTGTCAATAGGTTGTTAATTAATAATGTTTTAACACCGTACTTTTCCACTATCCATAGAACTACAGTGATAGCTGCAGTGGGTCTTTTTCGTTATCGTGATCAATAGGAGGCGTGATAACACGTGACCCAGTAAACGGCGTTCCCTGTCGACTGAGGCAGGTACTACTAGCGCCGTACTGCGCCGTACGTGTTATGTAAATATTACCACGGGACGGGAAGTTATCGCAGCACTGCGCATGCGCGTATAAGCGCATTCATTATTACCTACCTATAGGTTACAACCATAGATTTAGGGTACTCTAAATCTATGGTTACAACTCATGAGTATAGCTTCAGCTATTATAGCTAGTTATCCTATTCTCCCCTATACTCTCTTCCCTCACGCGGTAACGGTTTCATGTGCACTGCGCAATGTACAGCGTACTGGTAATTGGGATGTTACAATCTATAAATAGCATTAATAATATGGACTATTCTAAAATCCTGCGATATTTTATTTATCTTGACTCTAGATTTTATTTATCTAGATTCTAGAGAATAGCATATAAATATCAACATTATAAGTAGGTTATATTGTTATATTGTTATATTGTCATATTGTTATAAGTAGCCTATACTATTTCATATATTATAAATAAACTAAATTAATTGCTAAAATAATGTTATATAGAGAAAAATTATAGTACATATATGTTACCTACTAAAATATTATTAATATGTGTACATTATTCTTTTAATAGTATATAAATTATGTTAATATATATATAGGTATATATTATAATATATAATATACTATATATATAGTTAACCTATATATATATATATATATATATATATATATATATATATATATATATATATATTGATACGCCTCTAATAATACGACATTCTCAATAGTTTAAAACATATTAATTAAATATTTTATAAATATATATTTTTAATATTATTTTTTTATTATTTTAAAAATAAATAAATTATGTATAGGTTATATACAAGTTTTTCTAACTACAAATATATTATAATAAATATGTGAAAAATGTATTATATACACTTAAATATATATGTAAAAATAATAATAGTACACATATTAACTAAACACTACATGTCAGTGAAGAATACAACAACAAGTAACAATCAGATTACATCTGGTATATATATATATATTACTTTATAAAATACAACACAATACACTAGAATATTGATCATTCAATATGCTATTCACACATGCCTTGTAATAATAAACACTCTATTTAACTAATATATTTAACATTACATAGTGTCAGCCTAATATATTACATAGTGTCAGCTACATACATTGTACAATCGTACGACGTACGACGTACATATGAGTATATAAACATATATAAACATATATTTGTATACATCAATATATATATATATATATATATATATATATATATATATATATATATATATACAATATAGGCATAATACTAAAGGCATTGAATGAACTATATCACATTATAATGTTGAATGATAGGTAGATAGATATCTACATAGATATCTACATAATTATTATTATATTATTATATTTGTACCAAATAATAAAGTATGTTTGATATGTTTATTGACAATAGATAATAAAATAAATAAATAGATACGTTAATAATGTGATAATATAGGTAAATAAGTAAATATAACATAAATAAATTAACATACGTAATCTCTTAAAATTATACATATATAAAAATATATAATAAATAAATATATAAATAAGTATATAAATAAACATATTAATACATAATTAATTATATACATAAATAAAGTATGTAATAAATATAATATTGATAAACAAATAATAACATAACATAATACACAGATACAATATGACAAAATATATAAATAAATATAACAAGTAATCTCATAGAATCGTATAGAATAACTTAATATAATATATATATATATATATATATATATATATGTATATATATTATAATAGAGTACTATCAGGGAGGTACTATCAAAGCCCGGCTTTGGTACTACTATAGTAGTAATGTTACTGTATAAAGTGTACTTTATTTAATATATAGTCTACTTTCTATTTCATTTAATATCACCTATACGTTATTCTATAGTAGACATTGTATTATATAATATACCATATGGTAGCACTGCTATTATATATTGATACTATATATATATGTGTGTGTGTGTATGTATATAATATATACTATATATGTACTAGTATATTTTATTAAAATAGACAATGTATTAACACACACACAACAATGGATGCCACATATCTGTAATTACCATACGCACCTTTCTAAACGTTTAACTTTTGAAGATCTTTTATTTTGGTCATTCACATGTATGACAATATTTGATAAATAAATGTTTGAATTTATAATTAAAGTCAACAGTTATTGCTTTGATTGAAAAATATATACTTAATACGCTTATTTTACATCGCCACTTTTCTTGATAATACACTTACTATTGTGACCGTATTTGCAAAGGTCACTTTGATTATATAAGTGCAATTAATAACGGAACGATGGCTTATTCTTATTGGTTTAAAGCTATAACATGCAATCACAATTAGTATATAAAGGCAACTTTATTATGATACTGTTAAACAGTAAATATTACTACCGAAATGTACACATATATCGATTCATTGAGTTACACGAATACGGACGGTGGTCAGTTGGAAGAATCTGGAAGGTGGACACGCGAAGATCTATCACGTGACATATTACATGATCAAGGGTCAGATGCTGCTCGGACATCTAGCTTCTACGTAGGAAATCTCTCTAATTTTGTGGTAAGTAAATAGTTTAACACACTGAATACTATTTTAGTTAATGTTAGTAGTCCTATCCACCATTCCCTGAATATTCATTGAATAATAATTAATATTAACATACAGTATACAATACATATAGGTAAATCAATGTATTGTGACGTATATGTGTATATGTGTATGTATGGAACATATAAGTATATTTAAACGTATATAATATAAAGTACATCTTAATTATATATTTTGTAATTTAACTAGGTAGCCTATACCTATAGGCATATTCAGTAAATTGAGATTCAGTAAATTATTTGTTTCTGCATTTGATAATAATATATATATTATCTGTATAGGTTCCTATACGTTTTTTAATTAAGTATTATGATAATTTAATGTTTCTTTTTTGTTTATTATAATTTAAGTTATTATAATAGCTTGATAAATAATGAATTATTAGTAATACGTGAATACTTAACATAGAGACTATTTAACACCTGATTATATAATACATACACAAACATATATATATATATATATATATATATATATATATTTATATATATACAAATATAACTACTAAATTTGGTAGACATTTATTTAGCATAATACGAATAATTTGGTGAAAAGATTATATGGTATACCATCTATAGATAATTTCGTGTCCACCAAATATGTATGGCAATAATTTATCACTTTTGGTATAAAATTGAAATATAATAATTTTATATCACTAATATATATGAAATATATATGTATAATATACATTGTATATTATTTATTAATATTAATAAAATCTAAAGATAAATATGTCTAAATTGAATTAATAATCTATATATATATATATTGTGTCCATAAATATAAATATTTGGTAGACATAGACAAAAGAATACAATTTTAAATGAAATATAGGTATTATTGGATATATGTTTATAGGGTATTGATACTTTTAGATGTTATTATAATATCATAAGTATACTTATGAATCATATACATAGGTATATGTAATACATACCTATATGTAATATATATATTACATAACAAAATAAAATTGTACATTAATAATCAATATATATTTTTAATTAATTAATTACTTAATTATATGTTTAAAATAATTGTACATGCGCGTGGTTTTTGTTTATCATTAAATATAGAACATATCTCAAAAAATAGTAAAGTTAGAGAATGCAAGAAATCCATACAAAATAAATCTTAATATTGTCTATAAAATCATAATTTATTGTGCGTATATGCATGTATTTATATTACTGTTATCGTGATTGGTATGACTATTTATATACAATTGGATTTCTTGTAACATTTAAAATTACAGACGTTGGTTTTACAATAATTGGATCATTAACATCTTCTCTATGTTCTGTGAGTGTAAGTTATCGTATAATCGACGGTATAGATAGTATATAATTAGCATACGGTAACACATTGCTATCAATTGATACATAATCGTTATAATATTCAGTTGAATTTTTATAATAGTTATAAATAATTTAGGTAAATCGAAATCATCGCAATTTGCAATATCACTGGTATCATATATAATTGTACAATCGGCTGGTTCATTGTTTTGTAAACATTTACATTTTCTTTATTAAATATAGCATATAGGATATGGAAAAAAATAAAAAAAACCTAATGGAAATTAATGACGTAACAATTCGCGATGCGACATGTTAGCAAGTTACGCCAATACCTTTGATACTATTGACCTCAATCTATTTTAAGAATTGTTAATAGTAATTGAGCTCATATACCTGCATCTGTTGATGCACTGCACCACCAACGTGTACTCCATATACAGGGAGTAGATCCATGCAATGTATTTATATATCATATAATAGTTTATAGTATTACCGTGCCATATATGGTACTATAATACACTATATTTTACTATATATAGTATTACTTATAAGTTATAAGTTATACATGGATATTGATAACAAGATAACATGATATTGAGATATAAATTGAATCTAAATATATACCTACACAATGAGTCATAGATGTTAGTACGTATACGTTATATTATAATAGTGACGCCAGTAATTTAGGGTACTATACACTACTGACACAATAATATATGACTACGGATTATATAGTTCATGGTTATGTTCCTACTTTTTACTTATGTTAATGTTTTGATATTTGTATATGATACAAACTTTCATCCATAATACAATAGTAGACAATCCAACACCCAGTTCCTCTGCCACAATATTTCTTTCCTTTCCATTTTAATATTATTGATAGCAGTAGCTTTATCAACGATAGAAATGAATTTACGTTTTGGCATCGTTACAATAATTTAATAAATCAAAAAATACATACGTAATTATATCACAATACATATTTATAGGCGTATCTAAATATTGACCGATTACGTAAGATATTAAATATCAGGTTATTTATAGATATACTGACGATATTGAGTAGTAGGGGAATAGCAATGAATACTGTGGGAATACTTTTCATACAAATACAAATTTGTAAATAATTTGTTTTATAATCAAATATGTCGATATAAGTGGATTCAATTCCAAATATTACCTTATAAATATGTCGATAATGCCGAATTATCTATATAAGTGGATTGTCGATGTACGCGGATTAATTTACATGTAAATAGGTGTAAATACAACACAAATATCTCGAAATGTCGATGTAGCCGAATTATCGATATACGTGGCTGTCGAAGTAAACGTCTTTCACTGTATATATATATATATATATATATATATATTTATATATATATATATATATATATATATATATATAATAAAAATAATAATACCTGAAAATGATATTAAATTAATATAATTGTAACCACCATTCAGGAATTTGGAAACAGACACGAACATGCTGCTAACAGAAACATGAACTTATGTAGCTGTTGTGTTAAATATGAAGTATCCGGAGTGTGCCCTGCTGTCTCCTGCAACAAAACCACTCCGCTGACCGTCCATGTTGCGAATTTAAATAAGAAACTACGTTATTTTCTCATGTCGTTTCAACACTATTTCAATTATTCAGAAATATTAACGCTAGAAAAACATTACCTGCGTACAGGTGTACTTATAGAATCACGTCGCTACGAATCACTAGTATCCACCGTAAACAATAGTCGTATCATTAATAGTAACTTTGATAATGAATACATACATCTCATCAAGTTTATAGAGAATCAGCTGGATAGCTACCATGCTAGTGTTTCAGTGTTGAACAAAAGTGAACCAAATATATGTTACACATTACCACCTAATACACATAACCTCGATATGTGTTCAGTACAAGCATTTCCGACTATGTTATGTGTAGACAAATCTAAAAGTGATCATAATATTACACCTAACCTCACTACATCTTCTAATATAACTTCTAATACATGTAGTAGAAAAAGAAAAATAAAAACATCTAATAACGAGAGTTGTAGACCTATAAATAAAAAAATTTATTCTACATTACCAGAAGGTGCCCTATGTGAAATGCTCACATGGTTTAATACCAATATATCACACCCGTACCCTACCTACAAGTTCATTAGCACTATAGTTAAACGTTACGAGTTGACTTTTGTGCAAGTTAAGAAATGGTTTGCAAATAAACGAATTAGAAGTGGATTTACTAAAACTTTAAATAAATAATATATATATATATATATATATATATATATATATATATTGTGTATTACGTCAGATATTATATTACATGTACTTTATTTATTATTTTATATTAAGTTATATTTTACGATTCTATTAAAATCTATTACTATAGTAATAGTAAGTATACTTATAGTAAGTATACTTATCTTTATTTATATATTGTGTCATATATTATCAGTTTATTGTGTCATATATTATCAGTTTATTGTGTCATATATTATCAGTTTATTGTGTCATATATTATCAGTTTATTGTGCTATGTTATTATTCGATTACAATATTATATTTATTACATAATGTATTTATATATATATAATTAATTATGTATTAATATGTTTATTTATATACTTATTTATATACTTATGTATTATATTATATTAATATTCATATTTATAATTCTTTGAGATTACATATGTTAATTTAATTATGTTATATTTATTTATTTACCTATATTATCACATTATTAATGAATCTATTTATTTATTTTACTATTTATTGTCAATAAAAATATGAAATATACTTTCTGATTTGTTACACAATATGTAATACTTATATGTAGAACATGAATTATGTAGATAATATCTAAATACATGGCTTCCTTAACATTAGAGCGGCTTCTAAGGGACAATAATGTCCATTGGATATTAGAGCCATATGGTTATAAGTGAATACTATGTTCCTGGATGGGATGAAAGGACTCTTATAAATAACATAACAACATAACAACATAACAATATATATATATAATATATATATATATATATATATATATATATTGTATATATTGTATATACTCATATGTACGATTTACATATACGTCGTACAATGTACATGGCTGTCAATGTGTAATGTTAAATATGGTTGTATAATAGAGTATGTTATTATAAGACTTGTGTAGCGAATGACCAATATTCTAGTGTATTGTATTGTATTTGATAAAGTAATATATACCAGATGTATCAGATGTAATCTGATTGTTAATTGTTGTTGTATTCTTCACTGACATGTAGTGTTTAGTTAATATGTGTAGGTTATATTAATTCCTACTATTATTATTTTTACATATATATTTAAGAGTATATAATAAATTGTCACACATATTTATTGTAATATATTTGTAGTTTGAAAAACTTGTACATAACCTATACGTAATTTATTTATTTTTAAAATAATAAAAAAAATAATATTAAAAATATATATTTATAAAATAGTTAATTAATATGTTTTAAAACTATTGATAATGTCGTCTTATTAGAGTCGTATCATTATATATATATATATATATATATATATATATATATATATATGAACATACCAGATTTGGTTGACATTTCTTGCATAATATTAATCATTTGGTAGACATGATTATTTGGAGGACAATTTCGTGTCCACCAAATAGTTTAGGGCAATAATGTATCACTTTTGGTATAAATTTGACTTATAATAAAATTATATAATTAATATATAGGAAATAAAGTTGTATATTATTTATTAATAATTTAAAAATCAATAGAATGGGTAAGTTTAAATAATGATTGAATTTTCACTCTATATATATTGGATCCATAAAAATAACTGTTTAGTAGACACACCATTTTCAATGAAATACGTAGTATTGTTGGATATATGTCTATAGGGAATTGATGGATTTAGACTTTATATTACATATGGATCATATATATAAAATAAAAAAATAAAATATTATATTAATAAAAAATATACATTTTAATTAATTTATTATTTATTTTTATTATATTTTGAAATAATAAATGGAATGATTCATAAATACTAAGGTAATACAAGTATTTTTATTAATTTAAAATTTAATATTTAAAATTTAATAATCTTAAAATATATATTAAGATTATTATTAAATATATACTTAACATTTAAATAGAATAATGTTTAATTGTGTATTCAATATATAATTATATATATCCATAATCATGTGGATCATGTGTATTAAAATATAAATATTTATAAATACTAAGGTAATACAAGTATTTTTATCAATTTAATATTTAAAATTTAATAATTTTAAAATATATATTAAGATTGTTAAATATATACATACTATTTAAATATATAGAATAATTTGTAATTGTGAATTAAATATATAATTATATACATTCATAATCATGTGTATTAAGTAATTTATTAAGTAATTTATCGTGTAAGAAAAAAAATGTAAGATTTTAAATTTTACCAGGTAACATTTTTAAATATTCTATTAATAATTAATTTAATTGAATTGGGTTTTACCAATAGTAGTTTCTAATAGTACACATACTATTAGTTGTTATTGTAAACTTTATATGGATAGTTATATTCAATATACTAATTAAATATAACATTGCATAATAGGATTATTATAATTATTATTATAATCATTATTATATTATAATGATTATAGTCAAAATATAGTTTAAAAATAATCAACACACTAAAAGCCCACATACTTCATTATACGAATTAGTAATTACATAAATATATAGTATTCATGTCATTATATAATTAATATAATATTATAAGAATACTCGTGTAATTTAAATAATTCGAATAAACATGTTACGGACATAGACTCTATCAGTGATATAGTCTATCATATAGTCTGATACGTTAATATCAAAGAAGGTCGCCGATTATTATTATTATATTGTTAGAGTTCAATTTTTATTTTGGGGTTGTTTAATTTATTTGGTTTTGTTTTATTTTTCTGTATTTTTTAGCTGCATTATAATGAACTCTGACATTATTATAATAACAATCGGCGGCCTGCTTTAAGATAATTCCTATAATAGACTATATCATAGAGTATTAAAAAAATCACGATATTTAACCTAGTACCAGGTATATTATATAATATATATTATATTATAAATTATAATTTATAATATATAATAACTTATTAAATAAGATATACAAAATTGTCATACTTTTTTTTAATTTGTATACAACCTTATATTTATTTACATTTTTAATATAATTACTACTATATACTTCCACTATATATATATTATATACATGGGAATACGGACGTTAGGCAAACATTAAATAACTATAAATATCAAATGTCACAAATGTGGCCAAGGTGTATGTCAATCTAATTCATTATACGCTCTAAGAGCGTATAATGTACCACTAAAACTGAAAATAAAATCTTTATGAGAAACATGTATATATGGAATAATTCCTTTTGAAAAATATATTTATAAACCATTCGTATTAATATATATATATGATATTTACACATACGAGTAACATCCTATTTGCGTATTGATATTTGTGGGTTGTTTGATTTATTTTGTTTAGTTTTATTCTTCCGTTTTTTTAACAAGCACGCCTTGTGCTGTTATAATATATAATATAAATAATAGCGCCACGTAATGTTGCCATTTAATTTTTACCTACCATCCGTATCATCCTATATATATATTAACCTTTATATGTAATAACATATATATTAACAACATTTTTAGATTATTATATTATTGAATGTATTAAATATTAACAGGTAATGCCTTGTACTTATTGTTATATATTGTATTTATTTATATGCGACGATATTGTACATCTACGTGATATCAGCGAATATACGCATAGTGCCTGGTATCATAATGCACGTACATTCCTACCATCTCGCATGACCCCCCCCCCCACGCGCAGACGGCTGTGTATATATAGCGGACCGCCGCTATGTATAATCACTTGAAGAATAAGTATAACCAATAAACATACATAAGCCTTGACGTAACATCAATAAGCGTCCAACCTCACGTCCAATGAATATCATCCTGCCACGTCAACCAGTGAGAGCACGTTAGGAAACATCTACCCCCATGCCCAATGACTATAAACAATCATGAACCCTACACCAACTCCTTCCTTCGATTGGCACAATGAAGATCGGCTAGACGAGCTGAAAATGTTGTTTAACATTTTATTTACGTCCTCGCCATTGCCCACTACATCCGGTATGATATCCTGTACACCCTCGCCGTCACTCATGACCTCCGTGACACCCCAGCCACTACCCACGACATCCGGTACGCTTTCGCCCTTGCCCACTATATCAGGTACATATTCGCTACGCCCCCGCTGTCACCCACGACATCTGTGACGCATCCGACATCACACATAATACCCGATATGTTCTCAACGTCACCCGTGACCCTCTCGATCTCACCCACAATATCCGTGACCCCCTCATCATCACCCCCACCATCCGTGATGCCATACAGCACCATACACAATGCATGTATTGCCATCCCCATGGCCACCTCCAACATGATATCCTTCTTCCATACGTGAGAAGAGGGAATGACCCCAACCCCTCTTCGATAACCAATAGGGAGAAGAGGGGATGTTATATATTTTATTTATATATATGCGTCGATATTGTACATCTACGTAATATCAGCGCATATACACCTAGTGCCTGGTATCACGACGCACGTACAATGTACGTTTCTGCCGTCTCGAATTACTGCCCCACGCTCAGACATCTGCGGTGGTCCGCTATATATAATCTCTTGAAGAATAAGTCTAACCAATTAACGTAAATAAGCCTTGACATTTTACTCCCATATATACACACAACTTAACAGTGTAATATATTAGTATTACACAACTTAGACAGTGATTAATACATAACAACAATTTATATATATATATAATAATTTTATATAATATATTATATGTATACACAAATATCCATGCATATATATATATATATATATATATATATATATATATATGACTAATGATCTCCTCTTCAACAATGATGGCGTACATACCGACCCCAAGTGTGATAAGTTAATTCAACAGATAACCTCACAAGATTCTCCGCAAGCCATTGATAATTATCATTATAATAATTATTACGCGATACCTATGAATTATAATTCATAGTTATCGCGAACTACATGTGGCCCTTTAATAAAGAACTATCACACCTTACGATACTTCTATGTTAACTTCTTAAAAAAGATGTCTAATACCTAATATATTCAATAACATGGAAGAATAAATATACTACTCTATCATATTATGCGACAAAGAAGAAGATAACAATTCAAGTAGACGCTTCATACAATTACTTTGACGCCATCCTCCTACATCCATCCAACAAGACGAAATCCCCATCACCTTCGCAACTAAGATATTCAGCCCCGCTGAGACTCGTTATGTATATATCGAAAAATAAATGTAAGCCGTAATATTCGGAATCGAATGGTTTCACATTATTAAGTCTGACCACAAGTGCAGATGATCACCAGGGTTGGGGTCAAATACACTTTATCAAATACAAATATAAATACAAATATTTATTACATTTTTATACAAATATATATCAAATACAAATACAAAATACAAATATTAACACATTAAATATTAAATCATTTGATTTAATCATATTTTAAATCATATGATTATATTTTATATAAAATAATAATCCTTATCCCTAGATTATATATATATATAGACATTGCATAGTTAGTGATTGATATGTATTGGATATATGATATTAATAGGTTAATTAAAGCAATGTAGATAGGTGGTATAATTTTTAAATATTAAGGAGAAGACGTAGAATTAGAGTAATGAATGGATAAATAATATATGAGTTCTAGAGAGATAATCTAATATAAATATAAAATACAAATATTAACATATTAAATATTAAATCATAAAATAATAATTCCTATCTCTATACCAGATTGCATAATAATTAATTGAAATCTATTTTAATATATTTAATTCCTAAAGAAAATCAATAAAATAAAAAACTGTAAACAATAGACTGATTGCTTGGGATATTATAAGTTATAATTTATAACACATACATATTCTATATAGAATATTAATTTATTTATATAGTATTCATAAAATTATTGTTCTATTATATTATTTGTATTATTTAATAAATGTATTCTTTAATATAAATGGTAAATATTTTGTTAATTTTTTTACATTCATAAATTAATTGTTTAAATTCTACATTCTATTAAATTATTAAATTAAAATATTTTTAAAAGTGTATTTGAAACTATATTTGATCAAATACACGAAATACGACACTCAAATACAAATACATCACTGAATAATTATTCAAATCAAAATATAAATACGTATTTGACCCCATCCCTGATGATCACCCAGAAATATTTCTTCACAGCACCAACCCGAGTCCAAAAAATGCTACTACGAGTGCAGCAGTAAGATTTCACGCTAATATTTTTAAAGCCAGGAATAGAGCTACGGATAGATTTTCACCTACAGATGCCAGTGAACACATAGACCTTGATGTCCAGATAAGCCATTGACGTTTGGGACACAGAAGATAGAATATTTAAAATTAGAAACGGGAGACGAAACCCTTCAAGCCTTAATTTCTTCTGTATAAGTAACCTCTATTGCCATATGACACACTGACGCACTCATGGCAATACCTAAGTATACATTTTGTCCACTATAACAATATCACGTACCTCATTATATTTGATTTTTATACTCAATTCCCATTCATATACACTATGAGTGCACCAGCGCAACCATTGTAGATCATCTAAAACATGGTATCCTAGACCGGTTACTTAGCGACAACGGAGGACTATATTCGTCACAAGCGTTCCGAATATTTGCATCCGAATGGGGATTCAACCACAGGACAAGCAGGCATACCACTTCCTAAGTAACGGCCTAGCCGAGGAACCATGCAGAGCTTGAAGATCTCTGAGAACTTCCAGATGTCGAAACTTCTACTATGATCTAAACCAGTAATTATCGACACAAAGCCCCACCGAACTGCTCTACAGCCACAAGTTAGCAAACCCTTTACCTAGCACCTACCCCGTAGACTTGTCGAATGAGAATAAATTATCATCCAATATGTCAACCACACGACACTAGTAAAAAACAAGACTCATTGTACCTGTCCAACATAACACCCCTCACAAACATTCACCAGCGTGACCACATATCAAAGACATGGAAGCCAACTATGAAACTTCGGAGTTACAACATCCGCAGTATGGATTGTTCTACCTTCGGGAGAAATCTATGAGATATCCGCCTTACTTCCCCGTCGACGCCCTGTCAGGAGGTAGTACCAACACACCGAGATGCATCAGATAATCACTCAAGACCTCTTGCCCTACCCTCTACTCCACCAATACTCGGTTCAGATGTAGTTATTCCTCTCCGTAGTGTGTCATTACATTCTCATCCCAGGGATATCGCACTCACAACTAGTCCGTTGACACCCGGTCCTGATCTAGATAATCAAACCTCGTCAACCGTAGCGCTGCGTTGATCTAACAATAATGTACGATCCCCACTTTTATTATTGACTTGTAGATATAAATGTATAAAGGGGGTGTTATATGCTTACATATATATATAACTACTTATTATTATAATCTATATTTATATATATATATATCCATGTGCCTTCTACACATATGTATTCCTACCAAAGATATATATATATAATGTTAGCGCTCTAAATATAGATACCAAGCTATTATTTAATAGGAATTTATATTCGCCAAACTTATTATTGTAGCCTATAGACTGTGACACAGTCCGATACAGAATTATCTGTACATCTTATACACATCCCTAATTATTATATATATATATATAATGTCACATATTTCGACATGGCTATTGTTCACAATAAATCTCAGCATTATTATCCTCTCCTTCTTTCAAATATAATATTGTGTATAAACTAATGGATTTATTATACTTAATAATCAGGAGCCGGTTACTCTGGAAATAAAATATTTCCTATCACTATCCAGAGACAATCTCTGGATAATTCTCAGTAAATCGGGTTGTTCTGGACAAAAATACATATATTACAGCAACAAAAATAGCCTAGGTTAGATAGAGGATGGGTTGTTCTGGGAATTTTTAGCTAATTTTATTCGCGTCGGACATTCGAGTAGCTCTCAAAATATATTTGTATAAAACTTGGACAATTTGATGGTACTTAGGATAACAAATAGGTGTCCTTATTAAATTTATAATACATAGGATCAAATATTAAAATATGAAATATGGGTTCTATATAATCCTATACTATATATATAAATATTTATACATAATATAAAATATAATAATGAACACACTTAGTGTTTCGAAATAATTTCTAGTTAAATATATTTCATAATATATAATATTTTTAATAGATATGATAATAAAATATTAAATAATAATATTAATATTGAATGGAATTTTATTTGTTTTATGTTTTATTTTATATATGATAAGTATGCTAATTATATAATGAATATGCTTTTTCTTGTAAAAGACTTTAAAATAATGTCTAGTAAATAGCCTAAATAGTGTAAATAGGGTAAATAGTAAATAGGTTAAATAGTATTATTATTTATATTAAAAAAATATATATTATAAAATAAAAAATATACCACCTGAGGGCATCGTAGCCAGACCTTCTGCATTGCATACAGCAATCTAACCACTATAACAACTACCTATCGGATTTTATTAATTATGTATAATTACTAATAGTAGTATTAGTTTTGGTTTAATTATAAATATAATTAGAATAGAATTATTTTTCATATAAAATTGTACTTATTTTGTTATCATATCATACAAATAGTATTTATTATATCTAGAAACTATATAAATATCCTGTATAATTGTAATATTATAATTAATAGTATGCAACTGAATAACATAAATTGTATTAATATTTACTTTAAGTAATACTTATTATAATTATTATAATTATATAAACTTAGTTTAAAACTATTATAATTATATAAAATATTCAACAAATATTATTTCGATATTGAATTGATTATATAATTGTACTTATATTATAAACTATATGATAGTATAATTAATTAACCCAGGTAACAATTATAGCCTCATAATAATTTAATTATGTGATAATTATTATCATAATAGCATATATATAATAACCGCGAATGTTTACATTGTGTTGTAAATGTATATTTATTAAATAATATAATATTAAATATTTAATAATATTATATTATGCTGCTATTCATTTGTCATGCTATTATAATAATGATGGTGCTATTAAAAGTCTATTATGCAATTATTATGCTGCTATTAATTGCATAATAGACTTATAAGAGCATGACAAATTAATATAAGCATAATTATTATGCTGCTATTATGATAATTTGTCATGCTATTATAATAATTATGGTGCTATTAAAAGTCTATTATGCAATTATTATGCTGCTATTAATTGCTTAATAGACTTATAAGAGCATGACAAATTAATATAAGCATAATTATTATGCTGCTATTATGATAATAGACATTTAATTATCTATTGATTATACTTGAAATTAAATGGGCTTTCCGAAACTATATAGAATTCTTATGTACATCCTTTAATAATCGAATTATAATTAAGTAATATTTAACTTAGGTACATAATTATATTTTGAATATTTTTAAACATTCAAAAATGAAATAAGGATTAGGAATATAGAAATATTGCTGAGCTTGATCTCGGATAAGATATGTTTACAAAATCCCAGAGTAACCCAATAATATCTATAAATAAGGTTTGTCCTTGTTGGGATTGTCTCTGGCCAATCTCAGAGCAACCAGCCCCTGGACCAGTTAATATGTGCCAACTTTCAACATAGCTTATTTTGAAAAGCCTTTCAAAATATTTTTGTAGGGTTATTTTGAGCATTTAAAAAAATTCAAATAAGTTGTTATTATTCATCATAATTTTCGATTTATATTATATAATTAATAACTATCATATTATATACTTAGTATAATACTATATATATAATAATAATCATACTATTATTTTGTATTCTTAGAATAATTCTATAATTTATCAATACTTTATTAAATTTGTGAAATATAATTATATTCTAATTCTATTTATAATTAAATCAAATCTAATACTACTATAAGTAATTATATATAATTAATAAAACTGGTTTGGTAGTATAGTGGTTAGATTGTTGTATGCAACACAGAAGGTCTGGTTACGATGCCCTCAGGAGGTATATTTTTTAATATAAATAATAATAATAATTTTACTATTTACTAGAAATTATTGTAAAACATATTCATTATATACTTAGCATACATATCATATATATAAAACAAATAAAATTCTATTAACTATTAATATTTTATATATGTAGGTGCAGATGTACCATAATGGAAGCTATTCTATCAATTCTTTTAATTAATTATATTTCCATAAATCTTCACAATTCGTACTTATAAAGTGAATCTGATTTTCTTCAATTATAATTATTTATTAATTAATTAATATTATATATATCTTGTTTCGAAAACAACTGTGTTCTTACTTTATGTGTAATAAACTAATATAAAACCATTTTCATTTCAGGTTAACAATGTTTTGATGATCAATTAATTATTTATTTTGTATTAAATTCTCACTAAATCTGCATACAGATTCAATTTATTTTTTAATAATATTTCGTAACACTATACAAGACCATATTTTATACAATGCTACTTTTAAATATTTGTGGAATATACATATTTTTCTCATTTTCAACATGTATATATTTTATTTAAATTAATAAACTTATATATTTCAATAAGTAATACTATATAGAAAATGTTTATTGATATGTGTTTAAAGGTACTATTCATTAGTTACATGTAAAATAACATCTTTTCAAAATGTATCCACTTATAATATTAAAGTTTTTGTAATAATTATTTAACAATCTTATTATAAATATTTATTTTAAATAATGATTAACAAATAAAATAAAAATGTATCACTAATTTACTACATATATATAGAAATAATAATTTATACTGTTCATTTATTATTATTGTGAAATTTAAAGAAAAAATATTCAATATGTAGTTAATGAGATATACAAAATAATTATTCTGACTAAATCAAGTTTAAAGTTTTTTTTAAATTAATTTTTACACTATATATAGTTACTAATGTATATATTATATTTATAAATGATATTAAAAATATAATTATACATATACAATTTATTTTAATTATATGTTTGCACATCCTGCAGCATATGAATTTTCTTGATGTTTCATCTTCTTCTTCACCTTTGTAGCATCCAAGCATCGTAATCTGTCTTGTTGTACTGCATATTCTGCAACCGATTATAATGAATATCCTAGCAACCCATCAAATGCAGCTAAATAGGCCTGCATTCCAAAGTTAAATGTTCATACTGCCATTGTTACAGCAAATTGTTCTAGAATATTAAAATATAATTAATAAATTATAATACAAATTAATTCAACTTTTATACCTTTGAACATCGAGACTAAATCATATTATGAAAACTTTTCAACTTTTTTTACATATGGGGCTATACTTGTTCAATAAAAAAATCTTTATTTTAATCCTGTATAATTATTTTTATATATTATAAATTTATATACCCAGATTTAATATATATATATATATAATATATGAACCTTCATATTTTGCTTTCTTGTAAACACAATAATCTCCACATAATTTCAAAGTCAATAACGTAGCCGGTGTATTCAATAACTGTAGCAAATAAATAAATTAAATTCAATTGAATTCATATAATATATTCACTAAAGTATTTGAGCAAAAGTTATTTAAAAAATAAATATAAAAAATAATCCATTGAATATGAAATTAATTATATTTATTATAATTTACTGATATTAAAAATAAAATACATGAAATTGGATTACGTAATAGAAATTGTAGACTTTAAATAGATATATAAAGTATGTAGTAGAAATTGTAAGTAAATAAAATAAAATATAGAGTATACAACAATTTTGCGAAGCAAAGATATAACACTCCCTATGCATGCAACGTAATTTAGTAATATCCCCTGCCGCTGCTAGCAGTAGTATCGAAATCACTGAAATAGATTTATGTTCGGCTCTATTTGCATACAACAATGTTTTCATTGTTCTATTAAATTACATGCAATATAAATTAGCTTTTACTTACTAAATATATACTTATAGAATTTAAAACATACATATCATATTTGTTTGTTATATGTTAGTAATGAACACTTAGTTTTCATCATATAAATATTAATTTAAAGCATATTATTTAACATTTTAAAATTGTATAAACAACACATAGTTCCTAAAAGTAACCCGCTATAAGTGGCACTGGGGTATTTTGTATACAAATTCGAATAACACGATTTCGCGTAAGTGTTATATCTTTCCTTTGGAAAATCTTTGGTATATATATAAAGATATTACATGGTTAGTGATTGATATATATTGAATATATCAGATTTATAGGTTAATTAAAGCAATGTAGATAGGTGGGTGTATACGGTAAGGGAAGATTAGTTGTTTAAATAATTAAAATAATAGGTATATAAAATCCTGTAGGAGCAAGATTTATCATGGATAAAATTGAAGAAGTATAATGTAGATAGCGAGGAGTGGATTGGGAAAGCCGAAGAGTGAGTTAATTAAATTAATATATTATACACATTTTTCTTAAAGAATCAAATATAAATACAAATATTAACACATTAAATATTAAATCATAAAATAATAATCCCTATCTCTATACCAGATTGCATAATAATTAAAATTTATTTGATATCTAAAGAAAATCGATATGATAAAAAACTGTAAACAATATACTGGTTGCTTGGGATATAATAAGTTATAATTTATAACACTTATACATAAAATATAAATTAAATTCATATATATAGTTTTTATCAAATACGAAAATCAAATACAAATACATGCAATTACTGGAATGGAGGCTTATAGATTGTGAACGGAGATTAAGTGAGGTAGGTAATAGTTGGTGTAGAAATGAGATAGGATATCAACAATTAAATGTTACAGGTTACATGGAATATGTCATATGGCGATTTGAATATCATATGTATATAAATTTGAATTTTTTAATAGATATTAAATAAATTGAACAATTTTTAATCAAAGCAAAATTTTATAAATATTAATCATTAATTTGATATTTTGAAATCGATAATATATAAATGTTACAAACTTTATCATATAGTCGATTTCTAGAATAGAATCCTGATCATTACTTTTATATATCAAAATATATTATTTGATAAATCAAGCTTTAATAATAAATTTCCTAAATCAATTCTATAAAGATTATATATTATTATAATAAAAAATAATGAATATATATTAAATAAAATTAATAAAGAAATAATACAGAATAATAAATAGAATAATACATTTGATTAGATATATAATTGAATATGATATTTTAATAACAAATAATGAATATACATATATTTAAAACAAATATATAAATAAACTTTTATTTTATATAAATACTAATAATGAATTACTAACATGTTTAAATAAAGTATCTTTTTTAATAATGTCTTGACCATCATGGATTTTAGTTATAATATTATTGAATTCTGGATCTTCATGATCTTTAGTGATTTAACTGGCATAGCTTTAGAGTAATTTCTCTTTAATTTGATTATAAAAATTCTTAAAATAAATTTACAACATTCTGTATTAATTTAATTGATTAAATAGGTAATTTATATAATTTAAAATACAAACCATTGCATAAGTTTGCTATCCTACATGTTCAATTAGTATGCCTTGAATACCGGCAGAAATCAAATTTGTATTATATTCCAACATCACTTTTGTTTTGACTCCAAAAAGACTTTTCTTAAATGTAATTATTCATCACCTGCAATTAATTATATATTTTTATCTTATATATTATATTCCATATTATTAAACATATTTAATATTTGTATGTACATGTTTGTACATAAAAATATGTATTGGATACTACTGATTACAAAATAAATAAAGTAATATTAAATTATTGAAAATAAATTAATAAATTTATAATAATACAAAAATACACCAATACCAATAAAATAAATACCATGTAAATAATTATTAATTAAAATATTATTATTTTCAATTACAAAATGTTAATAAATAAATATTATTGACATGTCTAAAATATAATATAATTTAAAAGATATTAACAAAGATTTGGCGAATCAAAGATATAACACTCGCTACCTACGCAACATGATTAGTATTCATACATCCCGCTTCTAGCAGCAGTATCGAAATCGATTTAGATTAGCCGCAATTTGCATACTACAATGTTTTCATTACTCTTATTAAATGACTTGCAATATAAATTAGCTTTTACTTGCCACATAGATATTTATAGGATTTAAAACCAACATATCCTAGTTCTATATATTAGCAATAAACACTTAATAAAATAATAATTAAAAGCATATTATTTTTCATTTTAAAAGTGCATAGTTTGATACAAATTTATATTATAAACAACACATAGTTCCAAAAAATGACCTATATATGTGGTGATGTTGGTTTTTGTATACAAAATTTAATTACACGATTGAGTGTTCTATCTTTCATTAGAAAAATCTTTGATTTTAATATGAAAAATTTTATTATCTAAAATTTGAATATTGGATGTTAAATAATTATATACAATTAGTTTATTAATTATATATTATTATTTAGTAACCAGTGTTCTCGTGCGAAGTGATTTCATGGGGAATGATATTATACGGATTGGTGATTTCGTGTGTAGTTTAAATTCTACTATTTATAAATAATTATTTATATATATTATCATTTCACACGAGATCATTCGCCACAAAATTACTTAACACGATATTATTGGTATTCTATTATTTAACTAATTATTTTTTATTATATTACACATATCATTGATTATATAATTAAATAAAAACCATTCGATAACTCCTGTTCTGTTTTGCACTTGATTCTAAAAGATTATTATCATAAAGTTAATTATATATTATATTATAGATTAAATATATATATTACGATATTTATAAGTTTTAATTTTAGCGTTATACTACTCTAAACAGTGAAATTAACAGATATAATTAAGAAGAAATTTACAAATGATAAAGAATACATATGTAATTGTAAATGTGGAATTATAAACTACTAAATACCAATACAGTATTAATATAAACTGCGAGATAATAATACCAAAGATTTTGCGAAGCAAAGATATAATACTCCCTATGCATGCAACGTAATTTAGTAATATCCCCAACCGCTGCTAGCAGTAGTATCGAAATCACTGAAATAGATTTAGGTTCGGCTCTGTTTGCATACAACAATGTTTTCATTGCTCTATTAAATTACATGCAATATAAATTAGCTTTTACTCACTAAATATATACTTATAGTATTTAAAACATACATATCATATTTGTTTGTTATATATTAGTAATGAACACTTAGTTTTCATCATATAAATATTAATTTAAAGCATATTATTTAACATTTTAAAAGTGTATAGTTAAATACGAATTTACATTATAAACAACACATAGTTCCTAGGTGGCACTGGGGTATTTTGTATACAAATTCGAATTACAGGATTTCGCGTAAGTGTTATATCTTTCCTTCGGAAAATCTTTGATAATACCGTACAAATGTAAAATAATTATACAATATGCATTATCAGTGAATTATTATTTAAATATTACATATATATGTATTATATAATAGTGTTTAACATCATATATATTATGTAGTGATGTAAACAATTTGAATATTTAGATTAGAATATTCAAAAAGTATTCATGGGATTAAAGTAGTAGTATTAATATTTTTGTGTACGGTATTAGTATAGCAGTTATTTCATAATTGGAATTTTCAGTTTTCTATAAGCAATAAATATAGTATATTAAGTAATTATAGTATTATTTAATACTTTAAAATATTAATAATTTATTACTATAATATTAATAAATATATGAATTATAATATCATATTATAAATATACATAAGTATGTTAAAATGGTTTTCGCCGAAGATTACAAATAAACTACCCTGTTTGGTTAGAACGGACAAACGGCAATTTTATTTAAAACTATATTTATTAAATTACTTTTATTTCTATATTAACTAATGCTGATTGTATATTTTTCATAATGTATAACTATTATATTGTTAACAATATTTAATATGATATGGTATTATAATAATCATATAATATATATGGATACAGGAGAAGCAGACCACCGATATATTTAAGAGCCGCCCATCGATGTAAATATATGTTACGCTTTCACACGCTAAAATATTCCATATGAGTAACATACATACGTTGTTTATGTGTATTATCATATTAACACAAATATATATTATAATTATATACATATATATTATACATGTATAATAATATTAATAGTAACTGTACGGATTATGGTCAAAAGCTTCGCGATTGATGAGCAATTTGAATGCCCGCAAAATTGTTTATGTGAATTAGTGAATTTACAATAGCTTATGATTGGCCATTATAATTAGCGTATGTCTATTTATAGACTATCATACATGCAACGGCTTATCATTAACATGTGTGTGTGTTTTATAGGCTCACTCGGGATGTAATGCAGCTAAAAAAACCTAGCAATATTAAAAATAAACCCAACAAAACCAAACCAAACAAGTGAAAATAACTAAAACTAAAAATATTAATGTTTGTACAAACAATCATACGGCGTATGATTCATACGCTATTGTAAATTCACTAATTCGAATAAACAATTTTGCGGGCATTCAAATTGCGCATCAATCGCGAAGCTTTTGACCAGGTACCAACTGTACAATTAAATATTTTATTTTTTATTAAATTTCAATTTGTACTATTAGAAATTATAAGGTACTATAATGGATAACATATTGATGGATTATATTATACATATATAATATATTGGTTCTACTTGAAATTAAACAGACATTCTAAAACTATATCGATCTCATGTGTACGTAACATATTCGAATAATAATCGAATGATTTCTAATAGTTAAATAAATTAAAATATAATAAAAAATCAAATTTATTAACAAATATTTAATTGTACAATTACTATAACGGATAACTATAGATATATATATATATATGGATTATATTATTATACATATAATTATAAGATATATTTGTGGATTTGTTTAATATGATATAATACACAAAAGCAGTTTATGTATGTTACTCGTATGGAATATTTTAGCGTGTGAAATCAAGCGTAACATATTTACTTTAGTGACATATATTTATTAATTGGGCGGCTCTTATATATTAGTAAGACCGCCCAAATTGAACTCTTAATTATATCGGCGGCCTGAATATATATATATATATATATATATATTCGGTACCTGGTCAAAAGCTTCGCGATTGATGCGCGATTTGAACGCCCGCAAAATTGTTTATTCGAATTACTGAATTTACAATAGCGTATGATTGTTTGTTGAAACATTAATATTTATAGTTTTAGTTATTTTCACTTGTTTGGTTTGATTTGGTTGGGTTAATTTTAATATTGTTTAGGTTTTTTTAGCTGCATTACTGTAAATGATTACATCCCGAGTGAGCTTATAAAACACACATATATAAATATATGGTAATTATAAGCCGTTGCATGTATGATAGTCTATAAATAAACATACGCTAATTATAATGACCAATCATAAGCTATTGTAGAACCACTAATTTAATACGCGAAGCTTTTGACCATAATCCATATATTCAATTAATAATATTGATCAATAATTATACTTATTTCAATAGTTTCATTTTAATATAAAATGCATGTTAAAATGTATATTTTAATAAATAAACACAAGAATATAATAATCTATTGATACTTGATAATTAAAGTTAACTTATGCTATCATAATACCAACTATATGATACATTTTCATAATTAAAATTTCATATTTTTATTTTGAAATAAAATTTACATTAGTTCGTATAGATTCTATAATAGAGTCCGTTTTTATATCTAAGTAATTTATCTAATATATATTATAATTATGCTTACATATTATTTAATAATAATAATTATAATATAATTATTAAAATGTGACATGTGCTTTTTAAATTATCCGAAAAATTCTTATATAAACATAATATAAAAATAAAAGACATATTTATTTTATATAATGAAGATATTATATGATATAAATAATATATAGTTATTTTTAAATATAACTAACCATATATAATATGTTCGTGATTGATAGAAAAGGTAAAATAGTTTAAATTATCCAATATTATATTGAATATACGAATTTAATTTAATATGTATAAATATAAAAAGGTCATGACATTTGTCATTAATTATAGAACATATATATCAGAAAATAATAAAGTTGGAGCGAAACCTTTAAAATTCAGATTGTCCACAAAATAATTATTTTATGCATACCTTAATATTGTCAACAAAAGAGTTAGCTTATACATAATTTTTATTTGGTAGACAATATTTTTATATATATTTTATTATTCATTATTTTGAAAAAATAATTAGATATATTCAAAGAGTATATCATAATTAATTAGTATGTAAATTTTCACCTTCATGGCTATCTTATAAAAAATGGTTACCAAATGATTATATTTTGCATTGTCCACCAACTGGTTATATTACGACTATATATATATATATATATATATATATATATATATATTAACATAATGTTTATATATATTAACATAATGTATATACTACTAATAGAATACTGTACATATATTAATAATATATATTAGTAGGTAACATATACTACCAATGTTCTCTATAGAGTTATCTATATGTTCTCTATATATAACATTAATTTAACAGTTAAGTTAGTTTATTTATAATATATGAAACAGTGTATATATAATGTTGATATTTATATATAAATATATAAAGCATATATGCTATGCTCTAGATAAATAAAATTTTTGTGGATTTTAGATTAGTCCATATTATTAATGCTATTTATAGATTGTAACATCCCAATTAGCAGTACGCTACATGCAGTGCACATGACACCGTTACCGCGTGAGGGAATAGGGAGTATAGGGGAGAATAGGATAACTAGCTCTAATAGCGGAGTTATAACCTATAGGTATATATAACCTATAGGTAATAATGAATGCGCTTATACACGCATGCGCAGTGCGGCGATAACTTCCCGTCCCGTGGTAATATTTACATAACACGTACGGCGCAGTACGGCGCTAGTAGTACCTGCCTCAGTCGACAGGGAGCGCCGTTTACTGGGTCACGTGTTATCACGCCTCCTATTGATCACGATAACGAAAAAGACCCACTGCAGCTATCACTGTAGTTCTATGGATAGTGGAAAAGTACGGCGTTAAAACATTATTAATTAACAACCTATTGACAGTATTACATCATCAGTTACATCACCAATGGGCGATTACATAACATGTGATCTAACGTGTGTGTACTGGGAAGTGTATCACAAGCAGGGTTTATCATTAGCATATTGGAGGCACAAGGGTGTATACACATATGAAGTGTATCATTATAACATTATATCAAATGGTAATTATAACAAATTTACTAATTATATGTCATATTTATCAAATATATATCATATTATAATAATATTGGGCATATTGGCCATATAGCCTATATATATTTATATAATTAATTTTATATTTATAAAGTTTCAATATAAGATATATTTTTAGTAAAATGTAATATAAAATTGTAAACATTTGTTAAATTATATATGTTTATTATATTACGTTACATAGTATATTTATCTTACTAAATACTTTTTAATATTATATTTAATTTAATATTAACCTACAGATATTATTGTTGTAGTATTAGAATATATAGTATGCATTATCCAATAATTCACTAATTATGACTGTTATATTTGATTTAGTAAGCTAATATTATTTTGTATAATAACATTGAGAAATACAGATAGGACACACAAATAATTCTATAACTATGTGAATTCATGAATATTTCATATCTAGATATGAAAATTTAAAAGTACCAATATTATTTCAGAATTCTAACTAAATTATTTATTTTGAATTTTAAACCAGATTTACTTGTATACTTTCATTATACTAAATGCATTAATATTAGTGTATGGTAATATATAGTAGTGTGTGTATTAACTATGTAGGTTATATCTGATTGAAATCATTCTTAGGGGATTTATAAAAACTTTTTAGTGACAATTTATATAGAAGATTAGTATATTAAAGGCAAACATACACACCCAAACTCTCACACACGCACACATCCACATATATATATACCATTATTAAAAATCCAAATATCTATTAGAAGAATATTAATAAGAAATTACAATTTTCCTGTGAGTATAAAATTGATTATATGATTATATGATTATGGTTCTTGAAATACATATATAATAATACTTATATAATAAAGGTAGGTATATATACCTATACCTATATATACCTACCTATACCTATACCTATATACCTATATATATACCTATACCTAGTTATGAAATTCTAATTTAATATATGGTGAAGGTAGTATTTATTAATGATATAAAACTATATTTCTATAAAATCTTACTATTACTACAACCTCATACTACTACTACTACTACTACTACTACTACTACTACTACTACTACTACTACTACTACTACTACTACTACTACTACTACTACTACTACTACTACTACTACTACTACTACTACTACTACTACTACTACTACTACTACTACTACTACTACTACTACTACTACTACTACTACTACTACTACTACTACTACTACTACCACTACCACTACCACTACCACTACCACTACCACTACCACTACCACTACCACTACCACTACCACTACCACTACCACTACCACTACCACTACCACTACCACTACCACTACCACTACCACTCCCACTCCCACTCCCACTACCACTACCACTACCACTACCACTACCACTACCACTACCACTACCACAACCACTACCACTACCACTACCACTACCACTACCACTACCACTACCACTACCACTACCACTACCACTACCACTACCACTACCACTACCACTACCACTACCACTACCACTACCACTACCACTACCACTACCACTACCACTACCACTACCACTACCACTACCACTACCACTACCACTACCACTACCACTACCACTACCACTACGATGTTGATGGCAGTGTATAAACCATTAGGTTACAAGGTTACAAGGTTACTACTACTACTACTACTACTACTACTACTACTACTACTACTACTACTACTACTACTACTACTACTACTACTACTACTACTACTACTACTACTACTACTACTACTACTACTACTACTACTACTACTACTACTACTACTACTACTACTACTACTACTACTACTACTACTACTACTACTACTACTACTACTACTACTACTACTACTACTACTACTACTACTACTACTACTACTACTACTACTACTACTACTACTACTACTACTACTACTACTACTACTACTACTACTACTACTACTACTACTACTACTACTACTACTACTACTACTACTACCACCACCACCACCACCACCACCACCACCACCACCACCACCACCACCACCACTACTACCACTACCACTACCACTACTCACAATAGTGATTAACAATACCATTATCTCTCAATAATTACAATATATTTATCAAACAACGTAGCCTATATAGAACCCTACTCAAGAAGTCTAAGAAATCATACTACAATAATCTATTAAAAGAAGCATCAACTAATTTTAAGAAACTTTTCTCCATTTCTAACCAGCTACTTGGTAGAATATCACTACGTGTTCTACCAAATGAACCCATAACAACGCTAATAGATACATTTGACCAATATTTCAATACTAAAGTCATGAATATAATTAAATCACTCCCTACACCACTCAATGAACCATATAATCTACCTCTATATTCCCTTTCCTCCTTCACATTACCATCAACTACTACCATTGAAAAACTCCTCAGTGCAGTAAATACATCTTCCGAACTAGATCAAATTCCTCATTCTATATTAAATAAGTACCACATTTATCTAGCATCTTATTACCAAGAAATAATAGAAAACTCACTTACCTCAGGCATTTTTCCAATCTATATGAAAACAGCATATGTTACACCCATCATAAAAAAACCAAACCTTGACAAAGCAATCCTCTCCAACTACCGACCAATCTCCAACTTATCAACACTCTCCAAAACCCTAGAACGAGTTGTTGCTCGTCAATTAAATTCTTATCTCCATGAAAATCATATATTAAACCCATATCAGAGTGCCTATTCCAAGCACAAAAGTACTGAAACTGCAATAATACATATCCTTAATCACATTCACTTATCTGCTGCATCACCACATGGTTCAGTGGTCATTCTCCTTGATTTATCAGCTGCCTTCGACACCCTTGATCATAATATCCTTATAAATCGACTAACTTCTATCGGAATCTCTGGTTCTGCACTCGATTGGTTCATCTCATACCTAACTGATCGTTTTTACCAAATTAGTATAAACTCACTAATCTCCAAACCTCGTAAAGTTACTCATGGAGTACCTCAAGGATCTGTCCTTGGTCCACTCCTATTGAATATCTACCTACTTCCCTTATTTAAAATTATTTAAAAATACCCCACTATAGACTATCACTCGTATGCTGATGACATACAGTTACACTGTAGATTGATAGACCCTAACAATGACATAAATGTACTTAACAACTGCATTACTGATATACATAACTGGCTCACCAATAACTCATTATCACTAAACTGTCTTAAAACTGAATCAATGCATATTAAAACATCTACCACTATATTCATTACACCACAAATTACCATTAACAATCTGAGTATTTCTTATGCTAACAAAATAAAAAATCTTGGTATATTAATCGACCCAACACTACAATTCAACATCCAGACTAAATCACTATCACAGTCAATTAACTACATACTACACAACTTACGAACAATACGACCCTTCATTAATTTTAATACTGCAAAACTCCTCGCTACATCCCTCATTCTTCCCCGCCTTGATTACTGTAATTCCTGTCTCTATGCCTCCTCACAATCTATAATAAATAAACTCCAACGCCTTCAGAACTCAGCCATCAGATTTATATTCAACATAATTAATATTCCAGACAACATATATCCCCTTTGAGAACCAAATTACATTGGTGGCCAATAAAATCCCGTATAATTTACAAAATTGCACTCACCATACATTTAGCTACACATCATAACACACCAGACTATCTTGCCAACTTACTAACTCCCAACACAACTATTTACGAACAAAGACACATAAACAAATTCAAATTAAAAACTCCAGTTCTATTACATTTAACATCTTCCCAACATAAATCTTTCTCCATCCATGCTCTAAAAATCTGGAATGATCTACCTCATCATATCCGATCAATTGACTCAACTGTAACATTCAAATCAAAGCTAAAAACATACCTTTTTGCCCAATAATATATTGAAAGCACGTCCGAAAACTTCAATAAAGAAGTTGATGGAAGTGCCTAAACCAATTAGGTAACCACTACCACTACCACTACCACTACCACTACCACTACTACTACTACTACTACTACTACTAATACTAATACTAATATTAATACTAATACTAATACTACTATTTGTTAGGATATTATTTAATTGTATTAATTGTTATATCTTGAGTTGATAATAAATGATCAAAGGAGAATGTTAAAGTTGATATTGCTGATAGGTTTCTATATTTAATTTGGGAATAGCTAATATTATCTAGTAAGTATTACTAGAAGTAAATTTATTGATGTGTTGGTGAAGTGAGTGTGATTCAGTCAGTCAGAGTAGTCGTAATGAGGGGGTATCCTTTAGATTAACATAGAAGTTAAACGTCTCTGAGTATAATTGTATTGTTTAACTTTATTGAAATAAGGAGAGAATCACGACTGCCACCCGGCAGTCGTGATTCTCCCCTTAAGATTTTGCCCTTAAGATCATCAATAAATGATATATAATATTATATATATATTGACAACAAATTATTTGTATGGCTAAAAGTAAATGTTTCGGGTTTTTCTTGGTCACGTGGTACGAAATTCAAAAAACTAAGACCATACAGGTAACAATTTATTACTTTCTGGTATAACATATTTTCGCGACATCCCATGGTTCTCGAGTTACCTCCACACATACACACACATATATATATATATATATAATTAAAGACTTTCTTTTATATAGCAGATTATTTATATATACTTTGTATATATGTTGTTGGGCAATCTAGTTGGGGTCGTTACTCTCTGAGATCTTGTTCCTTGAGTCTATCTTTAACTTTATTTATCAATTTTCTCTAGAAACAATACTCGCGTATATGTTCGTAAATAATACAACTGAGAAAATACATTTATATTATTAAACAGTGCAACACATCTAGAATTCACGGTTGAATGCCTTTTTATAATAATGTAGTTGATTGGCCAGCATACCAATCATAATTATGAATGATTATAATCATGCGTTGGGGGTTTCGAAATATTATATTATTCTACACTACATACATTTTACATTTTTCAGTTTTTGGACAGCGAACTGTGCTTATAAAGCAATCGGCCGTCAATATATATTTTAAGTTAATGTTTCATATTAAATAGGTAGGTTTTCAGTAGTTTCTTGAAGTTGGGAGTTGATGGTGTAGTACGGATGGATGTGGGGAGAGTGTTCCACGAGTATGGGACGGATATTGCCCATGCTCGAGTGTTGGTTGAATGTAAGTTGTGTTTAGGAGGAAGTTGAAGTAGAAACGTATTGGTGGAGCGTGTAGTGGTACTAGTTGGTAATTTAAGTTTGAGTAGGGATGCTAGGTAGTCAGGAGAGTCATGGTGGATTGCTTTATCAGCCAGTAGTGGAGTTTTATATAGGATTCTATGGCGTACAGGTAGCCAGTGGAGTTTAACTAGGAATGGAGATATATGAGTGTGGGAGTATTTTGGTATGTTGAATATACACCTAGCTATAGAATTTTGAAGAATTTGGAGTTTAGTAATATACGATGAGGGGGTATTATAGAGGATAAAATTGCAGTAGTCGAATAGAGTCGAATAGAGTAGGATGTAAGCAGAAGCTATAATAGTAGCGGTGGATATTGATATTGAATGACGAATAAGGCTTAGTGAATGTAGTTGATAGTTTAATAGTTTTGTTATGTGGGACAGTTGTCTGTAAAAATTTAAAGTATTGTCAAATATAACACCAAGATTTTTGACATGGGTTGAGTACATGATGAGCTGTCCATTAATGTTAATTGGAGGGGGGTTGGTAACGTTTTACTTCGGAGTGGAAGGTGAAGGAATATAGCCTCGGTTTTAATTGGGTTAAAGACGAGGGAGTTTATTGTGAGCCAGTTACGAATGGTGGTAATAGTAGAGGAAAGGATGTCGGGTGCAAAATTAACATTTTCTGTACATTTTACATAAAGTTGTATGTCGTCTGCATATGTATGGAAGCTAACTGGAGAATTCGAGATAAGGTGGAGAAGGGGAATTATGTAAATGTTAAAGAGTATTGGTCCAACGACTGACCCTTGGGGAACACCGTGTGTTACAAGACGGGAAGATGAACGGGTTGAGTGAACTAATACTGAGGAAGTTCGGTTGGTTATGAATGAGGATAGCCATTTGTGTGCAGTACCAGTGATACCTATAGATGTAAGACGGTGTATGAGAACCTCAACATATGTTTACATTCATATAATACAATTATATAAACCTATTTCTACTATCTATTGTATTATGAAATACATATAATTATAAAAATAATATAAATTATTCTAAATAATGCATTTATCTCAATATAAATATTTTCTCACAATCACTTGTATTCAAATGATTTCAAAAATCACAGTTTATGAGATATATTAATACTATTTTTTGATATAGATATTAAATATATATTTCTCTTTAATTTATAAGCTTGTTTTCTAATATAGATATTTTGTTAAATAAATATAAACGATTATGTATGCATATTTTTAGAAAAATCTAAATTAATAATAAAATTACATATAATAATATAATATTTTATAAAATTATCTCCTTGTATGTCCAAATTATGTAGAAAAATGTAGAAAAATTATGTAGAAAAAATAATGTAAATATTCTAAAATTGATAGTGCTGGATATATTTACAGTAGTACAAAAGCCCTTCGGTACATATAAAGGGCTTTGGTAGTACTATTAACATGTACATTCGGGAAATTTTCGTTTATTGCGCAATGTGCATTCCCTTAAGCCGGCCCTGTATATATATATTGTTATGTATATATTAATGATACGTATATGATAATATTTACTATATATATAGTATAATATACTATAGTATAGGTACACTACTACATAGTAATACACTACAATACACAATAATGTAGTATATACTAATTATATATAGTTTATACATTACAATATGTACTACATTACACCACGCATTACACACTACACTGCACATTATACTACAATACATCACACAACAATACATGTGCACTACAGAATGTGACCGGGTAATCCAGGCCTATCTACTGACCACTAGACAGGAGTACCAGCAACAGGACGAACACTCCAAGGAAAGGGCTTCCAGGGCGTACACCGCACGACCTTATCAGGGGTCAGGGTCAGCGGAGAGTTGACCCCTGAGTTCCTGCTGAAATGTTCTTGTAAAGGTTACACGCGTAGATGTCAAACGTAAAGGTTATATAGAGGTCACATAAAGGTGGGTACCATAAGTTGAGATGCACGCCTGCATGGTGAATGAGTTAAACGGATTCTTCAATATTTAATTATATATATATATATATATATATATATAGATATTGCATTATAGTATACGTAGATATTCTATTATGGATATATATTCAGCTGTAGGTGACAAAGTGCACAGTTATATCTATAAAACTATATATATAACTATATCAATAAAATGATCACAATTAAAACAGCACTACTGCAACCACCACTATCACCACATAGAGTGAAGGACAAAAGAGGACGTAATTATTCCTCATCTCTCAGAGACAAATACTAACAAGTTCCGGAATGTTCTCAAGATTCCTATAAATATGATCCCGAAATTTCGCTTATAAACTGTGGGTTATTATTAGAGAAGCAACATACACATCAGTACACACACCTAACCACACACACACAGCTACACACACACACACACATAGCCACACACACACAGCCACACACACACACAGCCAAACATTATTCCATAGGGTTATCATTTTTCAACATTACAAATAATTGTATAAAATCAAATTCATATGTATTATATTTTCATTACATTATGTTTATTTCAGACATCATATATATATACATTGTAATTATAAATAATTATTTTCATAAATATAACTGTATAATTTAAACAAATACAACATTAATTAAGCTGTAAACGTTTCTTGATAACCAATAAACTATATTATCATATTAGCGAACATAATATATTAAACATAACATCCGTGCCAGTCAAGAAATAATTGCCTTTTAAATAATATTTATATGTGAAATTATACTGTTATAAATAAAGACAATTTAAAACAAAATATATATTTGCATATAAAATTAATAATTTATAATATATATCATAGCTATTTGAATTATGCATAATTTAATTTGAGATAAATTGTATTCACCAATATATTAAAACCATTTAGTTAATTTAATATAAAAAACCTTTAGTTTAAATAAGTTCAAAACCCTTTAGTTAATATTCTATCAATAACTTTTAGTTCAAATAAGAATAGAACCCTTTAGTTAATATTGATAAAAACCCTTTACTTCTTTATGTAGTAAAACCCTTAATGTTTCACTAAAGCTTTTACTAAAGGGTTGAAAACCCTTCACTCACAGGACCACTTACTAAAGGTTAATTCAAAGAAAACTAAAGGGTTATTTTTAACAGTGTAGATATGAAATATATGCTACAGGAATTATTTATATATATTATTATTAATTATTAAATAATATTCGCTACTAAGAATTAATTATCATTATTTATTGAGTTATTTATTTTCATAACATTCAAGGTTGACCAGTTTAACCTAACTATATTAATGTTAAATGTATGGATAATACTATAATAAATCATAATATGATATTAAAATTAAATATAGTAACAACTACTAAAAACCTTTAAAAACCTACATAAAATTCCTAAAACCAATGAAAAGTCCAAATACTGAAATTATAAATTCAAATTGTTGTGTATTTGCCAAAACTGGCAACCATTATAATTACATCTCACAAGTGTCAATAGTGTATTTAGTGAAGATATATCTCTATATTAATTTAGATACCTTATATAGAAACTGATATTATTTAATTAAAGACATGCAAAATATATGAATACTTACATGATGAATATAGCAAGTAATACAATTAAAATAACTTCTGAAATTAATATAAGTTTTTTATGACTTATTAATTACATTTAGATCCATATATATATATATATTAAATAATAGAAGTATTTTATAATAATAATATGATGAGAATGAGACGTACATCATACACTACATCATACACTAAAATAAATTTAAAATAACAAAATTTCCAGTAATTTCCAATAATTCTAGTAATAAGTTTTATTTTAAAGTCTTAATCAATATATATGAAAATATATTTAATATGATTAAATTCTGAAAAATTCATATAAATTTATCAAGTAGATCACGAGTATGGAACTTTAAAGATTTGAAATTAAGTTTAAAAAAAGAGCAATCATATCAGTTTAAAAAAAAAATTATAAATCTATTACAATCATTTATTTTTAAATGGTTGTATTTATAAATGCTTATTTATGATACCTAATCTAGTTACTTTTATGTATGAAGCCATATATCATTTTAAAGATAATATATTACATTTTCTGATTTTTCTTTAGTGAAGATATAACTCTTCGAATTTAGGTATACTTTACAAATAAACTAATTTTCTCATATATTCATACTTCCATAGAACAAGAGCTTTACTTAATGGGAATAGAAGAGAATGATGAAATATCAGAAGAAATAGATCATGACATCTCAGAATCGGACGACGATATTATCTGGTACACTCTACAGCAGTGTTAACTATTATACTTTTGTCTAAACTAATATATATATATTTATGATTAATTAACCAAATTATCTATTAATATAAATAATATTATACCTCTCTATACATATCTTCAAAATACTCTATCATTTTAAATATGTATATATTAAATTAAATTTTATTATTAAACCTAAACAGCAATCCCAAAACATCTAACCACCAAAACTCATATATGTGTGAGGCTATAGCCTACCCTGATTATAACCAGTGGTAATAAGCACTATATTTATATTACTTTAATTACTTCCTCATATATCTCTCAAATGTTTGTAGACATAAATTTAAAGCATCGATGCAGTTTAGGTCTCAGTTACCTAAAGCATCGATGCAATCTCAATTTCAAAATCATTGTTTAAGTCTCGGAATGGGTTACCTAAACCGTCGATGCAGTCTCAGACTCTATAAAATACATTGCTATTAACTCATGCTTATTAAAAGCATCATTTAAGAGTATTTATATAGATAAATATATAATCTGTATATAATATGTTTAAAATGTAACTTCAAAAAAGCACCATTTCGGCTTGATTATGTTTTATAAGAGTCTCATCTCGGCTACGGCTCATTTGACTAGAGTCTCAGCTCGGCTCGGGCAAGTTTGGCTAGAGTCTTGGCTCGGCTCAGGCTCATTTTTACCGAAAATTAAAGTCTCGGCTCGGCATCAAAAACCAAAAGTGCCGGCTCGGCATCAAAAGCTCGGCATCATTTACATCACTAGTAGACATTAAACATATGCTACCGGAATCATTTATTATTAATATTACTAACGGTATAATTAATATTTACTATTATAAAATGTAATGATCATCCCAACATTGTGATATATAGCTTATTGAATTACATAACCATAAAGGTTAGCCACATCGGGTTTTAGGCATTTCTCATTTTTATTCAACAATAAAAAATACTAGGTTTTTAGATTTGTTGCTACTATTTTTGATTATTAATAAATAATTAGGTAATAAATGTATAAGATTATAAAGTTATAATATATTAATATTTTTTTATTAATTTAAGTAAATAAAATGACTACAACATTATTAAGTTACTATTAGATGTAAAGATTTATACTATAATAAATCATGATATTAAAATTAAAAATGGGAATAATATGAAACCCATATAAAATTTATTTTTCAGAAAATATGGAAAACCAACAAAATATGAAAAGCTTACATAAAACTAAACAACAATTGAAAATTAAATAAATTCAAATGGTTGTGTTTTAGCCACAATTGGCCACCATTATAATCACATCTCACTGGTATCAATAATATATATTTAGTGAAGATATATCTCTATATGAATCTAAATACCGTACATAGAAACTGATATCATTTCATTAATATAATAATGTTCTTACATTTTCATTCACACATATTCACAGAGAACGGAGGTCATTGTACTGGGAAATGAAGAATATGATGAAATTATGGATGAAAATGGGATATGGTACCCTGCAGGTCAAGCGGGCTTCCCTTATCCTCTTCTAGAATCTACTTCCCTTCTGCCAAACCAATTAATGCCAGTTTACAGTGGTGGTAACTGTTATATGTCTACACATATCTATGTGTACGTAGATATACGTAGATATATATATATATCTACGTATTAATATAACCTATATATATATATATATATATACATATATATGCCTATGTATCCACGTTCAATATACATTGAACATAATAGTCTAAATGCAAGACGCGATATTATGTAATAGTATTCGGCATACCGCAGACATGAAATCTACAATCTTGTTGTTGCGTGCCATAGACCGTGACACGGTTCAGGGCAAGAATGTCTCTGCCCAATGGCTACCCATTGGCTGAGCGCTTCATCATAAGCCACGCCCCTATTCGTATATATATATCAGACGGTATGCCACGATACCGTTGTCTCCCTGACCTTGTATCTATACGTTATACTACACGCTATATCTATACTTGTATGAATAAACTTAAACACTGGACCCCTTGATTCCTTACTTTTCGAAAGCTGCGGGATAAACACATTAACTAACATATTCTATTATACACATGTTAATATAACAGTAACGAGAATAATTCTGCAGCGATTCCGGATATTGTGGTTACCCTTTATCAATAGTTAGTAATTACATATTTACCTACATATAAACACATACACATACACGTGTATACATGCGTAGTGAACACATTGTATCCATATATGGTATATGTTTATATCTATGTATAGTATAAGTATTACATGATAGTAAATATTACAACATTTAAATATATATATATATATATATATATATATTTATACTCATATTATATATAACCATTTGGTAGACAATGCAATATATAATCATTTTGTTGTCAGTTTTTTAAAAGATAGCTTTGAAGGTAACAATTTACATATTAATTAATAACTCTTTGTATATATTTAATTATTGGAACTCTTTATCAGTTAATATTATTGATGTACAAAACACTTTATTACTTTATTACCACCTTTTTAATTATTATCTTTAACTTTAATAACATATTTTCCAGATGTTTATTTTATTTACTTTTCGTTTAATTTTATATGACGAATACAACATATCTACCTTTTATTGAAGCAATACAAAATTTTAATAATAATAATAAAGATGTTTTTATATTTTAACCGATTCCCATGTGATCATCAATTGCAGTGTGACAATACCCATAGACCAACTCAATCTCAGGCCAGGCAGGCTCAAGTTGAGGAGGAGGAGGAGTGATGTGTACGAGAGCGGCCTTCTTATAAGAATGAACCAATAATGGCTGTTGATAGGAGGCACATGAGTGAAGATGAAACTGAATCTGATACAGATCCTGAAGAGTTATATATATATATATATATATAATAATAATAATAATATCAGATTGGCAAAAGCCTGGATGAAAGAAAAAGCATAGCTTGTCGAGTCTTTCACCCAATAGATTATAAGGAGAAAATTTGATAATTATATTAATATAATGAAAATAAAATAAAGGATAGGATAACATTATAATTAATAAGATAATTACAAGTATATTATTAATAGTTACACAAAACAATTAATACAAAATTAAATAAAAACAAAATTTAAATTAAAAAAAAAAAAAAAATATTTTGTTAAGTATCAATTTTACATGTAATTTATATTGGTGACACGCATATTGACAATGGCGTCTCAACTTTCAAGGTGTGGGTTCATCAAGTCCTATGCCTTAAGGACCATACTTGCGCCAAGAGCATGAACACTGGCAACATTTACCGCCAATAAATGCACCTTTACTCCCAACTACATACCACTATCGCTAATAATGCCACTCAATATAACACATCCAAAAATCTAAATAGAATTAATACATTTTGTTTTTATTTGATTTTCTTAAATAATTAATATATATATATATATATATATATATATCTATTTATCTCAGTATCTGAACTGGCCTTGTTATATTTTAATTGAATTCCCATCCTAATATTTACTATTTATAGCTGTACCCGAACTAGTGTTGCTAGGTTTTTAATTATTTTTTTAGCTTATAAAATTACCTATAAAATCTAAAATTTAAAAAATATGGAAAGGTATTTTTAAAATATTGTTGACAAGAATATGGAAATGTATATTTAAAATACTTTTTTTTTTACAAATATTGTATAATTTTTTTAAAAAATTAGAAAATATAATTAAAATATTTAAAATATTTAATAAAAACAAAAAAATATTTTAAAAATAGGACAACTATTTTCAAACATACATATTAACTATTAAAGATTATCGCTTCTGAATTTTTTAAATTTTGTTGATATCCTAATTGGTATTTAAATTTGTTTGATATAAATGATTCTAATCTATGGTAAATAATTTTTTCAAATAATAATATCAATTTCGTTTTATGTTATTGGTTTTTAAAAAATATAGTACTTTTATTTTTTATAAGTTCAACATATTACGTGGATTATTATATGATTATAAGATTATCGAACAAGATCAGAAGAAGAAGACTAAAGTTTGCCGGCCATTGCATACGAAGAGAAGACGAGGTAGTTTCGGATCTGGTTCTGTGGCAGCTAACCTCTGGAACTAGAAGACGAGGAAGACCACCTGATTCGTATATAAAGACTCTGGAGCGTGATACCGGTCTACGAGCAGCTATTAAGAATCGTGATGTTTGGAAGTCAATAACTGTCCGGGAATTAATAAAACGAATCCTGAAATAAGCAATAAGAAATTATATGATTGCAAATATAAGTTCATTATTCAATATTTAGTGAATTATTAAAAACAACATTAAACTCATTTGCTATAATTTTGGAAATAATTTAAACATATTTATTGTATTTTTATTCTTTATTATATTTCTTATTCACTGTTAATCCACTCATATATACACATTAATTTAAATACTAGATAGTGATTACCAATATATATATATATATATATATATATATATATATATATATGACCATAGTTTCAATATTTAAACATAAACTTTATATAAATAACAAATATTAATTATATCATCACTAGGTGATAGGATGCTTATTTCGGCAGCCATGGCACGGTTCAACACAGAAGTTCAAATAGTGTACTGAATACAACCATTGACGTGTTTATTCTAAAAGGTGAAGAACGTTAAGGTTGTCGTTATAATACATATATATATATATTGTTATTTTATTTTTGGTGGAGTCATTTCATTAATCCAGGATCATCATCAATTACTATATTCATCTATGGAAAAAATTTAATAATTTTAAAATCTTGATATTTATATATGTTTTTTTCCTATAGAAAACTAAATAAGTTACTTATATTTATAATTGTGGTATTATATATGTTATAGAGTGAGTCATGATAGATTTATATTATTGTACAAGAGCGCCTCGACTGCGAATGTATATTGTAGCTATCGCAATCGGTATTCTATAAATACACAGCCACTATCCGATGCACTGGAGTGGAACGCGTTCACTAAATAGTGATTCGCGTTTTTGTTATTTGTTTCAGTATGATTTTGGACACAAAACCTATAGTGTCATTTATTTATTAACTAGAATATATAATCGACGAACCCGCATACACGGTAAACTATTATTATTATTATTATTATTATTATTACATACTATCCTATATAGGTTGATACTGAATAAAGTGATTGCAGAATAACACATTTATCTTTGATCTGTGGACTCACGGTGTTACGTCTATTCACACGGTGACCGTACAACATTGGTGACAGCGGCATCCTATTTAATCAAATAAGTATATCAAGAAGGCGTTTATTGCCATCAGGAAGAGCAGCCGACGAAAAACCCGGAAGTACACACGGTACACGGTAACGCAGCCGACGAGAAACCCGGAAGTACACACGGTACTTTGTAACGCAGCCGACGATAAACCAACTTATAGTGGGTTAGTGTGTTTATTGAGTACATGATTGTGATAGCGACAATATACATTAATTTTGCATTATTTAGAATAATTGATTTAGTATAGTAATTACATACTATCATGACTGACACTAAGACACCAGTGGGTAGACCGGCAAAAAAAGATCTTAGTTATGTAAAATTGGTATTTTTCGATGAGGGGTCGGATGTTGATGAGTGGATAGCGAGTGCAGTGGAATGCGTTTCGCTTTTAAACTATAAAGGGGAAGAGGCCGCAGCATATATACTATATCATATACGCGGCGCGGCTACATTAGAATTATCTATGCTAGGAGAAGGGCTATTGGATAATGAGGTTATATTTAAATCACTGAGAAATAGATGTAGCCAGGGAAAAGCAAGGGGGATACTTTTAAGAGATTTAGTGGATAGACGTCAGCGGGAAGGGGAAACAATAACATCTTTTGCGGATGGATTACTAAAGTTAGGATTATCTCTAAAAGGGGAAGTCGATGGCTGGGAAGCCCTAATGATAGACGTATTTAAATCGAACGTAAGGGATATGGACCTACGAAGGTATCTATTATTAAGTGACACATATATAAAATTTCAGGAGATAAGGCAGCGTGCGAGAAAATTCGAGGATATAACATATGATAATGGGACTTGTTTTAGAGTAAGAGTAGTGGGTAGAGAGACGGTAGATGCAAGGGATGAGGTAACGCAGCTCAGGGCCAGAGTGCGGGAATTGGAGAACTGTAGTCGTAGACAGCTAGATGATAGAGATATGGGAGGTAATGGGGTGGATGGTGGGTACAGGAGGAGTAGACAGGTGACAGGGATAAGATGCTATCGGTGTGGTAATATAGGACATATTTCGAGATGGTGTAGAGAAACGGAAACCCATTTAAATGGCAACCCATCTCAGTAGGTCAGGTTACGGGGATGGATTATAGGTCGAATTCCTGGTTAATAGGTGGTTATCCGCGAGGAGTGGTTAAGATTAGTGTAGGGATGAGAGTGAGGGTAGTATAATTTTTACTTGACACGGAAAGTCAGGTATCAATAATTCCATATAGATAAGGAGTTAGGGCTGGAGGTAATAGAATCCCCACAGCTAAGATTAAAGGCAGCTAATGGCATGAGAGTAAATAATTATGACAATGTCATGGTGGATATAGAGCTATGGGGAAAGGTATTAAAAGGAGTAGGATTGGTAGTTACGAAAACAGACGGTGTATGTATATTAGGGATGAATATTCTTGCAATGATCGAGTATAGTAACTGGGAATTAGGTAGTAATCAAGTAGTAGTTGAATGTGATAAGGGTCTAGATATACATATTGGGTGCTATATAGGAAGTAGAAGGAAGGAGATCAAATGCCTGATTGATCACTATCGGAACTTATTTGTGAGGAAATGTAGTCAGTTAGGGTGTGCTAAAGTAGAGACCCATAAAATATGGACAGTTGATGAAGTTCCAGTAGCTCAACCATATAGAAGGGTAGTACCGACGGAGGTTGGACCAGTAAAAATGCAAATAGAGGAATGGTGTAGAGATGGAGTTATAGTTTAGTCAAAGAGCGCATATACCAGCCCTTTAGTAGTCGTAAAAAAAAGTAATGGGGATCTTAGACTTTGCGTAGACTATCGTAAATTAAATGCTAAAACTGTAAGGGATGCATATCCCATCCCAAGGGTAGATGATTCATTGGAATCTTTAGAAGGTGCTAAAATATTTTCATGCTTTGACCTTAAATCAGCTTATACACAAGTAAGATTATATGTGAAAACCAACATAAAACGGCATTTAGTTCGCCATGGGGCCTATATGAATTCACAAGGATGCCATTCGGTTTGGTTAACGCACCCGCGACTTTCTAAAGAATCATGTCTAATTTATTTAGGGAGGAGATATTTAAGTTTATGGTATGCTACTTAGATGATGTTTTGGTATATTCTAAAACATACGAAGAGCATGTAGAACATGTAGAGATAATATTGAAACGATTAGAAAAGGTAGGACTATGGCTTAATAGTAGTAAGTGTAAACTGTTTATGAGATTACATTCCTGGGTATGAATATTTCGGAAAAGGCGATTAGGACTAATCAAGAGAAAACACGGGCTATTAGTGAGTGGCCTAGGCCAAGGAATTTAAAAGAATTAAGATCTTTTCTAGGAGTAGGGTCTTACTATAGGAAATTTATTAAGGGATATTTAACATTAGTGTCACCATTAACGTTATTAACTAAGTGATAACTTAGCGATAGTTTGGGCAGTATCTGATAAATTCAGACATTATTTAATGGGATCCAAGTGCACTGTATATACGGATAATAGTGCTGTGGCGTATCAAGGAAAGGGGAATTGACAGCATTAGAGCAAAGATGGGTAGCTCGATTGGCACCGTTTGACTTAGATATAAAGTAGGAGGATCTTGGAATGTATGTTAGTATTTGACATATGTTATTATTAATACATTTATTTAGGCATACTATGTAATTTAACTTACTATATTTACATTAAATTTATAAACTAATATTATGTACATTTCAGTATAAAGAATTATCGTATTATATTGGAGGGAAAAATATTGTCGAGGCGGCAAGAACTATGATAAAATGCTTTAAGAATATGAAAGGTGTTTCTTTCAAAGGGAAGCACAATTTAATCAATTTCACTGACAGTACGGTTTATACTATGATATACGGTTAGTGTTAATTATATATGATATATATATACATTATGATTAATGTTATTTTAAGTCATCTAGAAAGTTTAGAATATTTAGAATTATATCTATTATGGTTGTTGGTTTTTATGGTTTTTTTTACAAAAAACAAAAATAACCGTTTTATTTGATTTTTTCGCGTTTTGTTTTGGAAGAATATTTTTTTTTTAATTTATTAATTAATTTTTATTACTTGTTAATATTAATTTTTATTAATTGTTAATAAATAATTATATAGAATGTTATTTAAATACTTCTATAGATATATGATTATTATTCGATATATCATGTATATTATATTAAAAGTATTATAGTGCAATTTATACAGTAAATTCTATCCAAATAATATTTTATTAAGTCCAGGCATGTTTATTAAATGAATAAAGAATGATAAATTAAATATAAATAAATCTTTTTATATATTTTACAAAAATGCATTCATAATATAATTATATTAATATATTATAATATACAATTTTAGATAATGTAAATCATTTATTTAATACTTTGAGCTTAGTATATATAATGTATAATTTATATAATATACATAATATATTATTTATATAATATATACTATTATTATTAATATTCATACTAATTTTAAATGATATAATATTGAATTTAATATATTTATCAATAATTTTATATACAAAAACCAAAAAAACCGAACAACCCTGATATCTATATTAAAAACTATATGTCAAAATATCTGTAAAAAATATATAAATATATTAACATGTTATTTAAATAGTACTGAACCCTATGCATGATTGTATTCTATATTATTATATGTATTATAGATTATTGAGAACCAATATAATATTATTAATAAAATTATCATTAACAATAGATATTCTAGAGAAAAATTATGGTAGTGTTGATATAGGGACTGATGCTATTAATACAGCCATATACAAGGCATACAAATGCTCAAATGCTTCTAAATATAGAAAAAAAGGTTACATTTTATTATAAATTATAAATCAATATATTATTTTTATAAATATGTATATATTTTTATATATATTTAAATGTTTTTGCATATGTGGTTTATGGTATATACGCATGTATTTAATGTGTACATATAGTAGTAAATTGTATATATATATATATATGTATATATATATATATATATATATATATAAATATATTAATACTAATATATATATTAGTTTTACTATGTTTATCTACAGACAAACTTGCACCATTAACTTATATTTACATTTTAATATTTCGTAATAGTTTAGTTAAATACATATGTACTATAATATAAAGGTACCATTACAAATAAAGAAGAAAACATCCAAGACAACATATCTACTTGTGAAGATACCCCCTAGTATAATATTCGAATATTAATTCATAATAATAATTTATAAAAAATAAAAAATATATTAACAATTCTACAGTATATTATTTATTATTTATTTTTATTTATAATAATTAACACAAATTTTTATAACATGGTAATAATAAATAAAAATAAAATTGTAATATATGCCTGTGAAATATTAAATAACAAAAAGTACTTTATAAATCTTAGTAACTTATAAATAAATTTGTTTTAAAAATTTCTTGAATGGTGATGTCAATTCACAAGATCGTAAGTCAATATCCAGCTCGTGCCACTATACTAAATATTCTGCTCTTGTGTTTCTTTCCATTTGTTGTAGATTATGTGATCTATCACTCTCGTATGTGTCTTTATTAATTTTGTGTGGTGTGTACTTTATGATGATATGCAATATGTGTAGTTACCAGTAATTTATAAATAATTCCGACATTAATTGGTAGTAGCTGTTGTTGTCGCATTAGTTAAGTTATGCTGCTCATACTATTGATCTTAGTGGTCATTAATATAATATTCGTATTGATGATAACATTATTTTATTTAATGGCATTAACTGATAAACACATAACTATATTAAAAATATAATAACATAGTCCAATAGGTCTAGTCTTTTAATTAGAAATTTATATTCATATTGAATATTATTGTTTTTCTTATAATTCTAATATGCAATTGATAGTTGGCCTATTTTACTTGAGTTTATAAAACATATTATGATTTAAATTAATTAACACTCCGATATGTTTTACTTTATATGTGATAGTTTGTAGTATTTATTGGGAGATTATTTCCTTTGAAGTTAATATATAGAACTTATTTTTTCTGGATTTAATTTTAATTAATTACTATTAAACCATTCAGTAATCTCATTATTGTATTCATTTAATATAAATTCATATAAATTAATATAAATTCATCAGTATTATCAATGTTTTTATTTAATTATCTTTAAATATTTAGTCACCTCTACATTAAATAATAACTCGACGGCTAACTTCGATATAATCCAATATATATATATATATATATATATATATATATATAAAGTTAAAGGTATATAAAGGTAAATATATATATATATATATATATATATATATATATATATATATATATATATATATATATGTATACTAAACTTATATTATATGTGTATCATAATTAATTGCATATTATATTTGAATTATTTTATAAGGAACGTATGCACTAGAGAAATAATGATGTATACAATTTCGTAATAGGTATATATATATATATATACCATATAGCATTAATGCTGTTGAATACATATGTATAGTTTATATCCTAGGATTTATATTATGTATGTAACATAATTATTATATTAATGTATCCTTGTATGTATATAGGTTACACTATGTAACTTACTTACTATGTATATACACATGTGTACATGTATGTGATAAAAGTGTAACACGTAATATGTTGATCTAACAAATAAATAATATGTATTAGTAATATAAATATGGCGCCTCTAATACATAACAACATTTTATAATACTCACGGTTATAACATATATTGTATTATTCAGATAATTAAAATGTATTTAATTAGTCACTTATGGAAAGTAAATAAATATAAATGTAGGATATGATTAAATATAAACAGTTTATTTAATATATATTGTTTTTAAAGTTTTAATAATTTATAAGTTAATTTTATTAATATTTCATAATAATAGTATATTAAAATACGTTATTTCATTGATATTGTATATATTTAACTTATTATTTTTATTTACATATAACCTTTATAAACTTAATAAAAGTATATATATTAATAAATAGTTATACCATTAATTTAAATACTTAAACGTGATGATTTATTAAAATATTTTTTAAATATAAATTAATTTTATTAATATTTCAGAGTAATAGTATAATAAAAGTCGTTATTTCGTTGATATTGAATGTTTTTAACTTATCATTTTTTAAGCATATAATATTTACAAACTATGAGCAAAGTATATATATTAATATATAGCGATATGCACAATATTAATCCATAAAAATGATAATCTAGTATAATATTTTGTTTATTTACATTAAAAAGGCGGGTTTATTTTAAAATCATCGGCCTGATTCTACGCCATCTTAATTCAGTGTTCGGGCCTGAGGTTATAGGAGGTCTTGACAATACCTACTAAACCTAGATCTACATAATCGTGATATTGAGCTAATCAGTTTACGTGTGATTGCGAGTGGTGTCGATAGGTTTATCGAAATTACTGAGGTAGTGGATCATTGTAATATCCTCCACATATTATCTTGGCCTCTTCCTTGCCTACTTTCGTGTTTTACTTTATATTTTTATATGCGTTTATACCGATAATAAATGAGATAATTGATATTGGTTGTTAAGCCAATCAATTTCCGAAATAGTTAGGTAGGTAGATAGATATATATATATATATATATATATATATATATATATATATATATATATATATATATCTACTAGATTATATATCTACTAGATATCCTATCTAAGATAGGTAGGTACATAAAATACTAGCTAAACGGATTGAAAATACTATAGCTCTAGATCCTCGTCAAAAGGCGTTTATTAGAAGGGATGTATAGCTGAAAATATTTTATTATTAAAAAATATTATATATCAGCCCAAACAAAACTTAAATCCTTTAAAAATATGTTTACTGGACGTATCCAAGGCCTTCGACTCGGTGTCGCACGACGCTATTATTGCTATGTATAATATAGCTGGTTTACCAAAAACAATCATCGAGTACAGTAAACATTCTTATACCAACTGTAAAACGCAACTTAAATATAAAAAAAGGAATATCTCCTTATATGGCAGTTAACCGCGGTGTAAAACAAGGCTATCCAATATAACCCTTATTGTTTAATGCAGTAATAGATTACGCAATTTTGGACCTACATATGTTATATAGCTCTATTAGCATACATAATAATAGCATCATTAAGTATATGGAATTCGCTGACGATCTAGTACTTCTTGCGAAGGATGATTCTAGTCTTCAAGCCCAAATAGATCATGTTTTATATCGACTTAAAGAATGCGGGCTTGATATTAATCCAGAAAAAAGTAAAACACTTAATATCATTATAAATCCTAAGAAAAATCAGTGGATATATAATCCTTATAGCTTTATATTAATTAATAGTAAGCCTACATACCTTAAACCATTGACCATAGATAATACATATACATATTTAGGTATCGAAATTGGCCCTATAGATAATACAAAATAATAAAATAACCACAGAATTAACAACCAAATTATTACTAATATCCAAAGCATTGTTGAAACCCCAACAAAAACGTGAACTAATTAAACCCTGTATGTTACCAAGTATGTTACACAAGCTAACCTTCTCTAATATTTATATAAACTCACTCACAACTATGGATAGATTAATTAGGTCATGTATTAGGCGTTGGTTGAGACTTCCTTGAAGACACGTCGCTAGGTGTATTTTATGCACCCTGTGGTATTGGAGGTCTAGCTATAACCCGATTATTGTTAACTATACCCGTTATGCGACTTAAAGACGAATTAATTCTATACGAGTAAATGACGATCCCACCCAAACCCTCTAGAATAATATAATATTAAAATTTTCATCTCCAAGATATTATGATAATATATATTTTAGTAGTAATATAAATATTAAACAATATCATACTGACTATCTTATTAATTCGGCTGATGGACGAGGTTTAGTGTATGGTAGTAACGTTCCCTATATTAATAACTGGTATGAATCACCAAATAAATTATTAAACAGCAGAGACTTCGTCGACTCTTTCAAATTAAAGCACGACTTGCATTATACCACATTTAGAGCAAAACGAATGTTTCCAAACACAAACACTAAATGTTTAATGAGAGGGTGCAACTATAAATACGACTGTTTAAACCACATAATGCAAACTTGTAATTATAATTATAATAACAGAATACATAGATATAACTACGTAAATAATCTACTCATACAATTATTAAATAAACAACATTATATCACTACTCGAACCACATATCCAAACCCGCAACGGACTACGCAAACCAGATATAATAACATATAAAAACGATACTGCATATATAATAGACACACACATATCAATAGACACAATATATACTGATACTAACTACATACAAAAGACTAACTACTATAACAAGACGGATATCATCGCTTATGTCAGGCAAATAACTGGTGCGAAGTACATATTTGTCAGTGCGTCATGTTGTAACTAGTGTGGTATACCTTCGGTTCTCACCATAAGCGACCTTTTACAATTAGGTCTGAGTAAACGTGATATTGAGTTACTCAGTATAGGTATATTATAGGTATATAGGTATATAGGTATATACTCAGTACAGTATATATACCTACGTGTAATTGCGGGTGGTCTCGATATGTAGGTATCTATCGAAGTTACTGCCGTAACGGATTAATGTAATATCCATATGTTTGGCCTCTTCCTTGTCAACATTCGTTTGTAACATTATTATTTTCTTATTTTTTTTATAACGTCAATAAATTTCCGATAATAGGTAGATAGATATGTAGATATATAGTTAGGCAGGTATGTAGCTAGGTAGGTATGTAGGTAAGTAGGTAGTTATTGATATCAACAATTTCACTTATCGGATATTTCGATATCTAAATTTTTGAAATTTAACTATTCTAAGATTTCGACATCATAGATTTCACTATTCGAAGATATCTAGGTACATCTACTATATACTATATAATACATACTATATATATCTACATCTTATATATCCATCAATTTTTTACATCACTAGATAGAACTAGATAAAATAGCAGATATTAACTATAATTTTATATATATATATATTTATATATTGTTAAAGAAATTGTTAATAACCAACAATAATTTATAGAACGTATAGAATTTGAAAAGGATTTATTAGGATCAGTTCTGGAGTTAATAATTAATTTGATATATAGATGAATGTTATCAGCATATATTTGGTAATATATATATATATATATATATATATATATATAAATATATATTGTAATAATTCAATTAGTTTAGTGTGTGGAATGCTATATAGTAAACATAACGGACTATGCACCGACCCATATGTAACTATACGAGTAACAGGTATAGAATATAGGTGAATAAAGCGATAGGTCAATTTATACAGATAACAGCGATCAGAAATATAAGATACAAACCCACGTTGAAGAGTACTATATACTTACCTAAATAATGTAGCTTATAAGCTATATTATACCTATAGGTAAAAGTATATTGTAGTCTATTATCAACATAATAATGTAGATTATTAGTGTGATTATCATCAATATTAATAAGTAAATAATGTAGAATAAACGTCAATGTAGTTTTATTTGAACGGTGTTTATTGAAGGCACTCTGATGAGGGTGAAGGATATCAGTGAAGAAAATATATTAATAAATGCGGTTTTAGTAAATTGATAAATGGATATAAAATTGGTTAAAAATGATTAAGATTATTATTTTTAAGGATATATTTTATATAAGATAGTGTAAAATTGCCTGAAAGGTACCACATGTTAAAGAGTATGTATGTATACCCTATGGATATACCTTATTGCATTTATTTGAAAAGTAAGATTTTTTAAACTAAATAAAGGATAGTAATAATAGAGGAATTAGGTTTAATAGTTTTAATAAAGACAACATCTCAGTTAAAGAAATACTAAAAAAACAGTCTAATAAAAAATATAAAGTTTAGAGAGGTATTTGAATCACAATTAGAGAAGAGATGATAGATAGTTTCCAGATTATATGCTATAGATCTAAGTGTATTTTAAGTTTTACCATTGAGTTTATTTGAGAACTGGTTATAATGAATGTGAGCAGGGATATTTGGATATTTAATTTTACTACTAGCATCCATTAGTAGGTATATCTAATAATGTTAATTTAAAATATGATAAGGTGACTGGAGACATTTATTTATTTTGTTTTGGTAGAGGATATATTTTGCCTTGTTCATTAAACTTGTAAACTTTAAATATGGATTATATTATCTTAAATATATTATAATTTAGGGGTGTGCGATTTTTAACATATATATATATATGTTCATTATGTCGAAAGCATATTCAGAGAAAAATAGCGCTTGTATACCAATGCATGTCAGGGTGCACTATAGTTATTCAGTATTTATTAGAGCACGAGTATTACATATTATAATAAGGCAATTATAAATAGCATCGATGTAGGACAGGATAGAGGAAATATAGGATTACTACATAGATAAATTACACTAATTAATGATAGAAATGTTACGATAATTAACTTTACATTTCGAAATAGAAAATGAAGTTAGGTGAGTTAGGTGAGTCCTACCATAAGTGAGAAATGTATTGATATAATAATCAGTAATGAGATAATGGAATGATAGTTTCGAAAATAAAACATTATTAGTAGGATAATAGGATTACCTAATAATAGGAGTAATATTAGATAAAGCGTAATGCCACTTATAATGTTTGTATAATACGGTTTTTGATTATTGTAATTCACTTCTATGCCATTCATCTATATTCCTAACTCAAGCCGCTTATAGCACTACAGCGTTATGCCGTCCGTATCATTTACGACATACCACACAGAGCTGATAATAACCACATCAGCATCACATCATTAATGTGCGATCTACACTGGCTACCGGTAAAGAAACGAATCGTGTACAAATTATGCACAGTCATGCATGCGGCTATCCACTATGGAACACCTGATTATGTATGCCTGTTAATATCCGTAATTTAGCAGCATAGGAGTCTCCGTTCTCGTCACATATTCCGAGTAAAGTCTATAGAAGTTCCAGCATACAGTAATACTGGCTCGAATTCGTCGAATATGGAGTAAAGGCATGGAACGAACTTCCCGATATTCTGCGGTGCACCATATCAAGAACTGAATTCAAGAGAGAATTAAAAACTCACCTTTTCTCACCTTATAAATGATACATTTAACCCTTATTTATTTTCCATCGTTTATATAATCCATTTAATCACATATTTTGTATGAATGTACACACCTTTGTTAACGTTTATTTTATGTTTAAAAAGTGTTTAAATAAAATTTAATAATAATAATAATATAAGTTGCACAATTTAGATTTTGTACCAGGGAATTAATAGAATAATGCGTAGTAGAATAGAAATAAAAATCACTAGCAATAAGAAAATTGGTAATAATAATAGAATAACTAATAGTAGTAAAGTCATTAAAAGGGTAAAATGTTAGTATTACAAGTCGGTAAATAAAAATAAAGTAAAGGTAAAAGAAGAAATTAAAATTCTTAAACGTAAGCATTCAAATAAAAATAAAATAATATATTTAGAGTCAAGTATAATAATTCTGAGTAGCTAATAATTAATATTACTAAATTATGAAGAAAAAAAATGTATGGATGTCACGAAATATAATCTAAGTTTCAGCAAGTAAAGTAATATCAGGTTTGTTATCAGTAAGATAGGCAATTAGGAGGTCAATATTTAAGAGAAACATACGAGGTCAATATTTTTAAGTGAACTAATATTTAATATATTTTAAGGATATTTTATTGTAGTTTGGTGAATATATAATGGCCTTGAATGGTTGTCATCTAGAAGTAGTAGTGAAGGAGTTTTCCCATGAAGTTTAGATTATACATGTATAGTATAGGGTGCACCCTATGATTGAGAAAATATTCACATCTTCAACCAATCTTAGTATAACCGAAATATCTAAGTTATTGAATAGATGAACGATAGTTAAAACACATAAAAGATTAGTGACCATGTATGATTTAAAAGAACGTACAACTTATCCATCACTCATGAATGTTATATTTGGTGGCCTAACAAATAATTTAGAAAATGGATCGTAAGTGAGTTTATTGTGAAAGACAAGATAATTTCAAAATAAGATGGCAGTGTAAGGTATATAGAGATTCAAAATATATATTATTGATAGTATTTGGATCAAGATAAATAAATAGTAGATTTTAGAAATGGCGGATTCCATTAAGAAACATGAAGATTTCAAGTGTTAAGATTAACAAGTGTATGAGTTTGGGTAATTGGAATATGTGTAGATTTATAATGTGGATATGAATGTGATTTACAAGTTGTGAATAACGAGGCATCTGTATGGATAAGTGTGGGGTATGAAGAATAATTAGATGAAGTGAGAATATATGTAATATTAATAAGTTGTTTTTTTTAGGTCTACTATACTAGATGTATACCTTTGTATCTATTTATACATTTATCTGTCTGTAGATCAAATGAATTTCATCCTATTATCAATGGTGAGGTATCGGATATACGACAATTAGCACAGATAAACAAAACACACGAAGAGTTCACCAATTAAATTGATAATTTCGAAGGCTTGTTTTTATTTCCCAAATAGAATGCTGTCTCACTTGTAGCCTGTATACTGTAGCACCCTAGCTAACGTAGATGAAAGGAAGCCATTACAAATGTTATGTAACTCATGATTTCAGAGACACTGCAGTGAAAGAAAAACTTCAAAAGACTCATTGTCGATGCACTTCTAAATTGGTTAAATATTCTAGGCATTCATTATATACTCGACTACACGTTGTCTATAGACATACATAGGTTATAACCTCGACTACAGGTTAAGTAGCTCCGGCTATATGGAAATAAAACTCCTGTGGGAGATACACTGGAGGCGATTATAGTCGGATTACAATCAATAATTGGTATATCATAATAGTATGCACGATGGAGAGCTCCTCTGAACGGTATAAGAATTACGTATTATAAGAGTATTATGTCACGCGTCGTGTATATATGATGTAACGTTTTACGTTGTAAGTGTTGTGTATATATGAATGTACGCATTAGTATGTGTATTTGTGTATATGGGTTTTGTATGTGTGTTAGGGTTTGTGTGGTGTTGTATATATATATATATATATATATATATATATATATATATATATTTGTGTGACCCATATTGCACGTATGTATTTATATATTGTTGAGTGAATGTTTATGTGTTTGTTTGTATATGTTTGTGTATGTGTTTGTGTATTCATATATATGTATGTATTTATTTATGTGTTTGTGTATGTATATGTATGTGTGTTTTGTGTGTATACATATATGTACTACGTACATTGTACGATGTTAAGAGTGACAATTCACCTGATTATGGGTCTGCACACATTGGCTACCGAACGCCTACTATACATTATAGTAATAATATTTTTATTAATTTTTGACCATAAGGGGTGGTGCGACAATTCCTCGAAGTTTAACATGGAGAGAATAGGACATTTAACATGGACATTTCAAAAATTAATAAAAAGTAACTTTTAACCTATTCATATTTTTGTTTGTATTATGAAATTTTAATAGCATATAGAATAAGTATGATAATTATGGAAAATAAAAAAAATAAATTGTTCAATTTCTTTTCCTATAAATGAAATTAAATTAACGACATTTCTAGGATTTTGTTGTTGGAAATATAGATTTCTAGTAAATTCATATTTGCTAATACAATTTAATAATAATATTTATAATTAATATATTATAATTTTATAACCAAACAAATGAACTGCGCATGCGTAATATCATAGAATATATTAGAAAATATTTTTCTATAATATTATTCTGGGCAATATTTTATTAATTTTTAACGGTCTGCCGCATCGTTAATAGTAGCTCAAATTGAATACTTTTGTTTGCATATGTCTTATAACATCTAAACTTATCCTAAAATCACTGATACATACATTTGTTTGTCAGATCACTCTTAATGTACATGTAATAATAATAAGTTTATTTAAACATTTAAATAAAAGTAATAAAACAATTCTCAAAAGTGTAATCTAAGTTATACAAATATTAAATATAGTTATATTGAAATATTCTTCTTCAGCCTTTTACGGATGATTGAAATTAACCGATCACTTCTTATCACCAGAGACAGCTGACATACTGACATACTGACATACTGACATACTGACATACTGACATCTTGTACAGTGACTATACTAAAGTCTGTATCGGTCCTCGTGAAGTTTAATCAGTACCTCTATTACCGCCCGTTATTTGTGTATATTTTGTGTATGTGTTTACGTGTGTGTATGTGTATACACTGTACGTATATGTGTGTATTTGCGTGTGTATGTGTATGTGTGTGAGTGTATGTGTGTTTGTATATGTGAGTGTATGTATGTGTTAATGTATGTGCGTGTATTCTGTATGTAGATGTAGTTATTTAGTGTATTTTTGTGTTTTATATATGTATTAAGTATATTATATTACATGCATAAAACACACAAATACACCACCTCGTACGCACTGTATCGAAATTATCATGACAGTAAATGACAGGTGTCACTCGTTAGCTACACTAGTTTAACCCCGCACTACGTCACACCCACGCACGTACGCACGCACACACACACGCCCACACACGCACACACACGCGCGCCTATAGGGGTACGCACAGGCGCGCTTATACGCGTTGATACGTCGTGCCCTGGCAGAGATGTTATCCCTATAGGGAGTCACTATATATAGTTACGTGCGAGTGGCATCACGTGCGTTGAGAATTGGTAGACCACGTGGTATCGTGTACCCGTCACGTGACACGCGCTCACCACCACGTGACGGCTATGGTGGTGGTGGTGGTACGCTTAGTGCGGTGATTGTGGGCTTCGGCTGCATCGGGGTATTCATTGCAACAGGCATATTACGTATAATAATAAATTATGACTCCTATATATACATATATATATATATATACATATATATATATATATATATATATATATATATATATATATATATATATATATATGTGTGTAGATATGTATATTTGTAGATATGTATACCAGTAGATTTATAGACATATAGATCATGTGAATTTGCTACATTGTATTACTTATTACACACAAGTAGACTATTGTATTATGTTGTATTGTTATAAGCAATACAATGTTAAACTTTACAAATGTTCATATTTCTTCACCATATATGATTAATGATATTTAATAACACATATGTGTAGTAAGCACACCTTATCGGTATTCAAACACCCACATTATTAATATTATTATTTATATATATATATATATATATATATATATGTATATGTAAAAAAGTTAATATGATAATAATAATAATAATAATAATAATAAAATAATAATAATAATAATAATAATAATAATAATAATAATAATAATAATAATAATAATAATAATAATAATAATAATAATAATAATAATCATAATAATAATAATAATAATAATAATAATAATAATAATAATAATAATAATAATACTAACACTATATAATATGTAATACATATGTTAACCATTACTAGTAATATATTTATATATAAATAATATACTATATAATTTAGAGTAAATATAAATATATATAAAAAATGTAAATAAAAACCATTAGTGTATATATAGAGAGAGATAGATAGATGGTTGATTATCTAGGTGTGCACTGAACATTGCGTAGTTCATTGCTCCCCAAGCAGATGGTTCGTATCCTCTCGCCAGTTGGGGCGTAATGCAGCTATTGTTTAGATATCGCCAAGTTATCTGTACATTGTTAGAGCTCAACGTATTTACCTTAATGCCAATCGCAAGTTAAAGTATGGTTAGTATTTCATTTATAATAATCTTTTAACTACGTTATCGTTTATTGTTATATACTTCTCCTAGTATTATATAACTATATATATATATATATATATATTTATATTAGGTAATCAACTTTGATATAAACTATAGGTTATATAGCAGTATATAACTATATATAATTGTACATATATATATATATATATATATATATATATAATGCAATATAAACTATAGTTTATTTATGATCACGTGAACAGTTACAATCTACATTGATAACTATTATTGTTTATTCGTCTATAAATCAAATATATATATATATATATATATATATATATATATATATATACACCCCTGTGTATATAAGTATATGTACTTACTAAAAAACTACGAGAACGTATATCGAAGTTAATTAAAACGTAAAGATAACATTACTTTTTAACTCCATCTCGTATCGCCTAGACTGCTACGTACACGGACCTATAGCCTAGGGGTGCTGTCGAGACTGTGGAGAGACTGCAGTAGTAACAATAGATCTCCTACGTACCAGGTACCAGCGTCATAGCTCGGTGTATATATAGTACACGCGGGAGACGAGGGTTTAATTTTCCAGAGGGGGCGTGTCGCGGCCGAGGAAACACCTGCCGCGAACCGGCGCACGCCTCGCCGGCGAACGCCCGCCATCCGAGAAACCGACGGCGTCTACAAAACCGACCGCAGTTTCTGGTATCCCGTCACATTCTCTTCCGTGCTCGTATCTCCGTAACCTGTACGCCGACCTCTACACCTACCTCCGACATGTCAGAATTCTGGGTACGCAAAATGAACACCTACTTCGACAGGATCGACTTCGACCACGACGGTGCTATTACCAGGGACGATTTCGTTGGAATGGCAACCAGATTCATCGAAACCGGAAAACTTTGCGAAGCTCGTTCCAAGGATATGATGGATACCCTATGCAAGGTTAGTTTAACGCACTGTACACTGTACACTGTACAGTTTACCGAGTACTATAGTGCGGTGTATGCTGTACGGTGTACGGTGTACACTATTAGTAACTTCCGGTGTGGATTTATGTAATAAGGCAACGATTTAGATTACATAAATTTCACGAATTTACTTTTGAGAAATTGCAACCTAATAAAATCCGACGATTTCAAACAAATCATCTATTTTGTAATCATGTAATAGAACTAATCATGTAAAACAAATACAAATTGTTTACGGCTTTTTACGATTATTTTAGTTGTACAATTAAATAATTAAATTTATAGATCTCTAAATGTTAATGAGAAACTTTTATATTATTCGATACCTATATATATCCATCTGTAACCTACTTAATGTACTTAGTATGCAGTACTTTATACTATGTACTTAATACTTACCACTTACTACTACATTATTAATACTTACGATTTAATATAATAATATATAATTCTATAGATTAATTCTCACTTTATATAGATATATATACAGATGTAAAGTATTCCAATGGTCAAGGGAAACTTAAGGGAAAATTCATATTTAATATAGAAATAAATAATGTTATAATTTATTAATTATAAATAATTAATATATACAATTATTTTAGAGATAATATATACACAATTTAAAACATTATATTAACGCTATACATAACGTTTAGAATATTGTCCAACTGATTAATAATTCAGAAATATTTAAAAAATATATATAAGCATACATATACATTTATATATATATATATATGTATAGTTTGTGACAACCGGTACTACAACCTTTGACCCCTAGGTATGGGACACCTACCTAAGTGCACTAGGAGGTGGGAGCGCTATCAAGAAGGACGAATTCGTCACAATCATGAAGAAGCTGATCTCCGACCCTACGCTTAAATCCGTTAGTATGTCGACACATCACACACACACGCGCACACACACGCACTCACGTGAGTACGCACGATCATAGCATTAGTGATACGCACATAGCTGCGCATGTTAACTGAAACTGAGGCCACGCTCGCGAATTTACGCATAAAATCGCGGCTTTTTAGATCCAACATGTTATATATGCGAACAGATACATACGCAAATATATACGTCGTACATATATATACACACACACACATATATATATATATATATATATATATATATATATACAATATAAATATATATAATGTAATACATAATGAAACTAGAACTGATTAAGCTGATATATTAGTTATCGATCTGACACCGCATAGCTAGACATGCAACATAGGCAGACTATGTATGGAACCCTGTGATGTGTACGCTCGCATCGACTAGACCATCATTCAATGCTGTATTTCATTATTATGTAATAACCACCGACGAGGTGTGAATAATATTACGAGTGATATATGATTAGTAAAACATTAATTATTTAATAGATATATTTGGAAATAATATAATTGAATACATTTAGTAAATGATAGTATATATATATAAGTATTTTTTGTTATTTAATATATCACGAGCATATATTACCATTTTATTTGTATCTCATATTACCATATTATTATAAACACTTTTGTTAATTATCATTTAATTAAAATGTGTATAAACTTACATAAATAATATATATATATATATATATATATATATATATATATATATATATATATATATATATACGTATATATATGTATGTACAGTGACCCCCCGCTTACTAAGACTCAAAGTAGCAGACAAAATGTGTCGGATATGTCGAATTATTCTTATATGTATTTGCATAGCTACAAAACAAAATTATAATTTGTAAAAAGTATGAGTTAGAAGGGTTAGAAAGTTAAGTTATAGGGAATCTGAATTAGAGGGAGCTTAATGCATTACTTTTATATTTAATAATCTACTTACGCATGAATTGTTGGTAATACCTTCAGAAACCGTATTAACAAATAGCTATGTAAATATTTATTTATTGACATATATACTATAGTATATTATGCGATAGAAATATTTATTATATTAAAATGATATTATAAAATAATTTTTATTAATTTTCAAAAATACAATGATATGGTCTAAATAGTATTCGCTTTATTACATTTTACGGTTTACATTGGATTACATAATATAAAACTATTAATTGTTATGTAACAATATATTGTTACATTATTTATACAATATGTTGTAACCTATATATAGGCTATATCAATTATATTTAAGTGCATTAAATATATATGTATTAATTAATATTTCTAACATGGATGTTATCATGCATTTTATATGATATGTGTATTATTATTATTATATATATATATGCATATTATATATATACACACTCATATATTTATATTTTAGATAATTATTATATCTATGTTCTCAGTAATAATAATGATTTAAACACCTATACTTAGTCAATATTAACTAATAAACTTAACTAAATAAACACGTAACAGCTACCGGATGTTGACGTTGACGTAATCCCGTAGTCATTGTATTGACAGGTTAACTGTTACGTAACACCGCACACCCGCACCACCCGCACCACCACCTACCTAGTTACATCCGGGATCTTCTTCACAGCCGTAATTATGCAGCATAATTATTATGTAACTTCTGCACGCGTAACGCTATCGACTGGTTGCATTGTTTAAACATAATCGATGCTCGGTGTCAGACTTAAAACCGCGCCACTCGTGCAGATAGCATACTACTACTACTACTACTACTACTACTACTACTACTACTACTACTACTACTACTACTACTACTACTACTACTAATACTACTACTACTACTACTACTACTACTACTACTACTACTACTACTACTACTACTACTACTACTACTACTACTACTACTACTACTACTACTACTACTACTACTACTACTACTACTACTACTACTACTACTACTACTACTACTACTACTACTACTACTACTACTACTACTACTACTACTACTACTACTACTACTACTACTACTACTACTACTACTACTACTACTACTACTACTACTACTACTACTACTACTACTACTACTACTACTACTACTACTACTACTACTACTACTACTACTACTACTACTACTACTACTACTACTACTACTACTACTACTACTACTACTACTACTACTACTACTACTACTACTACTACTACTACTACTACTACTACTACTACTACTACTACTACTACTACTACTACTACTACTACTACTACTACTACTACTACTACTACTACTACTACTACTACTACTACTACTACTACTACTACTACTACTACTACTACTACTACTACTACTACTACTACTACTACTACTACTACTACTACTACTACTACTACTACTACTACTACTACTACTACTACTACTACTACTACTACTACTACTACTACTACTACTACTACTATTGTTAAAGTGTGTGTTACATATATTATATAACAATTGTTATCAGTCATTTACCAGTAAGCCTGCCAGGATTACCGGCGTTTAGAGAAAAGTGTATATATATATATATATATATTTACGGATATCACGTTCATTTATGAGACAACTACATTGTGAATAACAATTATTTTGCTGCGATATCCATTGAGTGACAGTTAACATTTAAACCTACGATATATTATATAAGTAATAAGCGCATATTTAATATATTAAATAACTTATAAGTTATGTGTATATTTTGAAGAATGTATAATGTGGTATATGTATTATGCAATTTCGATATGTATGTACTTACTCGAATGTACAACTCTAATCTAAATCAATGATAAGATATAAACTATTTATTACGTAATATATCGATTAAATTAATTCTCTAACAAATTGAAAATATCAGACAGATTATTAACGTTTTAAAAAAAATTAAATCGAATCATTATTTTTTCTCGGCTAATATAAATATATTATATATTATGTTATATAACACGCATACGATTGTTACATAAGATTACCATGCGATTGCGCAATTAAACGAGGCGAGTTGTACTTCCCTCGGTACGTCATTCAAATAAATCATCACACCTCGCCCTGCAGCCTCTTCTTTCGCTATCGACGAATACGTTATACACACGCAATGCACCCGATAGCTGTATCTTATAAGTGATGTATTACTGAATCGTACTGATATGTGTATATATGTGTATATATGTATATATATATATATATATATATATATACATATTAATGGTTATCCATTGTTTGCGACACCGTTGCGCCACTCGAGTGCTAATAGTCACTTCGCTGTAGCTTGTTAAAACCACGAGATAAGATATCACATAATTAACTTTGTTAGATCGCATACATTTGTGAGAATAGTTTACTATTTTATTAGGGATAATATGCTATTTAATACCAGTAATATGTGCAGCAGACTCCGTGGTTTAGCGTGAGGCTTGATGCGGAAAACATGATTAATATAGTAATACTATAGTGTTAACTTGTAGCAATAACTGGTAATGATCCGGGTAATGATATGTTACTATTATTATGAATTTAACTATATTCAAATGATAACAATATGTATATTATGTAATACCTGCATATAAGTAGTTTTCATACATGTAATTACACATATTACAACGATAAATATAAGGATACCAAACAATATATATAATGAATTTTTTCCATATAAATGTATATATATATATATATATATATATATATATATATATATATATATTATAACATATAGGTATAGGTATACCTAGGGATACCTAGGTTATAAAATATATATATATATATATATATATATATATATATATATATATTTATATGGATAAGTTTCATTACAAACTTTCCATTTTATTGTGAAGCCCTTAAATATAAATTACAAAATACACGTAGTATTAACTACAAAAGAAAAGAGAAAAACAAGATAACTTTTAATGAATAATAATATATATATGTGTGTTATATATACATGTGTGTATATGTGTGTGTGCATGCGTACCTGCGTGTAAGCGTATATACGCTACATACTACTACACATATGTGTAGGTGTATGTTTGCTGGGAATGTGTTACCTACTACGTCTCAATCAACTTTTTAATTTTAGGAACTCCCCCGGTCATCTATCATAATAGATTCATTATGAATATACTTCATCATGTACAGGTGTATATATATATCATTGCATGTATGTAAACTTATGTATATCAAAGATTTTGTGAAGCATCCTTAGAAAAATGTGTGTACTTATTATATATATATATAATTGATGTGCCTTATAAATACTCAAGTACGGCAAGTACATTGTATGTATACGTATGTGTGTGCGCGCGGACAATCATGCGCACGTAGCGTCACGTGTAACTTATCACGTGATAACATACTAGCGACACCACGTGGGGTATTTGCGCGTAACTGATTTTAAACACACTATAGATGCGCGCGAATATTATGTAATAATTACGGAAGTGGTTATAGTAGGTGTAGTAGTAGTGTACTACTATAGTAGCAGTAGTAGTAGAAGCGCGAGCTCTGAATAAAATAGTGCATAATATAGCCGCTAGGGAATATTTAGGAAAAGCTATTGATAAATTAATTATTTAAACTCTCCTCCAGTAAATTCAATATCAACATTAATATTAAATTACAATTTTCATATTAAATAGTAATATACTATATATATATATGTATATAAAAAGATTATTATAAAAAGTATTGCTATACATAATGATATGTATACACGAGTATACTCTATATAAATGTATAACATACCAGTTTATAATTTAAAATCTATCTTACAAACACAATTATCTACGCTAACCATAACCTGAACTACGCGATCTAAACAATGCACGCGTTAATGTCCCGTCAATCATGCCGTAACCACGCCCCTTTCTCGCGCAGGTTTTGGAAGGACCTCTACCGCTGTTCTTCCACTGCGTCGACTCTAACGACGACCACGTTATCGACGAGAAGGAGTACCAGAGTTTCTTCAAGATCCTGGGCCTGAACCCCAAGTTGGCTAGCGAGGCCTTCACTGCCATCGATACCAACAACGACGGTAACATCAGCCTCGCTGAGTTCGTCGAGGCCGGCACTCAGTTCTTCTTGACCCAAGAGGAGAAATGCCCCAACTCGCTGTTCTGGGGACCCATCCAACCCAAGAAATAGAGTTCAGGGGTCACGCGGGGGTAATCCGAATGACGCGATGTATTACGTGTATATATTTTCGGTATTGAATTTCTACGTACCTAGTTGTGAATTGGTCTATGATTTATCTAGCGAGTGAACGTCGTCGCGTATCGGTTTAGTGTCGAGGCGTTACCGATCTTCTTTACGTATCGATTACGGATCTTTACGCGGCGATATCGCGATCTACGATCTTTGAATGCTTATAGTCGTTGTTTGACCTTTATTTCCGATGTTGTCGCTACATAATTCATTATTATGAATGCATAATGATTGCGAACTAAATAATAGATGCAATAGTCACGTGGTTGTATCACGTGACTTTATCGTATACTTATTTATGTACGCAGGTATACACACAATGTAATTAATCGATGATTTCGTTTTTTATAAATTAATAAATATGTATTGAAATAAAGGTGTATTATTATTCAATTGTAAACTAATTTCTGAATTAATAAATTATTAATAATAATATACTATGGTATAAATATTAGAGTTTTATTTATAATATATTTATTTTGGCCAATAAAATAAACACGAGACTATTATTATTATTATTATTAAATAAGTTACATAAATAATAAATGTATATATGACTACATGTGTGGCTCAATGGGTAAGGCGTCATACATACAAGCAGGTGGACACTGATTCGAGCCTCGTCCGGATCATTAATTAATTTTATAAAATGGGTATTAAAATATTATTTAGAAGTAATCTTATATAATTGTGTATAAATAAATGATCGGCTCTCGTTAAAACCATGGATGCTTTAACATGAGAGTGGTTTCGAAGGGAAATTAGAGCCATATATTGTTATAAGTGAAACCTTCATCTAAGTTCCTGGATGAAAGATTTCCACCAAATAAAAATAAAAATAACAATAACAATATATAAAGTGTATATATATATATATTTATATATACGTATAGTATGTATATATATATATATATATATATATATATATATATATATATATATATATATATATATATATATATATATTGAATATACAAATACCTTAATTTCTTTATACTTTAATTAATTGCATTTAATTAAAATAGTTATTATTTACTTGGTATACCACCATTTATTGATGAGGCAATATATCTGTAATCTTTCACCTTCTGAATTATGTATATTAGATTTCTGGTAACAAAGAATATTGTATATGGTACGGCGTACATTTTCTTTAATTAAAAATATAATAATTAATTAATTAATGTTATATGTGTATTTCATGTTTGATATTTAATGTAAACAAAGTTAGAAGTTTTCGTTAGAATGGTAATAAATATTAATGTATAGGATTATAGGACTTATAAATAATCCATTATTTGGTAATAAATTTAAAATTTACACACGGGTAGGACTAAAGTTATAGTACATATTTGTAATATTGAAATACAATAATGAGAATTTAAAATTATATGATTTCAAGATTACACATTTATTAATAAATATACATATTTATTATATATGTATTCATACTGAATTGTATTGTTTATTTTACCTATCTTGTACTGTATACAGTCGGGGTGATAGTTCCTCATTTGTTTATTTAAAATCGTTTGCATTCTTATCAGAAATTCTTATCTCTTGTAAAATATTCGATACATTCGTTACATGTTAATGTACTAATACGTGTGATTATTTCACTGTAACTGACTTTACCATACAAGTATGTTCTATTAATACTAGGTATTTATTTCACTGTAACTGACTTTACCATACAAGTATGTTCTATTAATACTAGGTGTTTATTTCACTGTAACTGACTTTACCATACAAGTATGTTCTATTAATACTAGGTTGTTGAAATTCCTTCACTATTATAAAGTTTATATTATAAATTTGTATTATTCAACATTATTATTTAAACCTTATTTTTAATATATATCAACTATCATTAACTCAGAAACCCTTTTAATTCAGACTTTTTACATGAGATAGTTGTGTACCTATAGGTAAACACATAGAAGAACGATTACCTCGATTACCTCAATTACACGATATCTCAGACAGTCTGAGTTAGCGGGTTGACTTAATATGATATTATATAATATTAATTAAATTAATAATAATTAAATAATATTATTAATATATCTTAATAAATATAATATTAATTAAATAATATTATTAATATATCTTAATAAATCTTAACACCTAATCTCAATAATCATTTAAAGTACAAATATAATTGTTATAAAAAATTATTTATAATTAACTTTATTTATTTTTATTTTCTACTTAATTTTAAATTTAACTATTTAACATCTTAATTATTAACAAATTATCATTATAGTACTCAGTTGACTACTTTTGTAATATATAATTATATTTGACAATTTCAACTAAGACGCGACTAAGACGCGACTAAGACGTTTCCTCGTATCACTTATACGTTATCGTAACCAATAAACTATGCATAGTTACATGTATTGTTTATTCTATATAATATTATTATACTACGATATCTAGTAATAACGTATACAAATATAGTATAATATTATATATATATATATATATATATATATATATATGTTATTCAATAAAATGTTATTTGTAATGTTCTTATAAATATTCTAAGATAAATAATAGGTAATTACTATTATTAACAATATACAGAATTAATTATATATTTGACCTATCCTACAAATTATGAACAACTTACACGAATGACTGCCTCTATAATGATGATTCTATTACCTAATATGAAGTGGGGATAGAGTTACACCTATTATTAATGTATAGTATGGAATTACATAATAGTATGTATATTATGATATATTTAACATGTATTCATGTGAGCTTATACTTCTGTAATTTCCGAGAAAAACTTACTTAGTATTCAAGTGTACAAATGTTAATACAAATTCTGAAATATAATAATTTCGATATCGCATATCAATATTACTGAATGAAGATAACGCAACAACCTATATCCAATACGGTGTAATAAGATACCTACCGAACACATAAAGAGAATAAGCCAACATAACTATTATGCTTTCCTAATGGAGTTAGCATGACATATAGTAATTACCATGGTATTTATAGAGTAGGTAACCAGATCCAGGTTTGATTATTTTAATTATAATAATATATCATTTATTATAAATATTATAATAATAGTAATAACATAAATAATAATAATTATTAATAAAACAGTAATACTAATAATAATAACGATGATAATAATAATAATATTTATATAATCGAAAGAATAAATCATTCCAAATATACTTGGTAACAAAACCCAGACTGCAACCTCCGTGCATTACATAACCTACCACCGTCATCGTAGTCTGCTGTTTTACACATGTACAGTGTACACACACACACATACACACACACATACATACACACACACATACACACACATACACACATACACACACGCATATTAATCGTTTAAGAAGAAGCTGATATTTGCGTAATTTATTATGTATTAAGTATTATTATGTAATATCTGATAGGGTAATATTTCCTTGTTTACATTTACTTGTAATATATCCATGTATATGAATGGAATATACATTAATTATGTATATATATATATATAAATATATATATACTATATGGGTTTGTATATATGGGTGTTAATGTGTAAATAATATATTATTTAAAGTATCATTCCCAGTTTATATAAAAGGTATTAGTTATTTTTAGTTTTACATCTTGAGTTTTGTTTATATTTAATACAGCCCATGGGCACATGCATGTATACATAGAGAAGTTAATACTATATAGCTCTATTGAGCGGTTACTACTAGCTCTGCAGAACAGGTACTACTGCCCCTATACACCGGGTACTACTAACCCTACAGAGCGGGTAATACTGCCCCTATACATCGGGTGCTATTAGCTATGTAGAGCGGTACTACTGCCACTATAGAACGGGTAATAATGTCCCTATATATGCTGCCCTGTTGAGCGTATACTATTAGCTCTGTAGAGCTGGTAATACTGCCCTATATAGCGGGTAATACTGCCATATATAGCGGGTAATACTGCCCTATATAGCGGGTAATACTGCCATATATAGCGGGTAATACTGCCATATATAGCGGGTAATACTAACTCTGTACAGCGGGTTCTATTAGCTCTGTAGAGCGGGTACTACTAGTTCTATAAAGCGGGTAATACTGCCAATATAGAGCGGGTAATACACCCTATTCGTACTTTACTCGCAGTATGGGTATATTATCTATGCGTTCCCATAGGTACGTGTATGCGTATATACCTATATGATATATGTGAAACCATGCAATACATTCATTGCATGATGTACATTGTAGTCTAGTATTACACGCCATGTAAGTTATGGTGTACCGATTACTATAGAAGATACGTTAAGCGATGTATGAATTACTTAACACTAAAGACGATACGATAAGCCTTATTTACACCTATAGGGTATACCCTCGCTAAACATAGAGCGGGTAAATAGTGGCTTATTACATACCTCGGAAGTGGTATCATGCTGTTTTGGTGTGCAGTAAGGGTATTCACCTTAGGCAGTACCACGGACAACGCGATTGATATTATAGATAGTGATGTTATACATATTATATATACTTGCTATATTTTTTGATAATGTTTCGAGGATAGATGAATTTATTAAAATACATAGTTTTTAAAATATAATTCTATATTTACTTTGTTAGATAATGCGTCTATTATATGCATGAGTGACACGTGATAAGGTGCTTGAACAATTTGATACGATATAATAATAATGATAATATCTATTTATTGAAATTATATACATATATATATATATATTTATAAATTTAATTATCAATTATCTATCAACTTTATCTAATCACAAATATTTTCTATAGCTACAATATGCATATAATACTAAACATACTGTGCAACTTTATTATCAGATTATCAGATTTAGGTTTGCACCAGGGTTTTTGTAGAAGCTAAAGCTTATCGAGACAATTACCCTTAATTTTAAAGCAAGTTCAAAAAAAAAACTAAATAAATAAAATATTATAAAATATTAGATGACTTCCTGTTTACATAGATACAACTTTGACTTAGGTTAGTTATTTATGTACTGATACATAGAAATTTTCATTAAAAAAAATAAATATTCTGAGATAATTGATGTTAAAGATTGACATTATTTTTTATCTGTTTTTTGACTCTTATTATTATGATAAAAGTTTTTTTAGTTAATTCATAAAATTTGTATATTATATTTATATAACTTGTATAATTTATCATGATTTTGACATAAATTGCATCTATATAAATTTTTGAAAAACAGTGTTTTAATATATATAACAGTCATTTTTGCGCCATTTTTTTAATCATTATTTTATTAGAAATAGGTAGTATTATAAAATTATGTTTTTTATGCTTTATAAATGTTTTTAAATATGATATTTTGACATATCATACATTATACATGTAGTAATCTATTTTTTAAATAATATATATTTTTTAATTTTTTAATTTTAAAGACCTTGAATACCCCTTAACTCATATTCAGAATACCGGATATCGATTAAAGTCGACTATGGCATGCGTACCGACAATACTTTCAACGACGCCATTAAGGACATATCCTTCGGGCGAGCATATTCGTAACGATAATGTACGTTATTTCACGAGAGAAAAAATAAATAATTAATGGTTTTCGCGATGCCTAACAAAAACATGACTTAACTAAGTAAATACTTATAGCTGTTCACGCGTGCTGGAAGCATGCGTGCGTGCGTATGTTTGCGGATGAACACGAGTTATTCTGGGCAATAATCAGCAGCAGACAATGCCTGACCAACGGCTATTAATAGATCTCACGAACGCCAGCGTAAACAAACGTATAGAGTGTATAGAATCGCCTATGTGCATGTGTGCCCGCGTGTCTATGTGAATATGTGCATACGTACACCTGCACATAGGCACATATTCACATAGGTACGTATACATATATGCCTGTACACGTGTGTTTGCGAGTGTTAAACGTTACTAATGAACGTAAGCTATTCATTACCGCACTTTAACATACACACTAGGCGGTACATCATCGGCGATCATAATTTAGAAAAATGATATAGTACATATAATGAAACATTATTAATTGTACATATACTGATAAAGCTGTTACGAATAACGTGCTACCTATAAGTATACTATGTATGACATCACATATTTGTCACGTGATTTCAATGTATTACGTAATCAACATTAATGTATATACAAAAATATCAACAAATTACGCTAACAATAATAATAATAATACATTAATGTTGATTATTTTGTAGGATAATTTATTTAAGCAAATATATAGTCGAAATATATAATCGAAAGTATTAAGAATAAATATTTGCTTACGATAACATACGTTATAGAAATAAACAAATGTTACATTAAAAATATATAAATATGCAATTCTATTTAATCTATATGATGAGTTATTAATCATTAAATATATAGGGGACGGAAGGGTATTGTGGCCGATGCGGGTATTGTGGCCGATAACGATATTTCAAGAACCATTATAGTTATCAAAAAATGATATATACGAAAAATGTAGATAATTGAATTCTAAGAATGATAGTGTACATCATTTTTTATTTATATCAATATTAATTATTGATTTTCGCTTAGAGAAAAAAATCAAATAATCGTAATTTTTATCGAAAAAAAACGTAAGGTTTACCTTATTTTATAGGCAAGTTATTGAATAAAATTATGTATTTTTAATATATTCAGTTAAGGTAATAAATAATATATCAGATTACATTTATAACAATATTCAATAATAACATAATGACATAGTAATCTGTTATTTAAACCAACGAGTGCGATGCGGCTATTGTGGCCGATGCATGGTGGGTATTATGGCCGATTAATAACCAATCAGCATCGAGATAATTTCAATGTGTAAGCGTATCATAAAAATAGTATATTTAGATAAATTCTTTATAAAATCACTGAAATATATTTATGATATGATTGCGGTTGTCGATATAAAACGCGCTGCCTAAATATTAATTATTTTCAATATACCATGATAGTAGTTATATCAAGAACATATGTCCTTTTCATGACCATATGGTTATATGTTCCTATTTAAATACATGTAAAATGTACATTATACCACAACAAATATCATAATATACAATGTATCAGTATTATAAGTGTATATATATAAATCTAAATATAGTCTATAATGTATTAATATATACTATATATAGTAGGATAGTATAGATATATTATAAAGTATATACACAAGTGTATATATACACTTGTGTATATACTTTATAATATATCTATACTATCCTACTATATATAGTATATGTTAATACATTATAGACTATATTTAGATTGTAAAAATAAACACACTATGTACATAATAGTTAAAATCATATATATATAGGTATTATAAATATATATTACCTATTAGTTTATAAAATAATTGGTTTATAATATATAGTATATTTTATATATCCCCATTTAGTAAATCATATTTATATATCAACATCATAATTCCTACCTATCAATATTGATAACACGATAATAAACCATATATTTTATTATATATATATATATATAAATATTAATGATAGTATTACTAATTACCCTTATTTATAGTATTGTTAAGAATCCTAATATAAATGTTTAAATTAGTTATTTTTATTTAATTTATTAAACATAATAAAATAATGATATGTATGTTAAAAGTATAACAATATATTTTTATATTTATATTTAATAATCTATATAAAAACTATATTTTGTAAGTAGTTAAATTTAAGACTAGCAATGCCTTGGTGTTATTAAATTATTCTAAATTTTAAATTGATGATATGTAATATATATTTATAAATATATTTATATATATATTCATAAATATTCACTAGAAATAAATATAAAATGATGTTAAATAATTTAATAAATTATATTATCTTTATATAAACTATAATTAATTCAGATATTTTAAAATAATGTTGGATTTTTCAAACCTAACATTTATATATCTTTTTATAATATGATATAACTTTATTAAAGTTAAATGGATTTGTTTAAAAAAAATAACCATATTTGTATAATAATTTACGATTCTGGAATGTTATAATATTATTTATAAATCTATGAATATGTTTATAAATTATACACTTCACATTTATTTAGTGAAATCCTATATGTATTATGATATTTCAATAATGTTTATAACATGGATAGGGTTTTATTTAGTTTAATATACTCGTATATATTTAACATTTCAAAATTATTTAAAAAGCATTTAAAAAGTATACAAATATATAATTTTAAATTAAATTTTAATATAATTAAAGTTATAGATAATTATCTCAATACAATAAACTATAACCCAGATATTTTAATACAATAATATTATCTCACGATATTATATAAATGATAATTGCTTAATTTAATTAAGGTATATGGTTAATTACATAAATAATAATATATTATATTCACAAGATATATAATGAAATAGAAAATAAAATGTATATACTTTATTAATTTATATGCATATAGCGCATATTTTAAATGTATCTATCTCAAGCATCGATATAAAGAAAGAAATCGATATAAAGAAAGAAATCGATATTATTTATATCGATGATATCAAGTTGATAATATCAACACATAAATCATAACACCAATGTGTACATGAATAACACTGTATATATTAATATATATATATATATATATATCATCGTTTATAATTTCATCGCATATTATGATATTATATATATTTTTTATTATTATTATTTTCTTAATTGATTTTGATAAATTCTTTCTCACACATTTCTTTTTTGCCGGTGTCTGCACCAAATGTTGTTTATATGGAGATGATGTAATTATTGCGGTATAGCCATTTCTTTTTCCTAAGGTTGTCTTTTTCCTATAATATTAATTAATATTGTAAGTTTATAAATTGATATATATATATATATATATATATATATCAATTTATCAACTTTATCAACATCTATAGATGATTAGTTTAAAATATATAGTATAGTAATATACCGATTTTACTACTCGATAAAGTAAGATTCGATTAAAGCACGTTGACTAAATTATTAATTTGAGAATAATGCAAATTATATATTGTGTATAATTAATATAATTATAAATCCGTTTATAATAAATTATTATTATATATAAAATATCAAAATGTTACTAATGATTTTAATTAAATGTATATATTCAATTATTATATATTAATGTATAAATATGTGCAATGTTAATATGTTATACTGTATAACTTATACATATAAAATATATAAATAAAAACCATATTTACGAGAGGGGCCTGCAACTTCACCAGTAACCAAACTTTAAAGTAGGCTATCTATGGAAAATTTAATTATTATTATATTTATAATATATACATGTATATATATATATATATATACATATATATATATATATATATATATATATATATATATATAGTTGCCTTGTATATATCATTAACATATAAGTTAATAATACAATTTCATTATTATAGTATATAAAATATACTATATATAGTATATTGTATAATATAATATCAAATATATTTATGAATAAAGTCTGTGAACCTAAGAAGATGGTGAATCTAACCGTAAAACATTTAAATACTATAACTATAGTTATATAGGCTGCCTATAGGCGGTATATAATCATTATAATATAAATAAATGTATATACAAATGTATGTTATATTATATAACTTATATAAATAAAAACCAAAATCACGAGGGGGGAATTTCATTTGTAACCAGTATACAAAGATTTTGCGAAGCATCCTTCGGAAAATCTTTGCAGTATACCATTATCAGAACGTGGGCAATATCTTGAACGGAATCTGTATATAATATCATTATTAAAACATTGTTACTATACATGCTATTTAGAGTTATATATATATATATATATATATATATACAGTAAAACCTCTCTATAAGAAACTATTTTTTTTCAGTACTTTTGTTCTTATAGAGAGGTTTTCTTATAGAGAGGTTTTTACTTTTCCAATGATTTTAAGAATTAATTTATAATTGAAAATGCATATCTATAGGTTATATATATAGTATATTTATTTTGTATACTGTTTTAAATGTATACTGTATTGTTTGCGCTTAGACATGTTAATACATAATGACATTTTATTAGATTTATATTAGAAATTATAAATTATGAATCATCATTGATGAATATTATATAATGAATATTATAATAATCTATTATTTAATAATTAATTGTATAATATAATAAATTGAATCAACAATACCCAGATCAATACATTTAAGGATATAATAACATTTATTAAAATTTTTTAATAAATTTAGTGATATACAATAACAATTATTAATTCATTTTAATTCATTTCTAGCTATTTATGTAATATAATATTATTTTAAAGATACAAATTATAGAAATTAATTATTATATAAGATATTTCTATAATTGTTAATAATCAATATACGATACTTCTATTTATATGTAATTATTTTGTATACAATAAGTTTCTTATAAAGAGGTTTTTCTTATATTTTCTTATAAAGATTTTCTTATAAAGAGGTTTTTTAATGTGGAAAAGGTTGAATTCCAACCAAATGTGTGAACAATTTTCTTATAAAGAGGTTTCTTATAGAGAGGTTTTACTGTATATATATATATATATATATATATATATATATATATATATATATATATATAAATATATATACAATAAAGATATGTCAGGCTAGCATTTAATTATATAATTTAATGTTTTACCCAATAGTATTTAGTAAATACTCATATTTTCATTCAAATAAATATACAACTAAATATTTTTCTATGGAATAAATGTATAATTCCATATTATATGGAAATATATTTAATTGCATATTGATTTAAATATAAAAAATGAATATAGTATATAGTATATACTATATACTATATAGTACATATTTTAATAACATTTTAAAATAAATCTAGTTTTTTAATCTTATTATTAATATTGAAAAAATTATATATTAATATATTTTTAAATAGATACTAGAAAATTAGTTAATATATTAATTTATATTTAAAGAATACTATAAAAATCCGATAAAAATTATATTGTTATTAATAAATCATATATGTCAACATGTATAATAGACTAATTTAATGAATAATTTATTATAATTTTGTTTTTAAAATGATATATATATGTATATATTATATACTATATATAGTATATATAGTATATATATATATATATATATATATATATATATATATATATATATATATATATATATAAATATATATATATATATATATATATATATATATATATATGTAAATGATATATAATGATATACATATATATATATAATCTATATATATATAATATATTACAATTTATATATGCATGTATTCATAATATGCATTGCATATAGATACATACATGCATGTATAATATCAATATTACAATTTACAAAATCCTTATAATCCTTATAAAATTAACTTATATGGAAAATTATGTAATAGTTATAATATACTACTTTATATTATATAAATATATTTATTAATTATTTTATGTGGATTTAATTAATTTGAATTGATTTTTATTAATTGATTTTATTTCATTTGAATTTAATTTTATTATTCTATTTGATTTGTTTTTATGTAATTTGAATTGATTTTTATTAATTAATTTGAAATTAATTTATGTCATTTGAATTTAATTTAATTTTGTTGTAATATCTAGTATAATTCTTCACTGATATGCATATAAATATATAGCAGTGTAATTTACCCTGAATTGTTTTTATGTAATTTGAATTGATTTTTATTAATTCATTTGAAATTAATTTATGTCATTTGAATTTAATTTAATTTTGTTGTAATATCTAGTATATTCTTCACTGATATGCATATAAATATATAGAAATGTAATTTACCCTCATATTTGATTCATATTTAGATCATATGATCCTCCCACATATTTATTCTATAATTTATAATTGAAAAAATATAAAACTATAAATACACATTAAAAAATTATAAAAAAAAACACACATTATAAAAATAATGGGCGATTAATGCCTTTTGGGATTAAGAGGGTTATATGAAAATTGACAAACGACAATTGTATTACTTATATTATATATATATATATATATATATATATATATATTACATTATTATTTTATATTGATATAAAATAAATAATATATTTATGTATACATTATTATATATAAGTAATTCCAGTTTTATTAATGTGTAATTACAATTTACAAAATCCTTATAATCCTTATAAAATTAACTTATATGGAAAATTATGTAATAGTTATAATATACTACTTTATATTATATAAATATATTTATTAATTATTTTATGTGGATTTAATTAATTTGAATTGATTTTTATTAATTGATTTTATTTCATTTGAATTTAATTTTATTATTCTATTTGATTTGTTTTTATGTAATTTGAATTGATTTTTATTAATTAATTTGAAATTAATTTATGTCATTTGAATTTAATTTAATTTTGTTGTAATATCTAGTATAATTCTTCACTGATATGCATATAAATATATAGCAGTGTAATTTACCCTGAATTGTTTTTATGTAATTTGAATTGATTTTTATTAATTCATTTGAAATTAATTTATGTCATTTGAATTTAATTTAATTTTGTTGTAATATCTAGTATATTCTTCACTGATATGCATATAAATATATAGAAATGTAATTTACCCTCATATTTGATTCATATTTAGATCATATGATCCTCCCACATATTTATTCTATAATTTATAATTGAAAAAATATAAAACTATAAATACACATTAAAAAATTATAAAAAAAAACACACATTATAAAAATAATGGGCGATTAATGCCTTTTGGGATTAAGAGGGTTATATGAAAATTGACAAACGACAATTGTATTACTTATATTATATATATATATATATATATATTACATTATTATTTTATATTGATATAAAATAAATAATATATTTATGTATACATTATTATATATAAGTAATTCCAGTTTTATTAATGTGTAATTATAGTTTGATATGTTTTCAATTATAAAAACATATTATATTAAATTAAACAAATTCTCTGGAATATATTTATTATGAAAATGTATATATATATATATATATATACATATATGTATATATAATTAATAACATATATACTATGTATTATATTATATAGCTATATACATATATAGTATATAGTATATACATATATAGTATATAGTATATATATATATATATATATATATATATATATTGTTATTGCTATTGTTATTTTTATTTTGTGGAGTCCTTTCACCCATTTACATTTATAGCTATCTTATATAGCCTATATATATCATATATTATATATGCCATATATAATATATATTATATGGCTCTAATGTCCCTTCGAAGCCCCTCTCATGTTAAGTCATCCATGGTTTTAATGAGAGCCGATCATTTATGTATACACAATTATATAATATCACTTCTAAATAATATTTTAAGACCTATTTTTATGGTCCGGATGGGGCTCGTATCCATGTCCTATAGTATACTGCTTGTGTGTATGACGCATTAGCTAACTGAGCCACATAGGCAGTTATATATATATATATATATGATGTATTTCTTTTTCTCAGTATAATATTGGATAATTATTATAAAATAACATATTTATTAATAACAGTTTAAATTAATTATTAATGAATAATTATAATATTATTAATTATTAATAATATTATTAATAATATATAATTATATGCATAAGATTGTCATCCTATTTAAACGATTTAATTCCATACATTCCTATATAGGTTTATATATAGTTATATATATATATATATATATATATATATATATATATATATATATATATATCTTTATATAGTTAAATAATTTAATTCCATATATTTTTATAGTACACATTTTAAATTTTATATTTATATACTATATATATATTGTATATATATATAGTATATTACGATTAGTATACTAATTGTCACGTATACTACAATAATGGTACAAATTATAAGTATGGCACTTTATTAATATTTCATATCACATAATCAAATACAATACTATATATATATTAAAATATATTACCTGATGTTTGTTCCGGAGTTCTGAGAGTGAGACAATGATATCTATTCCTGAAGCCCCGTAACCAATCTATTCCTGCCATTTCATTTTCAATATTGAATCGATGTTCAATACAATTTTTATTTGCCATTTCGTTCAAATTAATCGACTTACATTTGAATTAATAATGTAAGACATATTAAACTAATTAATTAAAATATAAATTTGTAGCTGAATATAAGTAAAACTAAATGGGATAACGATTACTTATAAATATAATTACTATAAAAGTGCGTGTGTATCTTGATATCTGATAAAATGTATTTTATTTTTTAATTATAAAAATAGTGCGTATTTGAATACATGACGCGATCCTAGTGGCTATTTCGGAACTATCGACCATAATACCCGCACTAGTGTATTTTATCTCTATTTATACGGAAAATTTGCTTTTTAATAAAAATCAAATGACTTGAATACAAATAATTAAATGAGTAAATGTTGATAGCCATTATTTATAACAACATATTGTAATTGTATATACAACTTATTGGATCATAATATCCAATATTAGTATGATATATTTTGTTTCTTGTAAGGTGAAAAATATCGGCCATAATACCCTTCCGTCCCCTACTGCACTTTAATGAATCAGAGTACATATTACATTTATATTATTTCAAGTATTTCGATTATATCAAGTTTTATTATTTTTTTATAATTAATTTCTATTTCACTACATTTTATACCTTATTTTATTAGTATTACGATTTTTCTATTATTACTTTTCAACTATTATACATTATTCATACATTATTTATATATTATTTATAAATTATTCATATATTATTTATACATAATGGAAGAATAGTGTAAAAAAAACTGCAGATCTTACAATTCGTTTAATAATATTGCATCTGATCATCGAATCATAACTGCAGAAATAAAGCTGAGTTTCAGAATGAACAAAATGAAAGATAGAAAATGCAAACCATACGATTGGGAAACATTGCAACATGTTACTAAAATCACAAAAGATCATTATAACAGTAAAAAAAAATAGTTTCTCAGCTCTTCAAAACTCTGATGCCTCATTAACGTCACCAATCAACACGAGATATACACAATTTGAAAAAGCATGAAAAGAAGCAGCGAATAAAGTAATACCATTGACACCCAAATTAAAGAAACGAATACCATTGGAAACAGCAGAAATCTGTCAAAAAAGAGATATATTGCACAAAGTAGCAAAACTGAAATATAGCGCACCTATACAAGTAAATATCGACAATTTAATTAAAGCACAACATCTCTAGAAAATTCTTACGCACTTGAACAAAAGAACTATATAAATATAAATATAAATGACATTCAACAGATGCTACAAATAAGAAATCTGCACTAGCTTGGAAAATAATAAACGAAGTCAGCGGAAAGAAGAAATCAAATAAAGCGAAATTGAAATCAACTAGTGATAAAGAACGAATCAAACTTTTGCATAATCATTTTAAAGAGTTATAGCTCTAGTATACTAGGTAAGAATATCCAATCAACAATACATAGCGAAAATTCAACTCAAATCCTGAATAAACTTGAGAAAAAAACTGGTCTCTTCACAAAAGAAGAAGTTATAAAAGCCACAAAAAATATATCATACGAAAAAGCAGTTGGATTGGACTAAATACCAGCAGATGTATGGAAATTAGAAGATTTTAAAGAATTCTTACTAGAATCCTGTAACAGTGTATATTTCCAAGAATCTATAGTTAGTGTTATTCCTCTGTAGTTTTTAGTGATAGATAGGTTTCCTTTATTTAGAAAAGGAAGAATACATCCATCTGTCTATCTTGCTATAGTGTTATATTTACACTATAGTGTTATTAAACAGAATTAGACCAGAAATTGACCCAATTCTAAGGCAAAACCAAAATTGTTTCTATAAAAATAGATCTACGACAGGATAAATTATGACTATAAGACGAATATTAGAAGGAGTAAAAGATAAAAACCTACCACTAACAATCCTCTTCATTGATTTTTCAAAAGTATTTGATACAATAAATCGCAAAAAGATGAAAAAAAATACTTATAAAATATGGCAAACCGGAAGAAACAGTTAACGCAATCATGATGCTCTATAATAACACTCGATTAATGGTACGTTCATCAGACGGAGATACACCTTTCTTCGAGATTACCACCGGAGTATTACAGGGAGACACACTAATACCATTTATTTTTATAATCTGTTTCGACTATATTCTAAAACATCTTTGGAAAATGGCAGAGAACTCGGGTTTACTTTAACTGAAAGAAGAAGCAGACGATATCCCGCAGAATAAATTACCGACATAGACTACGCAGATGACATTGTCTT
>OZ025239.1:89818456-89905956 GCA_964019155.1 Osedax fenrisi | reverse complement strand
TAGATTACTGTTCCCTACTCCTCATCAATCTTCCCTTATCCTCTATCTCTCCCCTAAATCGAGTTATTCGAGATCATTCCTCTACTTCCTCATATCAACACTTACCTCCCTGGTTTTCATTTAACAAACGCTCTGCTTATCGCATAGTATGCGACTTACACTATCCATTGTTCATTCTTCAATATACTCTTCGAATTGCCCGGGGCAATTTGCCCCTCCTATATTTCTGCTTCTCTAGTACATATATCTTCTCTTCCATCTCTTAGAAACCATGCATCTCATCTTCTATCTACACTTATTCTCCGTCCCTAATACGAGTTTGCAATAGGCCAGGGTAAAAACAGGGTAACAACAGGGCAACAGCACATTACATACGATATCACTTTACTAAAAGCTCTAGTCATATTTACTAAGAATTCTTGTAGAGTAATGATCAGTATATAAATATATATTTCAAAATAAAATATATTATGTTCATATCATTTGTATATATTTTATTATTCTAAATAATAATAGGTTAAATTATATATTACACATACACATTTATTGTATATATAAAATTATATATAAATGATGAAATTAGATTATTTATTTTATTTATTCAATAAACTCCATATTAAAAAATAGTATTAATATAGATTCAAAATATATTAGAACATATATACAATATATATATATAGTACACGTAGGTAAGTAAATATTATTTATAAAGAATGCAATCCGAAAATAGTAGTACGTTATTAATGGTAACTTATGAAACATTACTATTAACCATAATGCATCAGTAACCGGTATTACATGATAATCTATAATCTGCGGGTCTTATATGGTATCGGCTTTTGCTAAACCACGAAGGGAATACACACACACATATATATATATATATATATATATATATATATATATATATATATATATATATATTAATCTTTAAGTTAATGATTTACCGAGTTATTATATATGTGTGTGTGTGTGTGTGTTATGTACACATACGAATATGCATGCATAAACATATTATATATAAACAATTTTACGTGTATGTCTAAATATATATATATATATATATATATATATATATATAAACAATGTTTGCTGACGTACTACACCTATAAGTAATAACGCAGTGCTGCAGCGTGTCGATCGAAAGTTCTACTCGAGTTTCGTGAACAATGCTATTTATAGTGTGGGCGTTTTGTAAACATACAGTTAACATACAGAGAGCGCAATTATCCGCAACCAAACCACCACCACCGTCCCACGTAACCTAATCCCACCAATGGTCGGCCACTGGCTGCCTACTACCAGCCTCCGACTGCCTTTACACACAAAAAAACAGGGTGCGTAGTTGCCATGGATACCGGGGAAAACGTTACTGTATAATTAATATTTCTGGATATTAATAATATTACCTATATATATATATGAACTATTTACCACCAGATATACTGATTATTTTTTATTAAAGTATATGAAATAGATAGTTGTATAATTTGGTGTATTGTCAATTAGTGACTATTCATGTATAAAGGATGGCTATAGGCTTTATAGGTGATATACGTGATATCGGTATATATATATATACATTCTGTATATTCTTATATATCTTTTCATAATACATCTTTAGCGAATTACATATCTTATAATAATTTTAATGACGCATTACGATATTCTCTTGATACACATTCACCTTTAATAATTAGTACCAAGAAATATGGTTCTCACTCTCCTTGGTTTATCAATGACCTTGTTCTTCTAAGGAGAATACTTCACTACCAACAGTTGAAATTCAAACGAAGCAATTTTTTTACTAATCTTGAATCTTTCAAAAATATAAGATCTTTGTACAAGAAGAAGTTATCAGCAGCTAAATCTTCCTTATATACTGATCAACTTAATAAGTATAGAACTTCTTCCAAAGAAGATTTTAAATTAGCTTTTTGTCTAATTGGTAAAAATCGGAATAAAAAACTACCAGATGGTTCTGATGATAATTTTTGTTCTTTATTTGATGACTTTTTTCAAAATAAAGTTTTAAAAATAATGGAAGATCTTCCTGTAGTAGATTCTATTTATTTTTAAAGTCCGCCCTTTCTCTTATACTCACTGGTTTTGTTTTAATTTATCCACGTCTTCTATTGTCCTTTCTCACATGTCTTATTTGAAATCCAATTCCCCACTTGACCATATTACTCTTAATTTACTTCGTATATTATCTCCCAATCTAATTTATATAATTTCTGGTATAATTCGTTTTTCATTATCTTCATCCATTGTTCCACAATCGATGAAGTATGCCTACATCACTCCGATATTAAATAAATATAATCTTGATTCTTCCAAACTATCCAAAATTATCGTCCTGTTTCGCAATTATCATCAATTTCTAAGACTATGGAATGCATAGTTGCGCGTCGGCTTATTGATTATAATATATATATATATCATTGGATAATAAGGTTTCTTGTTATTTGGTTCTTTTTGACCTGTATAGTACCTTTAATACGTTAAATAATAGGATTCTTTCTTACCGTCTACATGAAATAGGTATTCATGGACAAGTTCACAACTGATTGATGTCATTTATATCTAATAAATATAATCTTGATTCTTCCAAACTATCCAAAATTATCGTCCTGTTTCGCAATTATCATCAATTTCTAAGACTATGGAATGCATAGTTGCGCGTCGGCTTATTGATTATAATATATATATCATTGGATAATAAGGCTTCTTGTTATTTGGTTCTTCTTGACCTGTATAGTACCTTTGATACGTTTAATAATAGGATTATTTCTTACCGTCTACATGAAATAGGTATTCATGGACAAGTTCACAACTGATTGATGTCATTTATATCTAATAGAATATATTCGGTAAAGATCAAGTCATCTTTGTGGGCTCCATTTGATCACACTCGTAGAGTTCCTCAAGGATCAGTACTGGGTCTGAGTCTTTTTATTTTAAATATTCTTTCATTAATTTTATTTTTTTTAAATACCCATATATTCGTTATCACCTATTTGCTGATGACTTACAAATTTATATTTTTTTTCCGCCTGGTTTTGATATCGATATAATTCAACTTTCAATTGCCATCTGTATTAATGATTTGATCTCTTGGTTTTCCTGTAATTCTCTTTCATTAAATATTCCTAAAACTGATAGCATTATACTTTCTAGATCTATTTCTTAAAATACTCTCACTCATCCATTCCTTATCTCACTTCCTATCTCAAACACCTATCACAGTTCCTATCACTACACTAGGTTTTACTATAAATAATGCATTAGATTATTCAGTTATATATATATTAAACACTTTCCGCACTGCTAATTATTTCCTTTATAATATAGGCAAGGCTCGTTCTAAGATAACATTTACTTTAACTAAATCATTATTACATTAATTAGTATTTAGTCGACTTAGATATTGCAATTCGCTTTTCATTAACATTCCACAAAAATTGATGAAAACATTCGATTCAATATAACTTAGAGCTGTTCGCATATTATTTAAGCTTAAGCGTACTGATATAACCATATATATCCATTCCACAATGGCGACTCTCGGGTGGTTTAAGTTTCGAGATATATGAAAGTGTCGTCTTCTTTGCATTACTCACAAGGCTATATATACATATGGGAATTCCGGAATACATATCAAAGGGAGTCATAATTCGAGCAACTTCTCGTTCGAGTCGCAAATGTGAGCTGATGAAACTCTCTGTCCCGTTTGTATCATCTATGTATGTAGATGCTACTTTCACTGTTGCTGCTCCGAAGTACTGGAACAGTCTTCCCAATGAATTACGGACCATTTCATATTTTATTACTTTTAAATGTTGACTATATTCATATATGTTATAATGTCTTCTTTTTAAATTTATTATTATTCGTGTATTTATTTATTTATTTGTTTCATTATTTTAACTTGACGCATATATATATATATATATATATATATATATATATGATACATCTAAAGATACACAGAATAATTCATAATTAAACAAAAGAACGCTAAAAATCAGGTAAAATAAAGGACGTGTCGGATATTAATAAATAAATACAGATAATATAAATATAAATAGAGATATGAGGCGAGAATTAATGTTGGTGGAATGGCAGCGGATATATGATGGTAGATTATAGGTACTAGGTTCTAACCTATTCCATAATGAGGAATCAATATGTAGGCCAAATGAACGTGTACGTAATTAGATAAGAGATAATAAATGAGGAATTTTAAATAAATATAAATATTAGATCCTATATCACTCATAGTAAATCCAAGAGTAAAGTTGTAATCTGTTTGAGAGAAGTTGGAATTAGTGGAAATTAGTTAGATAATGTTATTATCGCTAAGTATCTCTCAATTGGATAGATGAGACAATGATATATTGATACATAGATTTAAAAGTTATCCATATTGAACGGTTCAAATAGGATGGTGATTTATTTTGGGATAAAAAATAGAAAATAGTAAATAGTGAAATTGAGGATAATAGTGATTTATTGGGAGGAATAAGGTGTTTCCAAATATGGTATTGTGTACAAGATTAAAGTTAGAAATATTTTAAGAATATTCCTAATATTCGCTATATGATGTTTAATGGCTATGTGGGGTGGGGTGGATAAGGGGATATATGGGGTTACGTGGATATGTGGGGGGTGGGGTGGATAAGGGGATATACGAGGTTACGTGGATGTGGTCATTATTACGTGACGGCATGCTTTTACAAGATAGGATATACATAGTAGAATTTATCATTACATAATTCTGAATATTAGTGGAATATTGCCAACTTTATTCGATCTAAATATAGTAGACATAAGTACTAGTACACTTTCTTTTATCTGCATGTATGTATATTTAATTTATAAGTATATGTATTGAAGTTTGAAATACAACTATTTGTTCTATATAAATTCAACCATTTTTCTATATAATAAATAACTATATATAAACATTCAACAAATTTAACAGTAGCACATATACCTACTATTTAACTATAGTATAACTACTATATAACCTACTATCTAAGTTAGATAATCTAACTACATCAACAATACCTAGTAAGATACTTCATAATATCTGTATACTATTATAACGGATATATTATAAAAACATGTACAAGAAAATAATTAATCTTAAAAAGTATTTAACGCTCCCTTCATTTTTTTTTCAATATTCGTATCTTTATTTATTTTTTATTATCCATTATTCTATTTCAAATAGTGTAGTTTATTAGAATTTATATATAAATATAATATATTATAATATATAATTTTATTATAATAAATGCAAATACAAGTGTCTAAATTACTAGTCTGATTGTCTACAAATATAAAATGTTACAAATATGATGATAGATAGTGACTATATTAAAATAATCTATATTGAAATAATAAAATAAATAGTTTTTTAAATTTTAAATTCAGATATTATTTTAAATAAATAAATTAATATACTTATATAACATATTATTTTTGTAGTATTTATAATATAAAATGATATTTGAAATTCTGCAACAGTATTAACAATATAAAAATAAATCTAAATATTATATACAATCTACAATCGGGGGTGTAGTATGGAGTGCAATAGGGGACGTGCTATAATCAAGATTACATCTAAATTTTAGGAATGGAATATGGCCTAATAATAATTTAATATATAATCCTCAAGGATAAGTTCATGGAAAGAAGATGAGTTAGAAGGGATATTAAGAATATATATATATATATATATATATATATCGTGGATGTTTAGGATGATGCGATAAGTAAGAATATAAAGGGTTACCAGCAGGTAGAATAACAACACATAGTTGGAAGTTAGATAAGAAAATAGAGGAATATAGATTATTTTATAAGTATAAATATAGTAGTTAACTTTCGGGAGTTATAAATCTATACTATACATGATAAGTTATAAATAACTTATAGAAATGGGCCAATAATATAACCCTATATCAAATAATAGTATAGAGGACGGATGAAGTATACAATTTAATTGATTGGAAACTATATAAGTACGGTTCTAAGTCAATAATCTAAAGTAGTGGACTTTGACTCGAGTGGTTCGGAGAGTCATAAGGAAGTGTGTGATGGTAGGCTTATTATATATATATAATAGTATTCTTAGTATTAGTATCATATATAATATTAACAACCCGGCAATTATAAAAACAGAGCTTATCAATTCAAACACCCTTTATCATTCTGACAAGTTCCAAAGAGTGCAGTTACAAATGAAATAATAATTCCCTAAAAAAATAAACCAATATAAGATAAAGTTAACATCTAAGTTGACTTCGTGTTTACACTAAATTTAATCATATATATATATATTTATATATATTTATTTTAATTTATTTTAAAATGGTTTATTGACTACAAAATCACGGGGTGGTTATGGGCGTCATACGAAGGAACAAAAATAAAATAAATAGAGTACAATAAAAAATGAAGGAAAAGGGAGGGTAGGTCACAATGTTAATAGGTGCGTGGATAGTTTACGTTTAAATAGTGATAAAGATTTCAAACACCTAATCTCATATGGTAGATAATTCCAGTATTTTGGAGCTATCACAGAGAAAGTAGATCCAGAGTTTGCAGAGAGAGTCGAGAGTTGCACAATAATCATTGTGTGACATTTCCTGCTAGCTCGTCTAAGGATCTGAATATTGATCATATCTGCTATAGCATACCTATAGGTATTCAGGTGATATAAGATAAATCACCTTGTGGGTGATGCATAGTATTCTGTACCTGCGGAGATACCTAAACTTAAGCCAGCCGAGTGATCGCATTAGGGCCGATATTGAAACTATTGAAGAGAACTTCAGTATATAAAGGGTGCGTATAGCACGTCGTTATATCATATCAAGTTTAAGCATAAGCTTTAGGGGTAGATTACATAGAAGTGAGCAGCAGTATATAAGTATACTGAAGACTAGCGAGTGTATTAGACTATTAATCATTGAAAAAGTCAATTTATTGCGTGATTTTATAATGTTATAAATAAAATAGTTGGCATTGCGAATCATTAAATATATGTGGTCATAGTAATCTAGTTGGAAGTTGATGGTGAAACCAAGAGTTGTTATATATTGTGAGATAGGAAGGGATAGTAGAAAGATGTGGATGATGATTAGTGGGTATACCAATGGCATACGTATACGTAGATCTGGAGAGAATTATGGTGTCTGTAGTTTTGGTCATATTAAGTGATAGGGAATTGTTGGGAGACTATGGCGATTACGTCAATATTTAGGATATAGATAGTGATAGAGAGAGTGATATAGAGAGTGATTGCGAGAGTGATATATTATGGTGGAGTATGAATATATCATAATTATCGGATGATATCTAAACTGAATTTGTTACCTTGTTACCTTGGTCCCTTAGCCTGTTGAGCCGTGGGGGCGTGTCACGTTGAAACAAAATGTTCTCCACTTCTTCCGGTCATATACAATTTCATTTAGTTCATTGAAGCCTTTTCCGGTCCATTCTTTTATATTATCTATCCATTGTTTTTTTGGACGTCCACGGGATCTTTTACCTTCGACATTACCCTGAAGGATTATCTTGGCAATTCCATCGCCTCTGGTCACGTGTCCATACCATTTCAGTTTTCTCCTTTTATCTGTTGTGAGGATATCGGTGAAGGGGCTTGTTAATGATGATGATATTCGGTCTATTATTTCTTGATTAGTAACTCTATCAAGGTATGTTATACCGAGTAATTTTCTGATGTTCTTCATTTCGAATGCTAGTATTCTTTTCTCGAGTTCAGCAGTTAGAGTCCATGTTTCACATGCATACAGGAATATCGAGTTGACAAGAGAGTCCATGAGTTTTAACTTGTACTTTAGACGTATGTCTTTATCATTCCATATTATCTTTAGATTGCTATATGCTTGACTTGCTTGTGCCGCTCTTGACAGGATTTCTTTTCTTGATCCATTTTCGTTTATGATTGATCCTAGATATTTGAAGCTTTTTACGGTCTCAATTATTTCGCCATGAATATCAATGTTTGGTTGACAATTGTCGTCGTTTAACATAAGCTTAGTTTTAGAAGGATTTATTTCCATTCCAAATCTATTTGCTGATTTAAAAAGACACTCAGTTAAATTTATTAGTTCTTCTTCCGAGCCAGCTAAACCATCTATATCATCAGCAAAGCGGAGATTTGTTATATTTCGGCCATTTATCTTTATTGAACCAGTATGATTGCTTAGCGCGTCGTTCATTATATCTTCTAGGAATATATTAAATAAAGTAGGTGAGAGAAGACATCCTTGTCTTACTCCGGTTTTCGTTGTAAACCAATCGCCACATATTCCTTTATGTATTACTGCACTGCTTGCCTTTTCATATAAACTTTGTATTAAATTAATTAACTTTGTATCGATATTATATTTCTTCATTGAGGACCATAGTGCATTTTGCCACACTCTATCAAATGCTTTTCGGAAATCAATAAATATATGATATAGCTTTTTTTGTTGTAGGTTATGTTTCTCGCATAGTATTCTTAGGTTGAATATTTGTTCTATCGTAGATCTATCTTTCATGAATCCAGCCTGTTCTTCCGCAATAATACGGTCCGCTTGTGGTTGTAAACGATTCTTAATGATTTTCAACATCACTTTGCTTGCGTGGTTTATCAAACTTATCGTTCTGTAGTTAGAACAATGTTGAAGATTACCTTTTTTCGGTAGAGTTATAATTAACGATTTTGTCCATATTTCTGGCCAGATACCAGTTTCCCATATATTGGAACATATCTTGTGGAGTATGTCTGTCATTCCTTCACCTGCATATGTTATTAGTTCTGCTGGTATATTGTTTACACCAGCAGCTTTTCCATGTTTTAGTGAATATATAGCATTAACTACTTCATCTCTTAAAATACTATCATCTCTCTCTTCTTCGTGTTGTTCATCTATCGTTTGCAAAACATTTTTGTCTCCTCTGGATTCATAATTATATAATTCTTGGCAGTATTCAGTCCATCTTTTAATAATATGTGTAACTTTACCATCTTTGCTTAATATTGTGTTGATCGTTTCTGATTTCTTCTTTGTCAGAGCTTTTATAATTGAATATGCTTTTTTAGATCTGTTACTTGCAAATGAATTGTCTATATCTTTACATTCGTTATTTAACCAATTTTCTTTGGCTTGTTTCATGTTCTTTTTTATCCTCTTATTCAGTGAATTATATTCTTGTAAGTGATTACTTTTTTGAGATTTCAATGATCTACGTTTATCACAAAATTCCAGAATATCTTCTGTTATCCATGGTTTTGTCTTTTTCCTTTTAAATCCAATTACTTTTGTTGCAGTTTCGCTTATTATTCTGTTAAGAATATCAGTTGTTTCATCGGAATTGATTGTGTTGTGCATTAACTTGTTTTTAATTTCATTTTCTATATTGTCTCTGTATTGAGCAAGAATTGAAGAATTATTACTTAGTTGTTCAATGTTGTAGTTTTTACGAATGCTCTTTTGGTTTCTTTGAGATTTGAATTTTTGTTTGAAGGATATCATCACAAGGTCATGATTACTTCCTATATCAGCTTTGTTATATACTCTAGTTTTAGCCACATTGATACCAGATTTAAATCGTCTCTTCATGAGGATATAATCTATCTGGTTATGAGTTTTACCATCTGGAGAGTGCCAACTGAATTTGTATAAATAGTAAATAACTTAATGGAAGAAGATGAGCTTATCAATATCGTGTAGCTATATAATGAGTGTTAAGTCTACTGTGAGATATACACCATTATTGCTGATACGGAATTACATGAGATGATAATAATGATAATAACTATATATCATTGAGAAGATAAGGATTATACGCTCTCGGGGGTTACATAATAGTATGTCTTGTGGTACCATTTTGGTGATGTAATAATCGGTATAGTATCAGTTATGATGTAATAATCAGTATAATTATTACATCGTAAACGATGATGTAATTAGTACATTAAACTGTTAGGACATCAAGATCAGATATCAAGGGCACAGTCTATAGACTGTATATACGAAATCGGTAGAGAAGAAGATTAGGATGTGTAGAGAATGTGATGCACAGTGTTGACATCACGTGACTCCCAATGTCTCACGTGGTCACTTCAGTTGAGATAATCGGAACACGATTTGTAATGGGATCATAACCACATTATGTGTCTATAAATATACTATAAATAGACTATGACCAATAGATGACTATATATATATATAGTTATAATTATAGTGAAGTATCGATCCAGTCTCGGCGAAGTTAAGCTGTTATTGCGATTAACTTGCAACATAACACATGTAGGTTCTAACTACGATCATTTTTATGTAGAACTTTACATCTAAAATATTAAGATTATACGGGAATCTAATATATCATTATATTGTATTCATTAGCCTACTAGAATATGAAATGGTCAGGTATTGACTTGGTTTATATTGTTGAATACGTTACGATCATATCATATTATGAATCATAACTTATATATCAAAACTTATGATACATCTATTTGAATATTAACCCATTATTAGAATACACTATATTACATAATATTCTTTATTAAGACATATCCTATTCTTTATCTGTTTTACTTAAATGTTGTGCTAAATATTCCACACGTAACATATGATTTATAAACGGATAATATGAACTTTTTCCACACACTCTAATCATATAGCTATATATATATATATATATATATATATATAGCTATATGATAGCTATTGTTTTATAAATTTTTAGGCGTAATTATAGACGATATATTAAACTGGAAACAACATATCTTGTTTTTAAAATCAAAACTAAAAAAAATCATATGGATTACCAACATTATTTCCAAATTTATAAATAAAAAAGCATTACTTCATATATATAATTCCATTTTCTTGCCTCATATAAAGTATTGTAACATATTTTGGGGAAATACATATAAATCTAATGTATCATGCATATATATTCTTCAAAAGCGAATGATAAGAATTATATGTAAAAAACATTTTTTACATCATACTAATGGACTATTTATTGATAATTCTTTATTAAAAATAAATGAAATTACATATATAAGTACATGTGAATTTATGTTTAAAATTTTCAATGATCTTCATCCTGTTATAACAAATGCATTTTTTTCTGTAACTTCATCATCTCACAACACTAGGAGCATAAATAATTTCTCAATTATTAATTTCAAAAAAGAACTATGCAGAAGAACATTAATATACATTGGACCAATTACCTGGAATAAGCTTGATAATATTTTAAAAAATATTTCAAATTATAAATTATTCAGGAAACGTATGTATACAAATTTGTTATCTTCTTACTCAGTATACTTATAATCTAAATCTCATTTTTCTAATTTTATATCTTTTATCATGTCTTTTATCTAATATTGTATTATATACTAAGATCCACATTTTATTCTTATTTTAATTTATTGACGTTTATGTAAAAATTAAAAAAAAATTAATACTTTTGAGTGTTTTACTTTACAATATTTTATTTCCCCGACATTAATAATATTATTTTACTGAATTTTTGCATTTTATATTTGAATTTACTTTCATGTTTTCTTTCTTTTTAATTGACGTTTATATAAAAATAATAAAATTAAAAAAAACTGTTAGGTATTTATTTTTTCTTTAGTATTTTCTTTAGTATTTTTTATTTCCCTCTGACTAATAATATTATTTGACTTTATTTTTAATTACATAAACATTTTGTATTGAATCTTTTTTCTTGTATACTTGATTATACTTCTTTGTTTTATTTCTCTTTATTGACACTTATATAAAAATTAGTAATTAAACTAACATTTCAGTTTGAACAAATATTTTACATTCTTTACATTATTATAAAGTATTACAAAAAAATTCCTAAAACTTATTTACTGAAAAAAAAAAAAAAAAAAAAAAAAAAATGTTACATACAGTTCTTACCATCTTTCTAGATATTCTTTTTGTTATGTTTTATTCAGTTTTATTCAGTTTTACTTCATTTTTTTCTTCTTTTATACTAATACATCTATATTTTTGTTTAGTGTATCATTTTATAGTACTTATTATTTATTTTAGTTATTTATTTATAAATAATTAAATGATGATTACATAATTTTATGGCAAGTTCAAACAATTTATATTATTTTTCTATTTTATTCATTGTATTGTATCTATGTAAACAGGAAGTCATCTAATATTTTATAATATTTTATTTATTTAGTTTTTTTTTGAACTTGCTTTAAAATTAAGGGTAATTGTCTCGATAAGCTTTAGCTTCTACAAAAACCCTGGTGCAAACCTAAATCTGATAATAATAAAAAATAATAATATATATATATATATATATATATAATACAATATTATATCTCTCGATGCTTTAATTTAATCTGAATTTCTAATTAACAATTGGTTTATATAAAATATACTATCCCTTTATAAATTGAATCAATCATTCTAACAAAAACTAAATTAATAATTTTCTCTCTATTTTTAATAATCAATTACTTACGATTCAACTTTATAATACATTCAATACCCTAGGTATTATTATTTTATATCTTAATCTATATCATCAAATTTAACTCTATCGTTCCTGTTTAATATTTTCCTGTACAATATAAATACGTAATTCTTCTAGACTTATATATTCAAATATTTGTTATGTTAACAAAATTAAACATACTATTTTATATACTTATATTTAGTATAGTATACTATTGTATCTAACTCTATATTAATCTTACAATTAACTAATCGATAAATCTGAATATACATAAAATGGTCTATCAGAATAGGTAACTAGTATACTAGTAACTATATATAGTTACTAATTAGTAGTTAACTACTTACTAAATTAATAACCTTTATGTGACCGTGTACCTCTATCTCTAACAATGAGAACATTTGGTTGTCTACCTTACTGTGATATGTGTAGTGATCTTATACACATAGTGTATACACCATATTGTAAAGTTATTGATACTAGTACATGAATGACTACTGTACATTATTATATATCTATGTATATGGCTATCTATGAAATAGTCAGATACTGATACTATGTAATGATAGAGTATATCACCGATGTCATATCATAATGACGAATATAGCGAATAAAAAGACAAGTGTTTTTCTGGGGTAAACTCGGGTAACTAGACAAAACTACTGGCCTACTCTGTCTGTGTACATTTGACTCATACGACGTACGACCTACGTAATGGAGAACTGTATTGAACTATATTTAGATATAAACAATACCAAATATATGTCCCAATTTAAAAATAGATTGTTTTTATTATTATTCGCTGATTAGTGTAACTAATTTTATATATATATAATTTATATAATTTATTATATTATTTCTATCTAGTTATTAAATATTATATTCGTTTATACTAAGTATTTAATTGTCTGCATTATTATTTATTATATAAAATTAGTTACTACACTTAAGTTCACACGCGTCCATCATTTTATAATAAACGTAACTAGTTTATATATATATATAATATGAATAATTAAAATATAGATTGTATTGAAATAAAGATACTTCGATATGATTGAAATCAAGAATTGCAAAATCACGAATATTGTCATTGTGATAACAGTGCTATTTAAAAAAAAGATAACTTTTGTTTACATCAATGGAATAGATACCTGAAGATATATCTGAAATATCTTATATTATATATATATATATATATATATATATATATATATTCTCTTGTGTTTATCAAGAACTTAATAAACCTAATAAACGATAAATCAAATCACAAGAACAAAAATGTTACTATTTGTATTGAATTGTCCGGAGCCCCTCACAGTTATTTTAATACTCTATCATCTTAGAAAGATTACTAGATATGGACTGCCATAAGGATCTGTTCTAGGACCTCTACTATTTATTATCTTTATAAATGACATATCCAACATTATTAAATATGAAAAAGTTAATAATAATAATATCAATTTATATGCAGATGATACATCTATGACTTTATTTGCTGAACATGATACATTATTAATATACTATTTGCAATATTACATGGATAAATTAAAAAAAATGGTTTGATATTAATAAACGTAAGCTAAATATCGAAAAAACAAAAATTTTACCATACATAAATTCTTCATTAATAACAGATATAAAAATAGATAATATGAAAATTGAAATAGTTAATAATTATAAATTTCTTAGGATGTACTTATATTCCAAATGACAAAAAACACATCATGTATTTATCGAATAAACTATCACAAATATACTATAAAATCTTTTTTAGATACAACACATTTAATTTTGTTATATAATTATTTTTATCTAATTTACCATATGCATATCCCATGGGATTGAAGTATGGTCAAATACTTATAAATAAAATATAAAAAAGTTATAAGAATTATTAATAAACAAATATTATATAAATAAAAATTACCATTAAAACGTCTAACAAATATTGGTCCTTTTTTTAAAATAATATTTTAAAATTTGTAGATCAAAGTATATAGAAACACAGTATTAATCTATAATTTCTTAAATAATAAATATAAATTAGATTATACCTCATATGTTAAGTTAAATAAACTACAAAATAAATTTCTCATACCACCATTAAAAAATAAAATATTTTGTAATTACCTTTAAAGGAACAAAGTTATATAATGAATTAATGTTTAATAATCTTTTACTGACAAATAATATAAATATGTATTTATTCTAAAAAAAAATTAACATATTTATTTATACGTAAATATTAGTTTGTTATAATTTTTAATATTTATATTTGATTTTCATCTTGTTTTGTTCAAATTTTGTTTAAATTATTATCGATATTATTATTAGTTATCTGTAATTTGATAACATGTGGGGCCATTGCACGTCTTATTGAATTATGATTACCTTTTTTTAGTAGTTTTAATTGTATAACATACTATTAGATATTTTTATTATACACCTATTTATAATTATTTATATTTGTATTAATAATTTCTCTATATTACAATTTTATAAAGTTAAATATTTTTACTAATATACATTTTAATATTATACAATTATTTTATTAACTTATTTTATTATTTACTTTAATGTAAAGGATTGAAATATGATGATAACCTATGTTAATGAACAGCTGTACAATACTTGTATTTTATTATTTTTATTAATTTTTATATATATATACATGTGTATATAATTTAATGTGTATTACTACTCAAATATAAATGACATTAAATTATATAGCTAATAGCTATTAGCTATATATACATACTATTACATACATCATTCATATTTATTTTTCATATTTCTAATTATTTTCCCAAGTTTTTTACTCTTTAAATGTAATTACCATAATTTTACAGTTTTAATGATTTTATTTTTACAGATTTAAATAAGTAATTTTAATTAACAATTATTAATGATAATTTGTTAAACAGTTATTAAACTTGTAAAGGGAACACACATACCGATAGTTTTAATATCTAAATAATTCGATTTTTAAACTATTCATATTATTTAATAGTTTTTGAATATAATTTATATATTATAAACTACTTTATATATTAATATTTGATTAGGTATGTCATCTAATAATAGTATTACTTTTAATTAATGCATAATATAATTTATAAAAATAATATAAAAAGAATATTGTATTTAGTTCGTGAATAAATAATGAAAGAAACTAAATGAAACAAAATAAATATTTGTATTGCATTTTTATTAAAAAAAATAATATTTAATAATATTAATATTAAATAGTTATATATCGTTATTATCAATATTTTGGAATAATTCATATACGTATCCAGTATTGTTTTCTAAAAGTTTAGTTGGTTCGTCGAATTCTATTATATTCCCGTTGTCCATGACCTGTATAGATAAGTATTTCATATTAATTAATATAAGATCACAATTTAAGTATAATGATTATCACAATACTGTGTATCATACACGTATAATACGCTTATTGTTGTATACGTTATTGTTGAGACCTATAGAGAGTGTGCACTGCAGTGTGTCCCCGAGTATAACGATGCAAACCACTAAAACCATGTAAAGTCAGTATCATTATTTGTATACTTGAATCATTACAGTATTTTTTCATATAACATATTTAAATTCTAAATGTTTCATCATTCTGCATACATACTAGTGTTTTGAGATGAATATTTGATGTAAGTTTATTACATTAAACTTGTGTATTCACGGCTCTTTATAAGCAATTTTTCATATATCTTTATTCATTATTATACATAAAATAATTGTATTATGATAATTTATTATACATAATATACATAATGTATATACATTTACCAAAGAATCATACATAAAATAAAAAATAAAAAAAATTTTGAAAAAAATGTTAAACATTTGATAAATAATATATTATATATTTCTGAAAAGTGTTACATTATAAAATAATTATAAATATATATATATATATATATATATTTATAAATTATCATGTTTAAAAATCGTATATAGTATGTATTATTAATCTATCTATGAGTTGTAAAGATTTATCATATTCAATAAATTGTAAACGAAGAATTATCATATAACTTATATATAACTTTTCTAGGAATTCAGTATACATGCAAATATCATATGAAAGCGAAGAATATATTGCACAACCTTTTATACCGCTGTCACAATGCTATTTATTGTATAGTTATTACAATACAATAATTTTAAAAACCTATGAAATGCAATTAATTGAAAATATATATATAGGCATTAAAAGCTGATTTTTTTTAATATATTATTTACAAATTATTTTAAGTTTGACAAATAATAATTTATCGACCATTTTAAACAAGTTGTGTTTAAATAATATACGATATAATTATGATTACTAAGATATATTATAAATAATATATAAATTACTTATTATAGAATTTAACAATTTAAAAATATATAATTATGATTTTATAATCCGAAAAGAACTAAAATATTTGGAATTGCAAGTGATTTCGTTAAAAAATATACGTAGGAAATATACTTTACAATATCAGCAAGTTAAACATCCAGTAGGTTTATCAGATATTAATGTGTCCCTTACATTACTGAGATATTTAAGATATATGCACGCCGTGCATTGCACAGAGTCATGAGATATAGGGTAATCTAATATTAGTATGTGATCTTTGATTTTGTTATTTATTATTTATTTTTGGTAGAATTTTTTTTATTTTCCATCTAGGAATTTATATGAATATTTCACTTATAACCAAGTATCCCTTCGAATCCGCTCTCATATTAATGCATCCATGTTTTTCAACGAGAGCCGATCATATTTTCATACACAATTATATAATGATCACTTCTAAATATTATTTTAATACCTATAGGTATATAACATATATTGTATTTGTAAGGACAAGGATTGAACTCAAGTACTACTATAATTCGTAGTAAATCTGCTGTCTAAGGCGTCAAACAAATGTGTATACCAATGTGTATGATGCCTTAGCCAACTTACACACACACATATATATATACATATATATATATATATATATCGCCAGTACACACACATATTTACTGAAGTTATCAACAAAAACAGTTATGTAACAGGAAATGTCAAAATTGTATTTTTTAAATTATAATTTAATAATTAGTATATTTTATCGTGTTTACTTTTAATACTTTTATAAATTTTACAAGAAATATTATTTAATATTTATGCAAGAAATATTTTATTTAGTTAATTCGATAATGAATAGGTAGATAATTTATTTGTATTTGTTTTTATTTTCACAATTCTGAGATATATATATCATTAAACATATATAATAATAGTATATATATATACATATATATATATATATATATATATATATATATATATATATATATATATAAAATAGATACATTAAAAGTAATGCCCTTGGTGTAACCATTATTCTGTCGGAGTTCATTATAGTGTGTAAACGATGGGTGATTGTCAATATTGTACACTCAGAAAACTTCTCTTTTATTGTCGCTTGTATTAATTCATCAGTTCTATTATGTTAATGAATTATAAAGTTATTAATAGAATATTTAATATTTGATAATGAGATAATATGATAAAAGTAATAACTCTTATATTCCCTATATTTACGGTAAATATATTCATAGATAAGGTATACTATAATAAGGTATACTAATATATTATACTATATTGGACATTCTATATTGGTTTTGCTATATGTTATATGGACTTGCTATATACATAGTATATTGGACATGCTCCATGTAATACAGTACACAACAAGGAATATACACTAAACTCTCTATATATCAGAAATCACATATATCAGACTTATATCTTATTATAAGTGTTATTATGTATATAATCTCATGTATATTTCAACATTTCGATATCTCAGAACATCGATATCTCAGACACATGTATTGGGTCCCTTAATGCTGATATATCTGGAGTTGACTACATCGCCTAACATCGTACGACTAACAGAGTGTCCACACTTGCAGTGGCTTCGTCTATCACTAGTATCCTGTTGTTGTTCAATATCGCTCTGGCTAAACAGATCAACTGTTTCTGACCAACACTGAAGTTAGAGCCATCCTCCGTAACGGGCATGTCCAGTCCTTTATTAGAACTATGTACACTTTCAAGTACGTGTGCCTAATTAATATCAAATGTTTGTTATATAATCGTATGTCTGGAAATATAGATACAATCGTTATTTTACAAAATTTATAACATTTTAAGGATAATTATATTTCATTAAATGTAATCACATACCGTACACATACCGTACACATACCGTGCATGCATCGTGTACCATGTATTACTATGGACCTACCTGTGTTATTGCGCTCCACACAGAACTATCTTCGTACAGGGAGAAGGGGTCGAGGTTTGTTCTCAACGTTCCCATGAATAACACCGGATCCTTTCAGTAGGGCAATGATATGTGATATAATTATATTGTTAATCGGTATTCATTTGCGGGCGATTTTTCCTTAATCGTATATTTCCAAGTTAAATATCATTTAAATAATCAACATCAATGATATTCGTTAATAGTTTCGCGCAAATCACCCTAAAACGAATGCCGCTTACCCCTCATCACTAAACCTGAGGTATGATGCTTAGCCTCGTTCTGAGATCGTGTAGGCCCACACTGGAGATATCCACCCCGTCTATCGTTAGAGAACCGCTGTGTTCAGTCAACCGGAACAACATCGATATCAGGGAACTCTTGCCGGCACCAGTACGTCCTACTATTCCTATCTGTTAACGTGCGCGTGTGTGTGTCTATATAGATATAGCTAGAGCTACGTGTATAGCTACACTCTTCCCATAGTGTATAGATAATATCTATTTGTATATGTATATGTAAATGTAAATAGCTGTGAATATAGGTGCGTCCCACTTTTCCTATCTGTGTAAATCTGGTCATCAGTTTAAAACACCTACACATTGTTTTATGTTATGAATACATATATTCATAACTTAATATACATAACTATACATTATACATACACATTCACGTAGGTATAAGGAACTTAAGTTCCTCATTCCACTTCTATTTATAAGTGAATAATATGTTAATGTATATAGTTGACATTGTATACGTTGTATATTTATGTAGTTATTATAATTGGAAGTTAGCCTATTTTAAATATTTCTGTACATATATATTTTAATTTATTCTTAAAATAATTTATTATTTTATTATTTTTCTGAAATTTGAAAAAATTGATAATAATTTAGATTACGTATATAATATAAAATAAATAAATGTGTTTTAATATAAATTACAATTATATAATTGAAGTTAATAATAAATAAAGTATGTTATATAATAAAATAAAATAATATATAATAATAATATATAATTCTAATACATCTATTATTTTATACTCGATAAAATGGATTTAAAATATATTGGATTAGTACATATTATGAAAGCACTATTTAAATTCTACATAATTCTCTAATATATGGATAATCTAAGTACTCATGTTTAAATAATTAATTATAATAATTAAATAGTTTAATTATACTTAAAATTAGATAACATATTAGTCAGAAATAATAGTATCATTAGCAATTGTTATATGTGTTTTACTTAAAATATATACCATATATGGTTAATATAATTCATATATTTGTAAATATATTAACTTTTTCTCGTGCTTTAATATGAAATGTAATATTATTTAATATATTCTTCGAATTCTGGAAATATTTCATAGACACCCCACGTGACGTAATAGATCCTTCTGTCGGCCAATCAGCGTCCACTTCGATGTCTTTGTCGGCTCTTTCTAAAGAAGCCTCAGGTAGTATGTCTATATAATCTATAATTCTTTCTACCGAAGTCATCTGATTTCATTATAACATATGACAGTTATGTAAGGTGTATATTACAATTGAATATATATATACAATACTAAGGATAGGTTAGTATCGTTGTATTACTGACCATATTTTCAACTTCAATACTATTTCTAATAAAGAAAGAGAACATGTTAATCATGGCGAAAGAGTAGGTCATTGCCAGTCCGATGAACCCAGTGCTTAACTCTGTGTATTATATAATATATATATATATATATATATATTGTTATTATTATTATTATTTTTATTTGGTGGAGTCCTTTCATCCCATCCAGGAATTTAGATGAAGTTTTCACTTATAACCGTATATGGCTCTAATGTCCCTTCGAAGCCGCTCTCATGTTAAGGCATCCATGGTTTTAACGAGAGCCCATCATTTATTTATAAACAATTATAATAATATTTTAAGACCCATTTTATAAAATTAATTAATGGTCCGGACGAGGCTCGAACCCGTTTCCTACTGCTTATGAGTCTGACGCCTTAGCCACTGAGCACACAGGCAGTTATACATATATATATATACGTATTGAAATATACAAATATCATGTAAAACATGCGTGTTCATACAAAGCTCGAATAATAATTAAGAAATAGCATACAACTTAGGGGTATATAACGCGTATATATATATATATATATTTATATATATATACATATATATATTACATTAATTAAGTATACGTATATTACGTAATCATAGCACAGTTGACCTCTAACCTCTGCTGTAGGCGACGCACGCCACACTAACGAATGCTACGAACACACTAGCCAGTATGTCCATGCGCAAGGACATCCACCGACCGCACACCACGCTTAGAAACCACGCCTCCGAATGTTTATCCTAAACGGTTGTTGTAATGTAACGCCATTGTTAGAGGTCCATAGGTAATACGTACGCAAACACACGTACAGTGTACGTCGTACACTAATAGTAATGATACATAACGTATTTATCATGGATATTGTTGAAACATGATAAGCGTGTACATGTTGGTATGTTTATCGTGATACTTTTTATTTTTTTTAATTTGGAGGTTTAATGACCAAACAAATTTACAAGTGAAAAGATAAGGAAATTAGCATTAAATTACATAAATGAGTATTTTCTATAGAAATAAGTAAAGTACAAGTACTATATTATTAGGACATTTATAATATATGTAGTTCATATCACTTATATCAGTAAATTATTATTTTTTAAATATTCTACGATTTTTTTTTCATTTCTATGCATTTTTCAAAAACAACATATGAAGAAAACCTAATTTTATTTTGCAATAATATTATGCTCTAAATATATAATATATATATAATACAAAATGTTTAATTATAACTATACATGAATACATTTATTTAAAAAAATAAATTCGATGAAATATCATTGGTTTTATCCAAAATTCATGTAAAATGATAAACAAATTTTATTGAGATCATATGACACAACATTATTATTTTTTTTATACATAATCATAATTAATATATGTAGTATATGAAGTTAATAATATTTGTTCTTTTAATATATAATTTACTTCTATTTTTATAACATAAAGTTAGTTTTTTGTAGATAAATGAAAATATTTTCTATAATTATATAAATAGTTAGTAAAAAAATCCTAAAATATTTTTTTTTAAATAATAAAATGATATAATTCATATAAACTATATATAATAAAAACGTTTTAAAAATATAATTCTTGTATCTATCAATTATATCCATGGAAAATTCACATTTATGTAATTTAATACTAATTCCGTATCTTTTCCCATTTCTATTTTGCACACCTCTTTTTAACACAAGACGGTACTTACCAATAAACCTAAAAATTAAAAAAAAAGTATGATATACATACACACACGTACCTACATATGATGTTACAATAATATCCATAATGTACAGATTATCTATCATAATTCTTAATGCTCATCATATGAGATTAATTTATGTTCATAATTCATAATGTATATACATTGTATACCCTTTTTATACATTTTTTAAATATCAAACGTTATCGTAATATTGCAAACAAATAAAAAATGTCATACTTTATTTAATCACCATATATATATTAAATACGCAGTATTGAAATTTAATTAAAAATTATCATTACTTCTAATGTACACTGTACGACGTACATACATATATACATATACTCGATACGTTAATACTATAACATATACCTATACCTATAAAATATAGAAAAAGATGTTACAATATAGATTATCATAGTATTAGTTTGATTAATATATTGGGGAAATTCTCTGATTACCGACCCCTATATGATTATTTATAATAACTTATTCAATATTAAATATATTTATTTTAAATTTTGTAATTAGGGTAATATTATGGCAATGAATATTGTGGCTATTTTAAAATGTTGATATACTTATATTTACAAGAATAAACAGGGGGTCGGTAATCGGATAAATGTGCCTAATAACGACCCCATTCCCCTATTGCCGACCCCCTAAAATAATCGTTGTATAAATAATGTTAGTATTATAATATCCAATAAAAATAGTAGATATACATAAATATAATCAATTATAACATGCACGCAATTTATTTATTATTGAATTTATGTTTTAATAGTTATATTAAATTTAATTTTAAACTTTATATTAATTATATTAAAATAGTGTATATTATTATTTAATATTTATTTATTAATCAGTATGTAAATAATCAATTAGAATAAGTAATCCTAAATCTATATCAATGATACGCAAACAACTTACGACATATTTTAAAGTAAAATAAGGATCTATTTCGAATGGATATTATAAATCATATGGTGTCGGTAGTAGGGTAATTTTAGGGGGTCGGTAATAGTAAAATAATATGTGTTGCTATAATTAAGATATATTGGTTAATAGTTATTCAAATTAAATTATTTTTATAATTGTTATAAACATTTTATTGATCTACATTTATTATGCGCATGGCGTTCCTAAAGGATCAGTACTGGGTCCGATTCTTTTTATTTTGTATATTCTTCCCATTAATTTGATTTTTTTAAATACCCATATATTCGTTATTACCTCTTTGCAGATGACTTACAAATTTATACTTTTTTTCCACCTGGTTCTGATATTGTCATAATTCAACTCTCAATTGCTAACTGTATTAATGATTTGATCTCTTGTTTTCCTGTAATTCTCTTTAATTAAATATTACTAAAACTTAAAGCATTATACTTTCTAGATCTCTTTCATCAATTACTCTCACTCATCCATTCCTTATGTCACTTCCTATCTCAAACACCTACTTAAGGTTTTACTATAAATAATGCATTAGATTATTCAGGCAATGCTCGTTCTAATCTAACATTTACTTTAACTAAATCATTATTACATTCATTAGTATTTAGTCGACTTAGATATTGTAATTCGATTTTCATTAAAATTCCGAAAAAATTGTTGAACAAATTCGATTCAATACAACGTAGAGCTGTTCACATATTATTTAAGCTAAAGCGTACTGATTTAACCATATCTATCCATTCCATAATGGCGACTCTCGGGTGGTTGAAGTTTCGAGATATATGCAAGTTTCGTCTTCTTTGCATCACTCACAAGGCTATATATATGGGAGTTCCGGAATACCTATCAAATGGAGTCATACTTCTAGCAACTACTCGTCCGAGTAGCAAATGTGAGCTGATGAAACTCTATGTGCCATTTGTATCATCTATGTATGCAGATGCTGCTGATCACTGTTGCTGATGCGAAGTACTGAAACAGTATTTCCGATGAATTACGGACCCTATCATATTTTATTATTTTTAAATGTTGACTATATTCATATATGTTATAATGTCTTCTTTTTAAATTTATTATTATTCGTGTATTTATTTATTTATTTTGTTTATTATTTCAAGTTGACGCATATAAACGTCTATCGTTTTCATTGAGTCAATAAACCTTTCTATTATTATTATTAAGTTTTCTTTTAATTAATAAAATATTTGAAATGATTTAAAAAAAGTTATTATTCAAATATTTAAAAAGTAAAAACAGAATATTACATATTATCAAATAATAATTGTAGGATTGAATATTTTTAAAAACAAAATACTTATTTATATTTATCATTAAATTACTAACAGTTCATATATATATATAATGTGTTGATATCTCTTATAGTTACTATGGTATTATAATACCTATAGGAGGGGGTCGGTAATTTGAGACTTTCCCCTATATATATATATATATATATATATATATATAATGATTGAATGACGTAATCGTTACAACAATCACTAACGTAACCTGATGACAATGGAATTGCTTAAGGAAGATCTCCTGTTTCGAGTGCGCTCTGATAGTAGACATGCCCGCTATACTGGCACTGACGTGGGTGTATATCGGTGATCTAGCTAATGAAAGAGACGCGCAGTTTAGTGAGCGGTACAATGGCGGGAGGTATGCGAAGCTGGCGTTTCTACACTAGCGAATATTCTGCACTTGTTGCGAATAATAATCGCGGTTTTTATAGATTAATATTGGTAAGTATTTACGAATATTCGCAAATGATTATTAAGCTAATTTTCGCAGGTGTGGCATCAGCTTTAGATTATATATATATAGTAAGTAGACTATATACATCTATGTATTGACTATAAACTATAGTCCTCGAGTCCTAGTAATGAAATATCGAGTCGAGCCTGAAATATTCGAGTCAATTTAAAAATTAATGAAATCGAGTCCCTATAGTTGATATTGAGTCGACTCGAGTATTTAATATAATACTCGATTTTTTTCTACACTGTACATAATACGATAAGTAATATATATGGAATTATTTCATAGTTAAAACAAGAACAGGACGTCTCCTACCGCATATTTTATGAAATTATTTGTTTTCCGCTTAAGTGATTTAATCGTACCAAGAGTACAAATTTGAATTTGATACAAAATCAGTGCAAAAACTCGTTATTAAATCAAAAATTTCAATTTGATTATATTTAATTCATAATATAATTTAATAAACATTGTATTAATTATACATAAATAATATAAACAAAATCTTTCAATTCGAACCTAATTTATAAATAAATTCGTATTTTAATAAAATATTTATATAAAAATATAATTAATAATATAGTATTTTTATTTTACAGATAAATAAATAACTTTGATATATTTATTTCAAATATAAATATTATTAAAATATAATTAAATATAGGCTACAATAAAAATCATATAGCTAAGTGTTACCAGTACAACAAGTAACCATTATTGAGATATGTCATATCATTGACGTAAGTATACTTAAGCATATATTATTTATTTAAAGAAATACAATATTTCATATATAGATTTATTTATTATTAATTTAAACATTGGCCACGTTATCATTAGACGATCAATGTAAACTCCGAACTTATTATTTATAATTTAAAGATGTATTTGGATTTATAAGGCAGAAAATATAAGGCTTCGATGTCTTATATTTTGGATTTTAGGATATGAATTTTGTTGTTGGTTTGAGCCTTGATTATTAAGATTTGATGGCTTCGAAGACTTGAAAGTATTTAAAATTGTACAACCCTAATATAAACTATATTTGTTCTTTACATGCATATGTATATTGTTATTCGACATGCGCTGATATAATGTGTATAGTTAATGACCACATAACAATATAGTTGATCCAATCAAAATAAATGTTATGGTAAAATCAGGTGGGGGGACCAATACATAGGAGATTCCCCTAAATTTTAACGTGGGGACATATCCCCCCGTCCCTCCCTTTTGCAGTGCCCCTACATTAACTATACACATTATATCAGCGCATTTCGAATAGAAATATAGGTAGACATCGTGACTCATCATATATAATGTTACGTAAGTAATGCGTTACTTGTGTACTTAATACATGCTATATATAGTACGTATTAAGTACACAAGTAACGCATTACTTAAGTAACACTAGTGCTACTATATAGTATAGTATATAGTATGTAGGCACTTATACCTACGCATACACGTGTAATATAGTACACGATACTTACTGGCAGATTCGAGTCGTTTCAGAGCTCTGGACGTAGGTAGGAAATAGTTCTTAGTTGCGAACACCAGCACTAGCAACGGTACCACTGCAACTATGATAACCGGGTTAGACACGGCTGTAACCAGCAACATCGCCATTATGGATATCATGCTCTGCGGTGTGGGTCAGAGGTTAGAGGTTTGAGGTCGTGTGGATAATTGGTTGTGTATAATATAACTAGAGTTGGTATGCGCCTCGCATAGTTATCTATTATCGCCTCCGATATATAAACGGGATACCTATTTATATAGTATAATATACCATATATGTACCTAATTATATATCTGTGATTATAGCGAATTCAAATGTATTAATGATCACATATATTTAGATGCTTGTAAAGTTAATATATTTAATGGAAACTGGAGAAAATAAGATTTGAAATTTCATACAGCGTTATACAGTGTCATATAGCTTTCATAGTACTAAGGATAATGCACATATATACAAGGTAGTTGAAATATCATTATTGAAATGATTACAATTATTTTATTTTTATAATTCTATGTACAATCTTGTATTTGTAAAATTTCAATAAAAAATACTAGAATATGAAAATTAGAATTATTCTAGAATTATTCTACAATAGTGAATAGAAATAATTAAACCATATGATTATACTCTAAAGTTCAGAGTCTACGTAAAGCATCATTAATGTAATTTAATATATATAATATATATATACATATATATATATATTATGAATCAATATGTGATGTGTATATTATAAGTGGTAAATGTTTGTAGGCATGAGCCAACCATCACAACTTCGTAAAAGATTGATGGCAGTATTTCATCTATTTGTCCAATATCCTTTGAAAATCTATTTAATATTCTACCTAGATGAAGAGTTTAATTATATATAGTAATACCTATTATCAATATGCTATGTTATATGTAATCATTATATCATGTACATTTATCTTTTATACTGATTAATTATAACATAAAATTATGTTGATGATATATATCAGATCTACCGTCTTATTTTATATAATAATATCACCTATCATTTTAATAATTTAAACATTTAATTATTATTATTTAAATATGAAATATACATAAATGTATTCAATTATGTGTATATATATATTGTATAATAATTAATCAATATTGTTATTCGCATATGTTAAATATAAATTTTATAATATACATTATTTACCTAGTAATAGTAACAATTACATCGACAAATATGTAAATAAAATATACAATTCTGGTATAAACTCAATATAATTATATATATATATAAATGTATATAATGATATATACCTGCAGGGTTACTTTCAAAGAAAGACATAGGAGCTCTTAAAATCGACTTTAGCATACAATTATGAAGTTTCATACTTGATTTTATTAAAATATGATGTATTATCATTCCATTGACAATAGCTGAATGTAAATATAATTAGAATACAGATGAGTATAATGATGATTAAATCTTTTTACAATATGAAAATATACAATTTTAATATAATAATATAAATATGTGTTTATATAAATATTTATATTAAATATATAATTATATATACATATATGTATTGCGAATAAATTAATATGATAATTATTTTTTTTCTAATATATTTTAACTAAATATTTCTTTAATAATTTCTTTACAGTTATATTTAATATAAATTACTATTATTTATTATCATGAATTGTAGTAGTATATACTAATACTTATATAGTTAACGTATACATACAATAATAATAACCTAGTAAGCTTAACAACATGATATTTGAACAATAGATCATTACATAACCGAATGTGTCTACTTCTAGGCGAGATGTTATATTGCTGGAAGTGTTGTATTGTACTGATTTCATATAGGCTTCCTGATCATCTGACCTTTTGTATATTAATAATGTATTAGTATTATATTAGTGTGCTGTGTATATAATAATACACGTGGTATATTGTACAACAACAAATATTAAAACAAAAGTTACTGTTATTAATAATTGTTTATTAATTAGGTCTACTGGCGAAATGAAGTTGAATAATCTGGGAGAAGTGTCGAGAAATTCTTAAACTTTATAATATTTAAAAGAAAACAGAATCAAATGTATGAGAGATTCTGAGAATCCATATTTCAAGGCATCCATTACAAGGCTATATTACTATTTGAACAACCTGAGGGAGATGCTAATTGATGAACCCGGAGGGATACATCAAAGTATATTATTATTTACTCTTATCAGATGTATCCCATCAATATATATATTTGCATATTCTATTAAAATATTGTCTATGTATTTATATATAAATATTAATTATTACAAATATTAAATTTTAAATATATAAATAAGTTATAAACCAAATAATTTCCAAAGAAAAATGACATAATAATTAAATGATACTTTATTAATAATAATAAAGTTAAAATAGTAAACGTTAATATTCCTATATAATACGACACTACTCCTATACAGATATATGTATAGTCCATTAAGATATATCGTATGTTATTGAATATAGTTAATCAATAAAGTAAACCTATAGTATGATTGTACTGGGTTCAATACATGTGTTATTACTTTAGGTATAAATAATAATATTTGTAAGAATACCATTTCATTTTAAAGTAAAAATGGTACAATAAGTGGTCTTAACATTGTATGACTCAATATTTGTATTCAAAAATTACAGTATATTAATATTATATTATTATAGATATTATTGTGATTTTAAAATTGTATTTAATATTTTTATTCAATAGATGAATGGGGTGTCCGTATTTGGTAACCATGCCCGAATACAGGCAGACTGTGTTATAATACGGACACCCTATATACTACTATATTAACTATATAGTATTGGTGAATAAATAATATTACAATTATATTATTTATAATTAATTTTATGAATAATTAAATTAGTAATTAATTTATTAATTTAATTATTTTATTAATTAATAATAACAATTAAGTATATAAATAGGGGAAAGTAACCGAATACGGACACTCTTGGTATCTCAGAAACCATAAATCCTACTACAAATTTATAAAATATTCATAATTATATAAATAGTCTAAAAATGTATTTTTTATTTTTTAATTATTCAAAATATTGCTGATTTTTTTATTAAAATAGTATAACATATATAATAACGTATACGTTTTTAAATTAATGAAACAAAATTTCAACTTAAAACCTTCTCAAGAATATACAAATGTATCGATATAAAATATAACACTATATTATTAAAAATTAAAGCATTATAAACATTATATATTTAATTTCTATATTTGTCATCAAATATTCATTAAGTTATAAGCATATATCTAGAAGTTATATAAGTCCCTAATACGGACACTCTAGATGTATTAATACGGACAGTGTCCGACGGACACCCTATAGGGTTATATATAACCAATCAGCGCGCAGCGTATAACGCATGCGATTTTTATGAAAATCAGAATAGTTCATATATGAAATAATCTGATTTTCATAAAAATCGTGTGCGTTATAATATTAATACCACCAATAAAGCTAAATATAACATTTTTATTATTTAGATACTTAAAATGTATTATTAATTAAAAAATAATAAAAATAAATAAATTATTAACTAATTAAATTAGAATAAATTATTTATAAAATTAAATATTAATAATGTAATTCTAATTTGTCTGATTGATTCATCAATATTATATAGTTTATCTAGTGGTATATAGGGTGTCCGTATTATAAGACAGTGTGTCCGTATTCGGACATGGGTACCGAATACGGACACCCACGTTATCTATGGAATTAAAAGATTAAATACAATTTTAAAATCACAATAATATTTATAATCATAATCCTACTATTAATATATTGTAATTTTTGAATACAAATAATGAGTCATAAAATGTTAAGACCATTTATTGTTAAAGTGTCCGTATTAGGTTACTTTCCCCTAATACTATTTTTAGATTTATCTTCATTGGTGGTATTAATATTATAACGTTCGCAAATTTTATGAAAATTAGAATAGTTCACACGCTGTGCGATGATTGGTTATAGGGTGTCCGTATTAAGATTAAGACATCTAGATTGTCCGTATACTGTTAAAAATAAGGGTATAACATTATGAATTATATGGTATAACATATGGAAATACGAGTTATACCATACAATTACGTTAAATGGTATAAGATCACATATTATATGGTATAACATTTGATTTTTTTAGTTATACCATATAGCTTAATTGAAATGGTATAAGATCACACATTATATAGTATAACATTTGTTTTTTTTAGTTATACCATTATCTATTAAATATAATGGTATAACTTTATGAATTATATGGTATAAAATATGGAAATACCAGTTATACCATAACATTTTAAAATTAAGTTTAAATTTGATTGAAAATAAAATGTATAAGAAATATAATTCATAATAGTATCCTTCATAATATCCTTAATATAACAGTTTACGTATTGTTGTGTTAAATTATTATAGACATAGCATGTATTGCTTCTAATTACAATTAAACTGGTTTTCAGAAACTATATAGATTCCCCATAGGGAAATATGTATACATATACATATTTCCTATATTTTATATACAAATACTTATAATTATGCGAGTATATATAGATATATATATATATATATATATATATATATATATATATATATACATAATTCCATTTTATTTATTAACATATTCTATTTCCACTCTACAATCAACATGAGAAGCATCTATTTGTCAACACATTACAATATTCATAAAGTATTTATACTTATATATATATATACAAATTATATCATATTATATATAATAATATAAAATGTTATATAATATATAATTTTATAATATATTTATATATTATTGATAATATATAATTAAATTGTTAGAATATAATTATATAATTATATATATATATATATATATTATAAAGTCAAAGTTGTATACAGAAAAGTTCTATAGATATATCGATTAATGTAATATACTTAAATGTATTTAGCATTACGTAACAGAAATAGATATATCTACATATACACTTTAAACTAGATTTCGGTGCCACGCTCTGTGTTAATTGTATAGCCATAGCCATGCATGGCCATACATGTAAATGTTGTTATCGTCTGTCAAGTATATTTCGTTATTTTTCTATAGAATAAATTCCACTAGGTGAGATTGCCTCATTCTTCGTTATGCATATCATCAGGTATGTACTATTATTATTATTATTATAATTATTATTATGTTATATTATTATTATGTTCAACAGGTATTTGCTTTGATTAATAAATTGTATTAGAACATTCACTTTATTACAAATATATATATTATAAAATTATGATAACTATATTCTATAGAATATAATATTGTATACATATTAATATGCAGGTAACTGAAGAATTATTTGCAGAATTTCAAATTAATTTAAAATATTAGAAAAACGGCCGGAGAGGGATGAAAAAGCATATAACGTATATACAAAATATATAAACGAATATATTTATGTGCTAGGTAGCGTTAATACGCAAACTGACCAAACAGGTAATTTAGTTATCTGATTAATAACATTAGTTAAATATCTATATAAAATAAATATGCAATTATATTTTATTACTCCATATGGATAGTATACTATTATTTATTTTATTTTTAGCTCACAATGTAATTAAATTTAATAATATTACTAATAGTTATATATATATATATAAATATGTTAACTGTTGTACAAATATTATCAATATCCTTCTATCCTTAATCAAATATAGATTATAAAGTCTATAATTAAATAAATAATATAATTTTTCCAAAAATAGATGCGGGAATCTTATATTTTATGATGGGAGTTTGCGAATTATTGAAAAATGAATTTACAATGAAAATAAAAATAAGGTTACTTAATGATTACTTAATAACTATAGATTTAATATTATAGTTATTTTATGATTTGTCGTATGCTAATTCAAAAGTATAGTATACTCTATTATATATATATAACTGCTATTGGATTTTTCTAATTAAAATTCTAAACTATACTTTATATAGTATTATCATATATGATATTAACTGTATAACGTTTCTTATAAGATACATATGTACACTATTATATAATATGCAATATTATTATATACTCGAGTATACTATATATATATATAGATATATATAACTTAAATAAATATTTTAATTTTAATTGCAGGAAATTATGACTCCATATATCAGAAAAGAGGATGCTTATTATGTGTGTCGATAATTGTTTGGTTTTCGTTCAAAATAATTTATTTCGTATAGAATAAAATATATTTTATTAAGTGTTATTGTTAATTTTTATTGTTTCATAACATGTCCTACAAACATTAATTGTTTATGTAATTTTGTATCACGTTATTTATTTTAAAATGTATCTGTTAATTAACAATATTGTTACACTAACATATATGTGGTTTTTAGAAAATAAATTATCATTATAAATGTCGATTCCATATATAAATTAATAATATAGAATAGTAAGTTATTATAAACACTGGTATAAATTTAAATAAAATATAGTATAACTTTTAATAAATTATGATATAACTTTATATAATATATGGTATACAGTTTAATAAATTATGGTATAACTTTAAATAAAATATAGTATAACTTTTAATAAATTATGGTATAACTTTATATAATATATGGTATAAATTTTAATAAATTATGGAATAACTTTATATCAAATATGGTATAACTTTTTATAAAATATGGTATAAATTTATATAATATATGGTATAAATTATGGTATAACTTTATATAAAATATGGTATAACTTTTTATAAAATATGGTATAACTTTTTTAATTAGTTATACCGTAAATGGTATATCAGGGCGCCACGGGGTTATACCATTTTTTAATCAATGTTATACCATTTATTTCTAACAGTGTACTAGGGATTTATATGAACTCTAGAGATATGCTTATAACTTCATTAATATTTTATAACACTATAGAAATTATGTATATAATGTTTAGAATGCTTTATTTTTTAATAATATATGTTATGTTTTATATCGATACATTTGTATATTCTTGAGAAGGTTTTATGTAGGCTTTTTTTTCATAAATTAAAAAAGAGATAAAAAAATCAGTTTAATGTATATTTCAGCAATATTATGAATAATTATAAGAACAAAATACGTATTTAGACTATTTATATAATTATGAATATTTTATTCATTACATTTTGTTGTGGTATTTATGGTTTCTGAGATACCGAGAGTATCCGTATTCGGGCACTTTCCATATTCGGTTACTTTCCCCTAAATGATTTCACTAATATATGTATAATATATAATTTATAATATGTGTATCCCTTTCAAAGTGATTATAAAAAGGCTTCTACTTTCATAAGATAATTCTAAATCAAATATAAGAGTTATTCAGTATATCTCTTAAAATCGCTAACTATTTCACATTATAACCGTGTTTTGTAATAATAATTAATTTTTTTGAAATAGTTTCTTGCCGATTAACAATAACATGATGATATAGATATGTAAAGTTTTATTTTTAGTTTATTAACGAGTAGTATACTAAACTACTTAGCTTAATCTAATTTAGAATATTTTTAGAATATTCTAATATTAAAATAATTAAATATATATAAAATTATAAAAATTAATAGGCTAAGCTACCGATACTGAAAAAATGAACTATAGTAAATTAAATAGTAATAAAAATCGATATATATATATTTATAAATCACATAGTCAATCAAAACCTTAATAGTCGATGATGAATTTATATTTAAAAAATAATTGTAATTTATAAAATCTAATTAAAATATTATGGATACTTTTTAATAAATATTGTAATTGTAAAGCACTACATTATTTTAATATTATATCCTAATCATATGAACAATGGGATAGTACATATTGGATAATATATGTATATATATATGTATATATTTATATTCATATACAAATCAGTGTGGTATTACCCACTTTATCCGCTAGGGGTCTGCACTGTATCTAACCACATAGTTAAGAGTATATCGTTGTAAACAATGCTAAAATTCAACAGTATCGTCAGCAATAGAAATATTGGCGCAATAATGAATACTCCCATTCCGTATGATAGATATCGCTGATAAATTGCCCATCCGATGTTACCCGATGATATCTTTTCTAGCTGCATTTGTGTTCCTGTAGTCTTACATGAAATTGTGCATTTTAATTATTGTAAGTTTTCATATTTAGAACTTAATATTATTAATTTAAAAAGTGTATTAATTTAAATTAATACTTATTATTTTAGTCGTGCAATTAAATAATTTTACTAATTGTTGTTCAATATTATATAAAGATTATCATGTTTACATATAAACGTATTTTATATTTTAAAAAAACTATTAAATAATAAAAATGGAATCTACCTTATTTTTATTTTCTTCTATAACGGAATTTCTCTGTTTCATCAATTTTGTTACATCTAAATTACAAGCTTTATATTATTGTAATTACATGTATATATATATATATATATATATATATATATATACTATAGCCTATAGTCTATAGGATATATCTATAGAGTAGTAAAATAAAACAGGTATTGATTATTCGGATATATATTACATTTTGAAGATACAACTGATCAAATAGCATTCAATTTCGTTTTAAATTCGAATATAATACACGACGGATATATAATAATACACTATACATGTATACTAATTATATATATATATATATATATATATATATATATATATATATATATCGATTGTTATAATGGTAATCCGATATGAATATATGTAATGTTTATAAGTATACAAAACTCCCACTAGGCTATATTTAATATATATACACATGAAACCTTGCTCTTCTACTGATTTCTTAGGCATTAAACATTTGCCGACTTGGGTGTCTTCTATGTCACCTGTTTCGTTCAAGTAACGGGAAAACGCGGGATCTGAATCCATCAATTGTTGGAACGTTCCGAATGATGAAACTCTACCCTGAGGTGACGCACTCGTGTGATGAGTCACACCAGCGTACACTGTACACTACGTACGGGACACTGAGATGACGCATGACGTACCTCGTTAAGGAAGACGATCCTGTCGACGTGTTTGATGTACCGCAATTGATGAGTCACTAGAATTCGAGTTTTATTTACGAGTTCTCCCTTTATGCAGCTTTATTTTCACAAATATTACATTAATGGATACGCGTATATGTAATATATTAGTAATGTACAATGTGGGTATGTTTATGTAATATAATTACTAATATCAGTTAAGTTAAGATATAAGTTTCACATTTGTTGTAACATTATCACCATGTATTAATAATATAAATAATGTACACCAAATATATATATTATTTGTTGTTATTGTTATTGGTATTTTATGTTGGTGGAGTTATTTCATCCCATCCAGGAACTTAGATGAAGTTTTCACTTATAACCATATATGGCTCTAATGTCCCTTCGAAGCCGCTATTGTGTTAAGGCATCCATGGTTTTAACAAGAGCCGATCATTTATTTATACACAATTATATAAGATAACTTCTAAATATTATTTTAAGACCTATTTTAATGGTCCAGAAGGGGTTTGAACCCGCGTATTACTGCTTGTGTGTCTGCCGAATTAGTGCACTGAACCACACAACTAGTTAAATATATAATGAATGATAAGTATAAAATATGGTAATTACCATAATATTAATATAATAAGTATATTTATTATATAACTATATAATAGAAGACATATAAGATATCCGAAATACTGACTTTTCGAATAAATAGTTGCCTACGTTCATATCTACCGCGGCTAATGGGTCATCCATCAGTATGATATCAGCGTCTGCGTAAACAGCTCTCGCTAGGCTTAAACGAGACTTTTGACCTCCTGACAAGGTCATTCCTTTATCTCCGACTAGCGTTAAATCTCCTTCCGGCATAGCACCGATGTCCTATCAGCACGCACATTACACATGTTTATTTATTTAACATATAGATGGATTGTAACTAATTAGTATTAAAATAATCTAAATAATGAAGATAACTAAATAATTAGTTAAATGATTATGTTATCGGGTTTCTGTACGTGTGTAATTATTTGTATTTACATTATCTCATAAAATAGTTCGTATATCTAATTAAAGATATTTACAATATATTTAATATATTTAATATATATATCACTACATAATAATACATTTTAATGACTATATTAATATAATCACCACACTAATCCGTCATGTTATTCTATAAGCTGTCATTCAGTAGAATAATGCGTAATATAACATCAATATATAGATGATTCTTATATATTACTAGCAACAATATCCATTGTAATTATAAATACAAGAAGGTATTACAAGGTAGGTATTATTATCATTTGTGTTTCATATATTACACAAATATTAATTACAATTAATATTTGGATAGTAAAATTTAAATATTAGTTAATTATGGGTTATGTCATTTCCTAAATGTGTAACATTCGTGTATAATTTATGATATGGGTATAATAATGATACACGTTTCATTTATTTAGAAATACAGAAGAGTATACTATCAGATAAAATATTAGGTGCACTATTAGGTACACTATTTGGTACACTATTAGATACACAATTAGGTACACCATTAGGTACACTATTAGGTACACTATTAGGTACACTATTAGGTACACTATATTTCAACATATATTTCATTATCTTAATGTAACAAGATAATTTCTAAATCGATCCATCGTATATCTCTATTAAATACATAACGGAAATGAAATATGAATGTTAAACAGCTAGGAAATATCATAGCATATCAGTTAGATACGTTATTGAATATGTCTATTGTTCATGTAGGAACCTTATCTAGGGACACCGACTCCAGAACCCTGCGATATCGCACGCTGTCCATTCCACTACCGAACAATACATTCTGTCGCACGCTCGACGAGAACACCCACGACGTTTGAGCCGCGTACGATATCACGTGACCACCTACCATCACGTGACTTCGCTTCGTTAACGGGAGTTCACCGAGCAGTATGTTCAGGAGTAACGTCTAGGGGCGTGGTTACGTTAGGTTGCCTGGTTACGCGTAAACGAGCACCACTAATAACCTTCCCGGCTCCAACGGGACCTATCACAGCTATTAGTTCCCCGCGCTTTATTTCCAGATTAATGTCTTCCATTATAGGCACTTTTCCTTGCATATTCGGCTAAATATTGTTCATAGATAGGAGACTATATTACGTTAATACTATGTTACGTTAATACTATGTTACGTTAATACTATGTTACGTTAATACTATATTACGTTAATAGTATGTTACGTTAATACTATGTTACGTTAATACTATGTTACGTTAATACTATGTTACGTTAATACTATATTACGTTAATAGTATGTTACGTTAATACTATGTTACGTTAATACTATGTTACGTTAATACTATGTTACGTTAATACTATATTACGTTAATAGTATGTTACGTTAATACTATGTTACGTTAATACTATGTTACGTTAATACTATATTACGTTAATAGTATGTTACGTTAATACTATGTTACGTTAATACTATGTTACGTTAATACTATGTTACGTTAATACTATATTACGTTAATAGTATGTTACGTTAATACTATGTTACGTTAATACTATGTTACGTTAATACTATGTTACGTTAATACTATGTTACGTTAATACTATGTTACGTTAATACTATATTACGTTAATAGTATGTTACGTTAATACTATGTTACGTTAATACTATGTTACGTTAATACTATATTACGTTAATAGTATGTTACGTTAATACTATGTTACGTTAATACTATGTTACGTTAATACTATGTTACGTTAATACTATGTTACGTTAATACTATGTTACGTTAATACTATGTTACGTTAATACTATATTACGTTAATAGTATGTTACGTTAATACTATGTTACGTTAATACTATGTTACGTTAATACTATGTTACGTTAATACTATGTTACGTTAATACTATGTTACGTTAATACTATATTACGTTAATAGTATGTTACGTTAATACTATGTTACGTTAATACTATGTTACGTTAATACTATGTTACGTTAATACTATTTTACGTTAATACTATGTTACGTTAATACTATGTTACGTTAATACTATGTTACGTTAATACTATGTTACGTTAATACTATGTTACGTTAATACTATGTTACGTTAATACTATGTTACGTTAATACTATGTTACGTTAATACTATATTACGTTAATAGTATATTACGTTAATACTATGTTACGTTAATACTATGTTACGTTAATACTATGTTACGTTAATACTATGTTACGTTAATACTATGTTACGTTAATACTATGTTACGTTAATACTATGTTACGTTAATACTATGTTACGTTAATACTATGTTACGTTAATACTATGTTACGTTAATACTATGTTACGTTAATACTATATTACGTTAATAGTATATTACGTTAATACTATGTTACGTTAATACTATGTTACGTTAATAGTATGTTACGTTAATACTATGTTACGTTAATACTATGTTACGTTAATACTATGTTACGTTAATACTATTTTACGTTAATACTATGTTACGTTAATACTATGTTACGTTAATACTATGTTACGTTAATACTATGTTACGTTAATACTATGTTACGTTAATACTATGTTACGTTAATACTATGTTACGTTAATACTATGGTACGTTAATACTATGGTACGTTAATACTATGTTACACTAATACTATATTACGTTAATACTATATTACGTTAATACTATGTAACGTTAATACTATGTTACGTTAAAACTAGGTTACGTTAATACTATGTTACTTTAATACTATGTTACGTTAATACTAGGCTACGTTAATACTATGTTACGTTAATACTATGTTACGTTAATACTATGTTACGTTAATACTATGTTACGTTAATACTATGTTACGTTAATACTATGTTACGTTAATACTATGTTACGTTAATACTATATTACGTTAATAGTATATTACGTTAATACTATGTTACGTTAATACTATGTTACGTTAATACTATGTTACGTTAATACTATGTTACGTTAATACTATGTTACGTTAATACTATGTTACGTTAATACTATGTTACGTTAATACTATGTTACGTTAATACTATGTTACGTTAATACTATGTTACGTTAATACTATGTTACGTTAATACTATATTACGTTAATAGTATATTACGTTAATACTATGTTACGTTAATACTATGTTACGTTAATAGTATGTTACGTTAATACTATGTTACGTTAATACTATGTTACGTTAATACTATGTTACGTTAATACTATTTTACGTTAATACTATGTTACGTTAATACTATGTTACGTTAATACTATGTTACGTTAATACTATGTTACGTTAATACTATGTTACGTTAATACTATGTTACGTTAATACTATGTTACGTTAATACTATGGTACGTTAATACTATGGTACGTTAATACTATGTTACACTAATACTATATTACGTTAATACTATATTACGTTAATACTATGTAACGTTAATACTATGTTACGTTAAAACTAGGTTACGTTAATACTATGTTACTTTAATACTATGTTACGTTAATACTAGGCTACGTTAATACTATGTTACGTTAATACTATGTAACTTTAATACTATGTTACGTTAATACTATTTTACGTTAAAACTAGGTTACGTAAATGTTAATAATAATTATATTACATTTAATACACGGCATCATTCAAGATGGCATATCTGTATACCACATATTTGATATCACATACACATATATGGGTATACCCTAGAATTAATATATATATATATATAGGATAATATGAATTATGAACCTGTTTGCTATCTGTACTGACATTCCGTAGTACAATGATACTATCGTTGAAGATGTCGCTTTGAAGGTCATCATCAGGTTTCTGAAGGTCACCGCAATCACTCGTTAGTAACGTATTCTCGGTGATCGGTACAGGGATATTCGTCTTTTTCTTTCCAAAAATGTTTACATTCAGTACATTTAGATGTTGCGTAATATTATCAGCCAGGTATTACATAATATAGGCATTTATATATGTTAATTAATTATTAATTAATATTGTAAATCAGATATACCCTTTTCAAAAATTTATAATAATAATGGTTACTATGAATGGATACTATAATATAGTGTATATATTATATATTATATACGAGTGATACTAATATTATATATTAATTAATAAATTAATTAATTCCAGTATATTAAATTATAATGTATTATATTGTATTATATATAATACATATATATATATATATATATATATATATAAATCAAATATTAATATATATTTATAGTAATCTTAATTATGCAGATGTTCATTAATTCCCTCAATTATTTAATTAAGTAAAATAATGTTATTTTTCAAAATATATCAACTTAAAATTTTAAAATTAATACGATATTTTGAATATATTTTCGAATATTTATAAATTTACATATGGAACTGCATGGCAAATTAAACACACATTAAAATATATTTACTATACATTATAAACATATATTAAACTATAATATAACATAATATTTACTGGAAATTATGAGAGTGAATATACACTATATTATACTTTAGATTAATTTCTGTTTAATTGAATTTAATTATATATATTTCTAAATATCTCATTCTATTAATTAAATTATGCATATCTACCAAGAAATTATCTATAATAAAACTATTATAATAATAACACTAATTATTCATATTTGGATGCACTTACTTTTTCTGCGGACCTATCATTTCTAATAGACAAAGTTTCGTATTCTTCAAGTAGGAGAAACTTCTAGTGTGTGTTTAGTCATTACATTATCACGTGACTAATATATCTAGAGTAGATATATAGATAGATAGATTAGATAGATTAATATTGTATTATATGTACGAATGATATGGGTATGTGGGATAGGGTTAGGGGTAACGAGTAAGTACATATAATGAGACATGAAACACGGATGAACAAAACAAAAAGGAAAAAATAGAATATACACAATAAAAAACATAATGAATTAATTATGCCTCTAAAAGTGTAAAAAATTGTAAAAGTGTAGTAGTAAGTGTCTACGATATTACATTATAATTAAATATACTGATATATATATATATACAAACGATATATAATTTATGAAATTTAATGTTGGTTAATAAAAATAAAATGTAGTATTGTATTTAATTAATAAAATAATATATATTCCATCATTTCTTCATTTTCTCTAAATATCATGTCAACATTCGTTCTTAATCTTCTAAAAACTAATGTTTTATATTCGATGACAAACTTTCCTTTATAAATTATATCTCTTCTATCACATGTTTCTCCTAAACATTATTTCTATGTTGTCTATTTCTTCGATGTTTAAACACAGTCCGTCTCTCTTCTTTTAAATGTATCTATATTTATATCATTTTCTCCTATAGTTATTATTGCTTCCTATTTTACTCAGAAATAAATTCCATAAATATATTGTCTTTTTATTTAATTTATGATCATGTTCTCCTCGCACTAGCACACTAGGACTGAACGTCCTTCAGCTGACCTCTATTAAACCGTTCTGTATCACCATCACACATATAAATATATAACATCTAGCTATACGTGTATTATACACCTATACAACTACACTATAGTGTATATATACACTACATTCGAAGGGACATTAGAGCCATATATGGTTATAAGTGAAAACTTCATCTAAGTTCCTGGATGGGATGAAAGGGCTCCACCAAATTAAAATAACAATAACAATAACAATAACATCTAACCTGTATTCTCTTGATCGAAACACTGATTTCGATGATCTTCTGAACACTGCGAGGCATCAGGAAGCCGACGTGATGACGTAATATGTTGTACAGACCGATTACGACGAACACCGTCCTGTGAGACAATGGCCGCTGCATACCCATCGTGTACACCACTACCGACATGCCTATGGACAACTTCGCCATCGACGTGTACGGACCGATGATAGTTAGCGAGGCTAGGTATGCGGCGTGCAATATCCTCTTGCATTCGGATCTGATAACGGGTGGGGGTGGGGGGGGGGGGTGTTGGCTGTTCACTTTATGGTAATACATCAGGGAAGTACGATCGCTTTTATAATATCGAAACGTATGACATAGCTGTGTTACAATTATACTGGTGAACATTATATGTGTATCGGTGTTTTTATAAATATTTTAAATTATATAATTAGTTTTATAATTAATCTTAATTTTCGAAATTTTCGATATGATTCGAGCATTATATTTCTACTGCATTATTAATGACCTTCTTATTTGTTCTATTATTCTGGAAAAATATGGTTCCCAACAACACAGTTTGATGACTTTAATTCCAGCAATGAATTCACTCATCGTGTGTATTCTTTTATCGGTAAGATTCGCAACCTTTGACCTTAGTTAATTGTGACATTATAAATAATATGGAGTACTCATACATAAATAGTATTCATATATATATATATATATATATATAATATTATATATAGATATATATATATATATATATATATATATAATATTATATATATATATATATATGTATATTTTTATGATCTGGTACAAACAATATCAGATTTTTTTTTTATTAATTTCCAATGAAATATAAACCAATCTGGACATATCATAAATATCATTATTTATATAATAAACGTATACATATAGTATATTAACCATAGTTTGATATTTTACAAATTATTAATAAATCGGAAAATAATATTTTATATATTTTTTAAAATGTGTAGAATTATATTGTTAATACAAATTATATATGTAATTATTACAGGATCGTTTGGTAATTGTATTTATATATGGTAAACATAATTCCATTAACAAATTAAAAAATACATTTTATTAAAAACTTTCATATATTCCTATAAGAAAATTGTGTATACATAATTGTCTATTGTTTACATTTTATTATCATTTATTTTAAAGTATGTTTGTATATTAATTCAATTATATCTCTATTCTATTGTACGAATAATGATGTATATCTATTATAATATACTACATCATATAATGTAGTATAGTAATATGATATATACCATATGGTATATATCATATAATACATTAATTATAATTAATATATTGTATAACATATAAGGGGTGGAATAATTTAAAATAAAGAAAATACTATTTAGTTAATAATTATAAATATATAATATATAGCAAGATAATAGAATAAGTATAGGATAGTAATAGCCGTTACAATTATTAGCTTTAATATTACAGATTTAGCCGGCTTTAAGATTACAGATATATAAACATAACAAAATTGAATAACAAATGCATATACTATACTATAGTCACTATAGTATATGAAGCGTATACGCATATATCCTTTATAATGGGAGTATCCCACTACCAGTATTTCCGGAAATAAGGTCTGAAAATGTTTGCTAGAAAGTTATTTTGTAGCAAGTTAACTACAATTGTAGTATGATAACCCCCTTACTTTCCGATAACTTGTCGGAAATATATTAACTTTAAAGGGGGTATCCCACTACAACTTTCGAGAAAATCATTTTCTAGCAAATATTTCCGTACATTATTTCCGGATATACTGGTAGTGAGACACCCACTTAAAGTAGACTAGGTAATTGACATTTATAAATGTTAACATAAATACAATTAAGTACTATAGTTAATGTTTATGAATTGTTTTAACGTAATAGAAATACATGAAGATTATTAATCGATTTAGGTTTAGGTTTATGTTTAGGAAGTGTACTCAATTTATAAACTATTAATAAATCAGTTATAAACTTATATAATCGCACGACTATTAAAGTTATCATATATTTAAGATTAAAAATATCATTAATTATTTTGAATACAATTTCAACTTAAGTAAATACATATTTACTTAATTATTTATTAAGTAAATACTAGTGCTGCAAAATTTCAAATCTCAAATATCAAATCTCAAATCTTTTTTTTTCGGTTCGGTTCAAATCTTAAATTTTCGGGTATTTGGAAAGATTTGATGGTCTCAAATCTTTATTTTAAATTTAGTTTCGGTTCGGGTATCATGTCGGGTAATTGTTCGGGTAACGATCGATTAACATAATTATGTAATAAGTTTCTTTCAACTATTTTAAAATATCCATTAAACTGTATAGATACTATTAATTCGATCATCAGTTATGCCACCTATATGATAATATATTTAAAATAGAATAATGTTATCAAGGACACCGTGTCCTTTATTTATTATACATTAATAACAATTTTTAAAAATTACTACGTATATTCTTCATATCGTACCTACTCTGTACTAATATATAAAAATGTTAATTCATAAACCGTTTAAAACTATATTTGTCTACAAGTACATATTGAATAAATATTTGACACTATGGTATATATATATATATATATATATATCTATATATAGTCTAAATATAATATTTATATTTAGCCTTCTATATATATAAGCTGTGGTGTATATAGTATATAGGATTCCTCTTACAACTTTACTAAATAGGTTTTAAATTACTATATAGGTTTATATAGCTATATATGATTATTAGAATAGTAACGTATTCAATAATTCAAGTAATTTATAATTATGTATTGTTAATTATTCAATTATAATTTATTAATTAATAATTATTTATCAATTATTATTATTAATTAATAATAATTAATTATATATTATTTTAATAATTATTAATTATTTTATTATAATTAATAATTATTTATAAATTAATTATTATTATTATTAATTAATAATAATTATTTATTAAATATTATAATTATTTATTAATTATTATAATTATTTATTAATTATTATATTATTTATTAATTATTATAATTATTTATTAATTATTATAATTATTTATTAATTATTATAATTATTTATTAATTATTATAATTATTTATTAATTAATATAATTATTTATTAATTATTATAATTATTTATTAATTATTATAATTATTTATTAATTATTATAATTATTTATTAATTATTATAATTATTTATTAATTATTATAATTATTTATTAATTATTATAATTATTTATTAATTATTATAATTAATAATTAATTTAATTAATAATAATTATTTATTAATTAATTTATTATTATTAATAATAATTAATTAATTAATATAGAATTTTTTTCTTCGTTAACGTATTTTAAAATATTATTAAAAGATTTGAAGTTCTCGAGAACATACCTAAATATGAGAGATTTGAAGTTCTCGAGAACTTGATATTTTTTTAAAGATTTGAAGTTCTCGAGAACACAATTTTAAGATTTGAAGTTCTCGAGAACAACCAAGTATTTGAAATTTTACAGCACTAGTAAATACTCTTATATTGTTTTATATTTTTCTTATAATATTGATAAGAATCATGTTTATGAAAAAGTTGAAGTAAAGTGAACATATTATAATAATAGTAATATAGTGATCATATATTTTAATAGAAGAAACTTAAAAAAAAACAGTTAGAAATTAAAATATTATCAATAGATTAAAGTAAGAATGTTGACATAATTTAATTATATAGGTCATTTATCGATTTGCCTATAGACAAAATATATTTGACTATAAGCCTAAAAAAGACTATAGGAAAATAGATATATCGTTTAATGAATCTAATATTTAATTAATATTAACTAGATTACAATTATATAATAATAGATTTACTATAGTAACAGTAACGACCTATATAAATTGTTTTACTGCAACATATATTGTCGTAGGATGTGATTCATTATAATATAATATACTTGAAGCTTAGAAGCATCAGAAGATATAATACAATATTTGTTTTCATTAAAAGTATAATATTAAACTTAACAAATTCTAAATATTAACAAAAATTGAATATAAAAATGAAAATATAAACTTTAATACAACATAAGAAATATAGTTTATTATTTTATAAAGTAGAATACAAATTTATGTAAATAAAATAAAGAGAAAAAATATAGGTTCACTCAAAAATGAAGAAATAGATGTTATGAAATAAACAAATAAATAATATTAATTATTATGTGATTATAAAGTAATAGAAAGTATAATAGAATTAACTATATAGTTACCATATTATTGTCAGTTATATATAACTGGTAATAGTAAGGTAATATATACATATAGCCTATTTGAAATAAATTTATACCTATAGATAATAAATACAAAAACTAGCTTACAACTACGAATGAAATTATACAATTCATATGTTAGGTGACAAATTGTAACATATAGTTCAGAACCGTACGAAGTAGAAACTTTTTAGTAGAAAATCAGTAGAAAAAGTAGATATATATTCATATAAATCAGATTTAGATATTATACTTATATTAAGAAAATAGGATATCAATTTAATTATTAAATGTATTTGGTTTATAGATACATCAATACATAGAATAGTAAAAATAATATATGAATATTAGTTTGGCATATATTAAGTTAAAAATAATAACTTCTGAAATATTAAATCATTATTTATTAGATAATGAATAATAAGAGCATGGTGGAATTAAACAAATTATGAAATTCACCTAGAGTTAATGGACGCCTGGTTTAATCACAATTTTAACTTTATATGGAACTTCATATAAGAAATACGGATTCAGTATAGCAATTCATAGTAATTTAACTATCACCAATAATCTCTTACTTATTTTAATTGATGTTTGATATTTATATTTAGTCTATAATTACAATTAAAATATAATTTAAGTTTGATTATTAAATTACATTTGAGAATTTTACAATGATTTCACCCAATTTCTAAAATAATTATGACTTATATAAACAAGTTCGTCTTTATGTTTTATCACGTAATATCTCCAATTAGATTAAAATTTACATTCACATACAAATATATATATATATATATATATATATATATATATTTAAACTCTCATTAATTATTATATGTAAATATTATAATATTTTAATAAAATAAATGGAATGAATATTTATATAAACATAAACAATTTGATATAAACCTAAATCGATAGAAATATTTGCCTGCCATTGTTTGTGAAGCGGTCAACATTAACATAAGTACATAGCCCGGAAGTGTTGCTATGCCGATGTAGCTGTACAGTATATAATAAATAAGCACCATTTCGATAGGAGCTATCACCAAATATGGTAGCATTCTGCATGACTGTTTGTTATCAGTGGAAGTCAATAAACACATCGTATTATAATATTAATATATATATTAGTCCATTTCGCTGTACGACTGATGAAACAACTCGAAAGGCACATGTCTCATTTGTAATCCTTTTGGATAAAAAAGAAAGAAAATTATAATTTAATCCTAACAGAAAAAATAATAAATTAAAGTATTCCAATAAACTCTATCCATTCTTTTTTATTCCATATATGTATATATATATATATCACTATTTATAAATGAGTTGATCAAGATTGGACGTATTAGTCAATACGTAGTGGTTAATTATGAATGCCTATTGACACTAACCTTGTCAAACCTGCTAACATCGTTAGACATCAGGTTTATCACATGGCCTGTGTTCACTTTGTTTAAACTCTCATAGTTTAGCTTCAAACACTGTGTGAAACCATCCATTATATATATATAACGATATATATAACGATATATATATATATATATATATATATTTATATAACGATATATATATATATATATATATTTATATATATATATATATATATATATATATGTATACAGTCAACTCTCAGTAAGTCGGACTACGGATAAGTCGGACTTCTCAATAAGTCGGACACATTTAGTTGGATTGGTTGGATTTGTATCTAATTCCATGTTAAATTAATCGGATAAGTCGGATAAGTTGGATTGGATAAGTCGGAATTTTCTATAGGTCGGACACATATTATAGTCATTTTTATGATTTTTATATTGGATAAGTCGGAATTTTTATAAATTGTCAGAAATGTTTACTTTAAATAATGAATATTATAATTTTAGTAAGTAATATAATTGAATACAACATTTATGTTGCTGATTGTTGCATAATTACATATTTCGGTAACCATTTAACTCGCGTTGCGCATTTCATGTCTTATTTGCATGATATTCTTAATCTCGGATAAGTCTGACATCTCGCTAAGTTGGACACTTTTCCCGGTCCCTTGCGAGTCCGACTTATCGGGAGTTGACTGTATATATATATTACGTTATAATACGTATTACTACCATCGATATAAAGAAAGTATAATACTTTCTTTATATCGATGATTAATGCATAACATAATGCTAACTTTTTTGTAGACCAGAGTACAAACCGCCACGTTTGCTCGCATCGCTACCCTCTGCATGCCGTACAGGAACTGATGATGTAACACAGCCACGCAAGCCGTCGACAGGCCGATAGTGACGGCTATTACGTAAGCCCAAGACGTGGCATTAGCACCGTACCGGTCAAGGCGATTGTCAGTCGACTCGAAGTAGCCGATTAGATAGGACAACTGTAGCGGCAACGATAAACGGAACGATTGCTGTGGTATGTACGTGTGTGTACGTGTATGTACGTGCGTGTATGTGTGTATGTGTGTGTGCGTGTGTGTGATAGGCGCGTTAGTACACGTGATTTCACCGCTATCAGTAGTATAATATAATCATTTGTTTTCAAAAGATATATATATATATATATATATATATATATATGTATATGTATATATGGATTGTATACATTAACTCCTCGGGTGTATCTCTAGTTAATATATATTTTTTGAAAGTATTCTACTTATAGTCGCAACCGATATATTTATAGTGCTACTGAATATCGCCTATCTATTACATGCAGGTATATATTGCTAATTAGCAGTTATGTCTGACATCCCCATAGATGTTCCGCTCCTTCGGCGGTTAATTACGAGTATAATAATATTGCAATACATTTATCAATAATGCAATACATTAATGTGAATTCATTATTCTGTTATGTATTCAATACATATTATTAATTATTAAATAGCACGTATACTATACCGTGTATATAATGAACAGTATACTGTAGAATATAAGCAAAGATTTTCCAAAGGAAAGATATTGCACTCCCTATCTATCTCTAGTACCTCGAAATGTAAATTTCAAATGAAAACACAATATTAACACTAGATGGCGAAATAGTATATGAAATGTTAAATAATGTGATATTTTTATTTAAATTTCTTGTTTTCTAATTATATACATGCATTTAAAATCATTACAATATAATACAATACATGTAGTTTTTTTTAATATTAGATTTATAACAATATATTTATCATTTATTTTATTTGTTTATATTAAATATAACTAATCAGTGTATTCTATTGTTATATAATTATATTATCATTTTAAAATCACGTAAATACATATTATAATACAATATACATGTATATTGTATATAATTTATTATTTACTATTACAATAAATATAGAAATGTCTTATTATCAGAATAATACCGCTAGATGGCAATATCGAATTATTAGGTGACACAAATATACACAAGTGCAATATCTTTCTTTTGGAAAATCTTTGATATAAGTAATCAATATATATATATATATATATATATATATATATAATATATATTATAATTGTGTTTAATAAAAACAAATAGTTTATCTATCATATATATATAATGAATATGAACTCTTTTAAACTTTGTAACTCTCTTACGGAAATAACGATACTATAATTACATTAGATTATAATGAATACAAGTATGCTATATTGCTTTTCTGTAGTCTATCTACATATTACTAACATCAACTATTGCTATACAAGTGTACAGTAGTGAGGATTTCCAGTAATTTTTTATAATTGCTCTAGATAGTGATGGCTTAGTCTCATTTCGTACTTCATATTCCCAATATCTATATGTATGTATATATGTATGTGTAATTTTAGCTATGAATGTGGGTGTATGTGTTTGATAAATATATATACTTTTATTAAAACATTAAAACATCATGAGAAAAATTGGTCAATATTTATAGGGGAAAGTAACTAAATACGGACACTCTCGATATCTCAGAAACCATAAATTCTACATAACAATTTTAAATAACTTATTCATAATTATAAGGTTACCGTATTAGGTTACTTTACCAAATATTAATAATATTTCTAATATATAAATAAAAAATAATAATACAGTAGAAGCTCGGTAACTCAACATGCCGATAACTCAACATTACCGATAACTCAACATCCACACAATATTTGGTTGGATTCGTATCTTTTACATGTTAACAAAAACCCTATTACTCAACAAATATAACTCAACATACATATAACTCAACATCGTTTTTATAATCCTAGCCTATACATTACATGTAAATATACATCCGATAACTCAACATTTATGAAAAATCAAAATATCACAAACATATGTTGTTGGATTCGTATCTTTTACATGTAATAAAACTACATTGCTCAACAAATATAATTCAACATACATTATTCAACATGGTTTTATTTAATAATATATGGATATAAATATATAAACGTAAAAATACAATTACAATTATTATATTATCATACGAGTACTATTTTGAATGCATTTATGTGAACAACACATTAATTAAGTCATTAATTTATACATCCGTATCTAATATTAATTTATCCATAACTCAACATACTCGCTAACTCAACATGAAAACTCCGTCACGAGTTTTGACTGTATATATATACATATATGTTATAATGATATAGATTATAATACTTATTTATGTTTATATTTTATTCCTAATAAAACATAAATATTAATTATGATATTATTTCATATACTAATATTATATGTATGATTACTATATATTTCTAAAATTATATAAAAATTGAAATATATATTAAAATAATTAAATGATAAGTGTATTATTCAACCTATATAAATTAGTAATGACAATGAATGTTTTGAATGTACATTACTTGCAACAAAGTAATACTATATACGTAATAGTAATGTAGCTGCTGTGTTAGATGGTAAGTGATGTTTGCTTATACATTAAATAGGAATATAACATTAAATTAATATTATTAAAAATATTAAACATATTTAACCTAAAATTGAATAATATAATTATCGTTTATATTTACTAATATATTAATGATATAAAACCTAAAACCTATTATAACTATTTTATTTATTAATTTTATATATTTTACATTTAAGGGTGTTCCTGGATTGTTGTTTTCAATGTAATTATATTGGAATTTATTTATTTAAAAATTGTATTTCACTGGAAATAATTAGTATTTTAATATCATTAATATCATTTAAATTGCATAATATGAATATATATATATATATATATATATATATATAATGTTAATGATTATAAAGAATATTGTAATAATAGGAATTTATTTTTGAAAATATTTTATTTAAAAAAAAGGCAATAAAATTCATAAAAAGGAGATAATATTAAAAAAATATATATATATAATCATCTCCTAATCTAATCACAAACATTTTCATTATATATTTTAAATACATAATAACAAACATACTGTGAACATGTGACTATGGTTAGTTGATTGTTTACGGAGTATGGTACATATGTTAGGAGAAACACTAATATATTCAGATAAGTGATGTTAAACATTAACTATCTGTTTATACTAGTATTATTTATCTGCTTGTTGACTCTATTATGGTAATTCAAGTTAATTTAGTAATTCTTATACTATTATATTATTTCACTTGTACTATAAATTTTGTATGATAATTTGTTTATGATTTTTAAATTGATTGCATTTAATTATTATTATATTAGTTACATATAACATAATAATATATGAAATATAACAACAAAATGACATTTCAGTATACGTAAAATATTACGTAAATATATTAACAATGGCAATGCTCATTCATATGCATTAGTATAATATAACATACAAATTGTCGCAATTTGGCGTGACAATAAATAGTATTAATATTAATAATAACATTGATAATACTGTTTTTAAATTTTTTAAATTTATAAATTATAACTTTAAAAACAACGTTATAATATGTTAGTTATTTTTTATTTTTTACGTTAGTAATCAATAAATTTGTCCACATTTTATTTTATACGTAATTTTGTTAGAAATATATGTTATTCTAAAATAGACGTTTTTGATGCTTTATAGATGTTTTTAACCTATAATATTTGGACATTTTATACAAAATACGTTGAAAAAAATCTATTTGTCAACTCAAAAAATGTGTTTGTACTTTTTGTTGTAACCCGTGAACCGTTAAAACATAACATATCAATAATGAGATGATGTGTATATTGTGTATTTCAATATTCTAATATAATATCAACATTTAGTTAGGTTATATAGATTTAATAGTTACATATCTAATGCATTATTATCGAGTGCAATTAGCTATAATAGACTATAATAATAAGTGTATAATATATATAAGATTATATAAGACTATATATAGTATATTTAATATACTATATTATAATATACTATAGGTTTATATATTTAGGATTTATAAAAATATAATTATATTGAGAAAATTGTAATAATAAATGTAGATATTTATTATAATGATGACAATGTACATTGCCTATTCTTAACCATTATTATGCAATAATTAACATATCTATAGTATGATTTATATACCATATTAGAGGTATTACGATTGGTATACGATTATGGGATGCACCATTGCACCATATGAGAATATTTATATATTTATTCACCCATGACATTATTATATTTATATAATATTTCATATATAACATGTTCGTATATTAATATAAACGATGTTTGCCTAAGAGATTATAACTGTGATACCATGCACTATTGCTAATATATATATATATATATATATATATATATATATAATATATATATATATAATATATGTACATATACATTCTAATTTACATTTTATATATTTAAGATTTCTTCAATTATAATTTGTTATTTATAGGTATACCTATAACTAAATCTAACAAGCATGCATTATCGATTACATACCTTTTCGATTATCGATTATATAAACAAACCCCTCAAGATCTTTGTAGACTTTCTCAGATGTATCTTTATGCATAACATTATGAAGATCGGCTATCGTTAACGTTCTCTTATAGCCGGTCTTAATAATGTCAGATACCCACCTGTCGATATGGATGTCATATATCAACAAGGAAAGGACGACATCTACTCACTATTCTCTACTGGTACTTTTTGTACTCCGAAATATATACTTTTCTGTAATATATTTAATTATATTTCAATAATATTTCATAAATATTTAGAGCTATTTCAATGACACCAGACATTTGTAATTATTTATAAAATAAAATGAATTCATTTTTTAAAATGTGTATTTCTATATAAATATTTTATTAAAATTACGAATTTATTTATAAATTCGGTTTCAATTCATCGATCTTTTTTCTATAATATTATATCGATATTCTAAATATTATATAGTGTATTACATATATGTATATACATAAAGTGTATTTCGGTATATTACGATTTTAATATAATAATTGATTTTAAAACGAGTTTTTGCATTGATTTTTGTATCAAATTCAAATATGTAATATTAGACCATGAATCATGATTTTATCATTTTGCATCATAGAACATGATGCTAAATGATAAAATCATTCTAGCAGAAAAATAAAAGTAGTCATGTCTATTAAAGATGAACATCACAAAAATAACAAATTCACGAATACAAGATAACACTAATAAATGATAATAATATAAATAAATTTAAAGAAATATATTATTATAGGCTAACTGCATATACGTATGTCATCAATGATATAAATCGTGTTTACAATTTATTTATTCATGAAGATATGAACTATATAATTAATTAATTAATCCAAATTACAAAATAAACCATGGATTTATTCCAGTTTAATTAAATGTATTAGTAAGAAAAATAAAATGTACACAATATTATTAAAATTATACCATAGAATAATCAAATTCTATTATAAAATATATAAAAACGTTAACTTATTTATTGCGTCATACTAAACATGTTTTCTATTAAAATTATTAATGAACAATAAAATTAATTTTACTAATTAGTAAAAATACTTGGTCAATAATAAATAATATATTATATCCAAGCAAGGAAAATACATATTCTCCTCGGTCTAACTGCAATATTATTTATTGTATAGGAAATAAATTATCAGACAAAATTAAATCGGAATATCTTACAATTATATTTATTACACATTAATAATGATATCATTATTAATGTACGATATATAAGATATCCTGTATAAATATAAGGATATATATATAAGATATAGGATATATTCTAAATCGATTTTCCTTTATTCTAATTCCATTTATGCAATTGAAAAATATATTATTAATCAAAATTAAAATATAGGGGAAAGTTATCAAATACGGACAGTGCCCGACACTCTGGGTATCTCAGAAACCATAATTCCTACAAAAAAATGTAAAGAATAAATAAATCATAATTATATAAATAGTCTAAATAAGTATTTTTTATTTTTTAATTATTCAAAATAGTGCTAATATATCAAATAAGCTGATTTTTTTTATTACGTTTTTAAATTTATGAATAAAAATGTCAACTTAAAACCATCTCAAGAATATACAAATGTATCGGGTGTATAGGGATGTATATAGGGTGTCCGTATTATAAAACAGCGTATCCGTATTCGGTACCCATGTCCGTTATCTATTGATTACAAAGATTAAATACAATTTTAAAATCATAATAATTTCTATAATCATATACTATTAATATATTTTAGTATATTGAGTCATAACATGTTAAGACCATTTATTGTTAAAGTGTCCGTATTAGGATACTTTCACCTGGAACAGATAATAGTTATTTAAATATTTTTATAATTAATTTAGATAAAGTATTAGATACATATTATCAATAATGGTAGTTATAAATAATATGAGAATTTTTAAAATATGAAATATGATATTTTATCTGGAGGAATTATATTTGGATTAGAAAGTTGACTTAGAGTTTTCTAAATAAAATGTCTTGTAAATTTTAGATTATTTATAGTTACATTTATTTGTGTGTGTGTACTGGAATAATACCATTGTCAATTGTTAAAACATGTGTAACTTAATCATTTAATAGTGTTGCTTTATCTTAATATAGTGATGCATATTGAATTAAAAAATGTATATTATGTCTCGATAAGCTTTAGCTTCTACAAAAACCCTGGTGCAAACCTAAATCTGATAATAATAATATTGAGTATAGACAAATAAATGCAATATCTGTTCAAATGAGAGTACCATAGATTATCTCGTAAATTGTGCTTACAAAAAAATGGTAATCTCCATTTAAATAATAAGATAAAAATGGTAACAAATAAATTGACGAGTGAAAAATTACGAATAACGGAAAAAAATAAATTAAAGTTTTAAATTTTAGAGACATACAATAAAAATAGTAAATACATAAATAGAAAAATATATAATAAATATATAAATAATAAATACATAAATAGAATATATTAGCCGATATATATATATATATATATAAAATTAAGTATAAATTAAAAAGTAAGTATATATTAAATTAAGGAAAACCGAATGAGTAGTATGAAATTAATATTTGTTTAAATATTCTAATTTTATATATGTTTTAAATAAATTGTATTTTATATTTTTAAGGTGATTATTCAAAAACCATATATATTATCATTAGATATTGTATTAGGGGATATTGGTATACTGGTGATGAACCTATCGAATTAACATATTTATAGAATAATCGTTTATTATTAGAATGCATAAACTAATACTCAATATAAAATACAAAATAATGTCTTCAATCAAAAATCTTGAATATCATGATGTAGAAAATATCATAAGTCTGGCAATGTATTATGAAGAATGGTTGACATATTCCTATTTTTAAATTTCTTAACCCTAATATACTTGTAACACTTGCGTATTTCTATGAAATAATACTAAACCTATATCATATTCACTAACGTAAATGATAATCTGGAAACAAAGCCAGCATTGTTAAGAGGACTCCGGTGAATTCGTTCAGCTGCTTGTTCCATTGTAATGGACACAATGCCGCCAACATTACATAATCGAAGTGGGCGTGATAGTCATTGTGTGTCATCGTGAGAGCGTGATATCATGATATTTGTTTTAATCTATAAATATGACATATATATATATATATATATATATATATATATATTGCATCTTTAAATACACAATACCATTATTGCGAGTTCGTTAATTTATTCTACGGTATTTATTGAAAGCGGAAATTCTGAGAAACACCTAATCTCACACAAACAAACACAGACGCATTCATAGTATCACACACACGCACGTACAAAAGCACACTCACGTACATGCACTCGCACAGTCGTACGCACGCACTACCATCCACCCTCACGCATAAACCGCACTCATATATATACACACTTACCCATATATGCGTATATATACGTGTCTATAGACGCATATATTATTATTATTATTATGGTATAATTTATGAATTTAACATAAATTAATTAATTTTTGTATCTATTGTTTCACATAATTTAGTAAATTAGTAACATATGTTATATTAATAATAATCAAAGATAGTGATCGCAGATAGTGTATGCTACTTTATAATCTCATAGATCTCCTAATCTACATCTATCTTCAAACACATAATATAGTGTACACGTATGGCATACCTTACAGTGTAAGGCTTACACACATAATATACTTCACAAACGGTAATACAGATAATATGTCTGACATATCTAATGTATACATGTATGTACGTACATATATATGTACATATACATACATACATATACATATGTATGTACATATATATATATATATATATATATATATATATATATATACGTACATATATATGTACATATCTAACTTATAAATCTCATTTAACGAAATAATCTTCTTATAATTTAATTTACCTAGCCTACATAATATAATTATAATAAACAAGTTATGCTATATGTATAGAATGCACATTAGTGTTATTAATATGTATATATATATAATATTAATTTTAATGTAAAATATAACTTAAGAACTAGTAGACCATATAATATACCACAAATAAAATATATTGGTACAAATAATAGTTTATTAATTATTAGAGTAATCAAAATGGAACAATATGTATGAATATTAAAGAAATTCAACATATTTTTTAAGATTTTTAGAAGTAAAGTTATTTACAGAATGCAATATATAAGAGAAGAGTAATTCCGAGATTGCAGTATTTCAAGGCAGCCATTAACAAGTTGTATTACTTGCTGGTAGCAGATTTACCCACAGATTAAATAAAAAAGAAAATAACTATTATTTGTTTTACAATAATTAAATATATATATATCCCCTTAACACACTTTTATCTGTCTATCCATCTATCTAATTAGTAACTAATTACCGGCAATAAAGAGCCTTATTCTATTATGTATAAACTATAGTTCTGTACAATATTAGAAAACACTGCCAAGTTATAATATCAGCCAACCATATCAATATATTATTCATCTACTTTGCAACACAATCTCATAATCTAGTATACCCCCGGGTTTTATTTAGTTATATTTGATACGCACGTATACGTATAGGACCTACGTTCGTCGTAGGTTGCCAATAATACATATATAATATATTTACATTATACATTACCTGTGTCTTCTATCTCACTCTCACTCTCGCTCTCACTCTCACTCTCACTCTCACTCTGACACTCACTCTCATTCTGACCCTCACTCTTACTCACACTCTGACCCGTTACCATATCACTTCTCCATTATATTATAAATCCAATTTAAGGTAAACTCTCGTGTCGTTAGAATATTGATCCTAGGTTATACCTACTTATTTATATATCTAAGCACCCTTCGTTTGTTATTGTTATTCCTATTGTTATCACACTTTTTAGATACTGTACTTTATCCTATTTGTTGTTTAAATAAACTCTATATTAATGTGTGATTAGGTCTATCAGTACATATATACAAACATATAATTATTTTCTTAAGTATATACATAATACGTTGTGTACATTAAATACAAATATTGACTTAAGCTGTAGTAATTCTTTTGTATAGTTTAAACTTTAGTAATAATAATTGTTGTTAATTATTATATAATCTTTAAACATAATAATACACGAATTTAAATGTATATATATATATATATTCTTAATATGTTAACATTTCTAAGAAATATACTTGATTCTTTATTTACATAACAAAGTTATATAATTGATAGGCACACATTTTTATTTAAATATATACATTTAATATATATATATATATATATATTATAGAGATATTTAGGTTCCCGAATACAATATTTAAATATAATGCATATATTGAAACAACACAAATAAAAATAATCAAAATAAGAAATAATTTAAAATACATCAATAAATTAAAATATTTATTTAATAATTTCAGTTTATAATATTAATAATTATCAATATATCAATATACTGTAGTAATTTAATAATTTAGATAATTCAAATAAAGTAACATTTTTATATAAATATATATTCATAATATTAATAAAATGTATAAGCATTGTATAGTTATGAAAATAACTAGTAAAGCTGAATTTACTAATACCAAAGCCCTAGGGCTTTGCTAATACCAAGAAAATTACGTTTGTTAATGCATATTTTGTGAAATTGTTACGCTCAAGTGATTTTATAGTATTTTGTCAATGTACAGGATATATTTGAATTTTATATTCAAATCAATGCAAAAACTCGTTTTTAAAGAATGACCGCACACGATTATAAAAAATGATAATATAATTTAATGCACATTATATTATATAGAACAGTAGTTCACAAACTGGGGGTCGCGCCCCATAAGTGGGTCGCCTGCCGTTTTTTCTGGGGCGCGTGATTTTATACATTGTATAATATTAAAATAATTAATAATTAATTTTTTTAATAATTATTTCTTATGGAGGTCAACATTTATTTATAAATTACTGATCATAAAATGGTTACATTTATATTTTATTTATATTTCGTATATTTTTTATTAATTTTAGGTTATTTGTGAAGTCAAAAATAATTAAATATTTAGTAAACAATTGGATTTAAATCACATATCACAATGTATGGTATTCGTACGTTATATAGTAAATAAATCTATAAAATAAGAGTTACTTTTCTGTAACCAATAACAATGACAATTAAAGAGTGGATTTATTTGATAAATTAAATTAATTTTATATTTCTAACGATTTAGACTAGATTACATTAATTTCGGTGAGTAGTACTGACGGAGCATCAAGTATATTAGACATAAAATCAGTATTAATTAAACTTATCAAAGATAAATAACAAGAAGTAATCAGCATACATTGTGTAATTCATAGACAAACGTTAGCTTCACGAGTTATTCCAGAATATTTAAAAACAGTAATAAAACCGTAAATTTCATTAAGTCGAATTATTTGATAGATCGGCTATTCAACAAAATGTGTGAAGAAATAGACTCAGACTTTGAAAATTTTTTATATTATACTCAGATCCGATGGTTATCAAAAGGTAAAGTTATAAAGAGAGTTTATTCTTTTAAGGATAAAGTTATTATTTGTCGAGAGCAAAATATTATTGAACTAGCAATGAAATAGGAAGAACATAAGTTCATCTTGGGATTGTCATATCTTGTTGACATGTTTGATTTACTTAACACTTCTTTGCAAGGTAATATTTATGTATATATATAATCTGATATAATATTTAAATTATTTATCTAAGAAAAAATAAATATTTGCCTGAATTAATATCTCAGATTCGTGGATTTATTGGAAAAGTGGATGACTGGTATCGGAAGACATTAAAAATGACTTCACAATGTTCCATACTTAATATGTATCCTGAATATGTTGATACTTCTAATCAAATTCCGAAAACTGAAATGCAAGACAATATAACAACGAATTTAATTAATCTTTCAGATAAATTAAAAATGTATATTCCAGAAATTGACAATCATGTTTATAATATAGCACTTCATACCTTTTATGCTGATATTGAAGATATCGATGAATATAACTTGGAACAAATTGAACTCATAATGATGCAACATGATATTAGTGCAAAGCACGAATTTGAAACACAAGAACTAGGATTTTTTAGGATATCATTTTTGGATTCCGGTGAAAATATCCTATCCACATTTATTTAATTTATTAATTAAATATATTTTGCAAGCACATATCTATGTGAAAAATCCTTTTCAGATTTATTAAATTTGAAAAAAATAAAAAAATAAAAAAAATTGAAATGGAACCAGACTTGAGATACACTCTACCAGAATAGAACCAGAAATGGATAAATGAGTACAAAAAATATAAATATACAATATTTAAAAATAATATATTACATATTTTATATATTTTTAATAAATCTATTTTTTAAAAGTTAACTTATTTTTTAAAATATTTTATTTATAAAAAATTATATTTAGGGATCTGTTTTATATAAAAAAAAACTTAAAAAGGGGCCGCCGATGAAAAAAGTCTGGGAACCACTGATATAGAATAATAATATAAATACGATATAAATTCAAACCGAATTTATCAATAAATCTAATTTTTAATAAAATATTTATTTAGAAATACAAATGTAAATATATGAATGCATTATTCTTCTACTTATCATATTATATATCCGTCTGTATTCTTCAGCATGTTCATCACTTTGATATTTAGTTGTCATCAAGCTTCTTCTTTTGTTATTAAAAATATCATCTATAATTCATGGTTGTTTCTTAGAGCTGTACTTTCCCAAGAGGTTTTGAGCTGTCCAAGTGATTATCTTACCAATTTGAGTATATTCTTTATAATTATTCCTATACAATTGTTCATCAATTTTGTATATACTTATATATCTATTCATAATACATCTTTAGCGAATTACATATTTTATGATAATTTTTATGACGCATTACAATATTTCATTGATGCACATTCACCTTTAATAATTAGTACCAAGAAATATGGTGCTCACTCTCCTTTGTTTAACAATGACCTTGTTCTTCTAAGGAGAAGACTTCGCTACCATCAGTTAAAATTCAAAATAAGCACATTTTTTACTCATCTTGAATCTTTCAAAAATATAAGATCTATGTACAAGACAAAATTATCAGCAGAAAAATCTTCCTTCTATACTGATGAACTTAATAAGTATGGTATTTCTTCCAAAGAATATTTTTAATTAGCTTTTTGTAAAAAATCGGAATAAAAAACTATCAGATGGTTCTGATGATAATCTGTGTTATTTATTTGCTGACTTTTTTCAAAATTTTTTTTTTTTAATAATAGAAGATCTTCCAGTAGTTGATTCTATTTATTTTGAAAGTCCACCCTCTTTCTCTGATACTCACTGGTCTTATTTTAATTTATCCACTTCTTCTGTTGTCCTTTCTCTCATGTCTTGTTTGAAATCCAATTCTCCACTTGACCCTCTTCCTCTTAATTTACTTCGTATATTATCTCCCTATCTAATTGATATAATTACTGGTATAATTCGTGTATCATTATCTTCATCCATTGTTCCACAATCGATGAAGTATGTATACATCATTCCTGATTAAAGAAACATAATCTCGATTCTTCCATACTATCCAACTATCGTCCTGTTTCGCAATTATCATCAATTTCTAAGACTATGTAACGCATAGTTGCGCGTCAGATTATTGATTATATCATATCGAACTCTATTGTGGATTGCTTTCAGAGTGCATATATTCCCAATCGTAGTACAGAAACTGCCCTAAACATTATGTTTAACGATATTATACTATCTATGGATAATAAGGCTTCTTGTTATTTGGTTCTTCTTGATCTGTCTATTGCCTTTGATACGTTAAATCATAGGATTCTTTCTTACCGTCTACGTGAAATAGATATTCATAGACAAGTTCACAACTGGTTGATGTTATTTACATCTAATAGAATATCTTCGGTAAAGATCAAGTCATCTCTATCGGCTCCATTTGATCACACTCATAGCGTTCCTCAAGGATCAGTACTGAGTCAGATTCTTTTTATTTTGTATATTCTTCCCATTAATTTGATTTTAAAAAATACCCATATATTCGTTATCACCTCTTTGCTGATGACTTACAAATGTATACTTTTTTTCCACCTGGTTCTGATATTGACATAATTCAACTTTCAATTTCTAACTGTATTAATTATTTAATCTCTTGGTTTTCCTGTAATTCACTTACATTAAATATTACTAAAACTGATAGCATTATACTTTCTAGATTTATTTCTTCAATTACTCTCACCCATCCATTCCTTATCTCACTTCCTATCTCAAACACCATCACTACTCTAGGTTTTAATATAAATAATGCATTAGATTAGTCAGTACATATATCAAACACTGTCCGCACTGCTAATTATTTACTGTATAATATAGGCAAGGCTCGTTCTAAGCTAACATTTAATTTAACTAAATCATTATTACATTCATTAGTATTTAGTCGACTTAGATATTGTAATTCGCTTTTCATTAACATTCCGCAAAATTTATGAACAAATTCGATTCAATACAACGTAGAGCTGTTCGCATATTATTTAAGATAAAGCATAATGCTATAACCATATCTATACATTCCATAATGGCGACTCTCGGGTGGTTGAAGTTTCGATATTTATGTAAGTTTCGTCTTCTTTGCATTACTCACAAGGCTATATATATGGGAGTTCCGTCATACCTATCGAAGGGACTCATAATTCGAGAAACTAATCGTCCGAGTCGCAAATGTGAGCTGATGAAACTCTCTGTGCCGTTTGTCTCATCTATGTATGCAGATGATGCTTTCACTGTTGCTACTCCGAAGTACTGGAACAGTCTTCCCGATGAATTACGGACCCTATCATATTTTATTACTTTTAAATATCGACTACATTCATATATGTTATCATTATAATTTCTTCTTTTTAAATTTATTATTATTTGTGTAACTATTTATTTATTTTATTATTTCAACTTGACGCATATACACGTCCATCGTTTTCAACTGAGTCAATAAACATTTTTATTATTATTATTATTATTATTAGTATTATAAGTGGATAATTCGTCTATGTTAATGGATACCAGTTTATTTTCCAACTCATCATTGTACTGTTTGCTGATTTCTCTATTCTTTAACTTTTCTACGTCAAATCGTACTCTACTATTATTGCTCTTTTTCGGTATTCGTAGCTTTAACTTCAAGTTACATAAGACGAAATGATTATCAATATTGATATCTGCCCCGAATAGGTTCTAGTTGTAGCTCTATGTATGCTTGATTTGAAATGCCGAGGAGTTAAAATGTAGTCAATTTGATTATGAGTCAGACCATTAGTAGAGTGCCATGTAGATTTTCATGAGTTCTTTTGTGGATATAGTGTATTTATAATCATGAGATTATGCTTGGTGTAAAATTCAAAAAGTATATTACCTCTTTGGTTAGAATTTCATAGTACAAATATATATATACCTACCGCATTACTCAAGTTATCATTTGAATCTTCTACGACTGTATTATAATCACCTTGAATACTAAATAAGTCTTTTTTATGTACTTTTTCCATTATTACCTCTATTTCTTAATAGAATACTTCAATTGGTTCGTCTTCGTAGTCATTGGTTTAAGTATAAATATGTATGATTGTTAAATTAATTAGATGTGATGCTATCCTTAATGAGGTGATTCTAACATGTTGAAGAAATCTCTGCAGAGACTGCTATTTAATTTAAAATAGCTGAGTCAGTTTCTTCCAATAAAAGCCACTCAATGTTGATGTAATTGATGATGTCCACTGTAACTATCTCATGACCTTCACCAGTAATAATTTCACCCGAGTTTTTCTATCTTGAATTAATAATGATTTAGCTCCCTCATTATTTCATAAATTCTCATGGATCCTCTAAGTTTGCGGGCGTTCCATGAACCCATAGTTGTGACAATTATTGGCAGTTTTATTACTTATTTGTTACCTCCTTTGATGCCATTATTGATGTTGTTGTCGTTACTGTTATTTAGGTTGATGTAGCCTTTATCAATATAGTTTTAATCTAGTATCTGCTTTAACATATCCATCCTGGAAAAAATGTATGGTATTCGCGGTAGTTAATAATCCGAGCATGGACCGATCCGGCAATGTGGAATTGATATATTAAGTCATGTGTTCTTTCTGTAGGCTTGATTACGTTTGGAGGTGCCTATCTCCTCTCCAAACTGTACGTATCAGTCGATATGCTATAGATAGTAAATCTTCTATACGCCGTGCACCTGAGATAATATTATCTTCATCCGCTCTTGACCGTAGGTTAGATAATAACTCCTCCGCTACAGATATATTGCGGGTATTGGCATCAATTATCTTAGCCCAATTATTGGGTGGTTACTAGTTAGTGGCACGAGGAGCCGACAATAATAGTTGAGAGAGAGAAGTATGCTAAACTATCTAACCCTTAAAGGTTCTTAAGAATTATTGGTTAGAGAAGACAGCAGCTAAGTAGGTAATGTATGTTCCCTTACTTTGATACACTTTAAATAAAACCCATACATTATTTGGTCAACAAGTGTATACAAATTATGGCTTTTTATTATAAATGTACAAAGCAATATATTTATATTTTTAAGCCTACCTATATAATATCTTCTATATATATTATTTATAAACTCTGAAAGTGTTATAAAGATTTATCGAACGATTTATCAAACATTCCAAACATTATAAATTGTGTAAACAAAATTACCGATATATAAGCTTCTAATGTATTGTAAATAATACATATTACTTTCATAATGTATATTATACGATACACAGGGGTACATTTATAATATATTGATACGGCACTTATAATTATAAATCATTTTAAGATAATTTACAATAAGTATTGAAAAAAAGTAAACGAAGCCTTAAAACCATGGATGTAATACTACGAGAGCAGATTCGAAAGGACATTGAAACCATTTGGTTATAGTAGTAGATAAAGTAAAAACTTCATCTGAGTTCCAGGATGAGCTGACCTGACTCCACCAGAATAATTACCATTATAATTAGTTATCGCGTATGTATAGGTTGTGTACTCATTGTTTAATTACAGCGTAGTATAGAACTATGAATGAATATATGCAGCAGAAGTATGAGCAGTATCGAATAGAGTAACACGTGACTTAAAAGTACAGGCTAGGTTAAGGGAAACATCAGTATGGAGGGATATCAACATTATATTCAAATAATACCTTTTCTTAAGTTTAAATTGAGATCATTTCAGATAATATTGATAATTGTTCACTCAAAAATGACCACTAGCAAATATATGGTATTTATAATCTAGATTAATCTAGATTTGTAATATTTGTATACACTCAATCTACCTAAAAATTCACAATGTTGAATAGTTCAATAGTTCTAAATTAAATTTAAATTAACAATAATATATGTACACATACGTACACCACACACAAATATATATATATATATATATATATATATATATATATATATATTTAATTGAAATAAATTGAAAGTTTATTTTAACATTTAAATAAATTATAAATTATGTTGTAATACATTATAAATTATATATGATCTCTGAAAAGTGTATATAATACACTTAATCGGATTATCCGTTCCTCAGTACGTACTACTTACTGTATAACACGACTGGATCATTCTACTACAACATCTCATCAATCATCTCGTATGTGGCTACCCTTCTCCCTCAGGTGTAAATTACGTATACTATCTATAATCCATAAATCAATATATTCTTTCACACCTAGCTATATCTCTGATCTAATTAAAATACGTACTATGTTATCTTCTCTTCGTTACCAAAATGCTCCTCTACTTATCTCCCAGAACTCTAGTAAAACTTCCCTAAATTCTAGAGCTTTTAAAAATTCCGTCCCAACCCTATGGAATTCCCTACCTCCTACCATTCGTTCTATTAGATCCCACAAAAGATTTATAAATCTTACTTCTTCTTTTCTCTCTACCTCTAATCATTAAATCATCCAACTTATTATTGTTGTCCGTGTTATATTAAATGTATATCATTATTAAATTGTTATTGTATTATTATTATCTTATTATTATATTACACTCCACTATATCAATGCAGTCTGTATTATATAACATTACACCAAATCAATGCAGACTGTAATATATAATAGTCCTTTATATTATTTAGTATTGTTGTCCGTGGTATATTCAATGTATATTATTATTAAATTATTATCGTATTACTATTATTTTATTATTATTTTCTTCCCGCACGAGCGAAGGGGTCTATATGACCCTATTTTAGTGCAAATAAACCGAATACCATCATCATCATCATATACAGAAATGCAAATATGATTGATAAAATAGAATAAACCGGAAGAAAATTAATAAATAAAATAATAATGATAAACAATATTAGTTATATAGGTTTCCACATGAAATCAATCGTTGTATATATGTCTTGAATGTCTTATGTGATTTTATGGATCTAATATAGGGTGGGAGTGAATTCCATAATCTTAGGACCAATATAAATCTGAGCTCGAATATTCATTTTGAGGGAGGGAGAATAAGGGTAGAGATAAGATGAGATGCATGGTTTCTAAGAGATGGAAGGGAATATATTTGTACTATAAAGGCAGAAACATAGGAGGAACAATTCGAAGAGAATATTAAGGAATGGACAATATATAGTATGCGATAAGCAGAGCGTTCATTAAATCGGAACTATATGTTGGTATGAGGAAGTAGAGGAATGATCTCGAATACGTAGGTTGTATGTTGTACTGATTTATGTATAACTTGATTTATGTATTTTATTTACGAATAACTCGATGTGGGGGATATAAAGAGGATAATGGAATATTGACTAGGAGTGAGTAATATTAATATTACGTGAGAAGAAAAGTGAATTATAATTATAACGCTGGTTATAACCAGCGTTGAAGTAAGACATATAATAATTGATTTTTTTTTCTAGTACTTAAAGGTGATAATTTGCAGATAAAGTGATGACAGAAATATGAGAAACTAGTATGATCAAAAAGTACACCTAAGTTGGGTGCATTATATGAAGGAGAGATTACAATGTCAGCAGTAATAAAAGGATGGAAGTAAGTAGGAGATGGAGAAATATACAACAATGTAGTTTTGGAGGTCATAATGAGAAGATTATTAGAAATAAACCATTCATTAATGTCATTAGCACAATTGGAGAGTTGATTATTGAGACCTAGTGATGAATTAGTTTGAAGAAACATATATAGTTGTATGTCATCTGCATAGAGATAATAATATATATTTAGATATTTAGATTTTATTGAAGGTAGTGGATATAAATAAACAATACTGCTCCCTAGGGAACACCACCCAAGTAACACAGATTAAGCCAAACTTGGTCCATACTTAGTTCACAAATAAAATACTTGCTTCATAGTCTCAGTGACTTAAGTCAAAAATCTAGTTCAAAATTAAGTAGGGGAAAGTTCCCGATTACCGACCCCTAAATGATTAGTTGTAATAACTTATTCAATATTAAATATTTTTATTTTAAATTTTGTAATTTTTGTAATATAATGACAATGAATAATGTGGCTATTTTAAATTTTTGATATAATTATATTTACAAGAATATACAGGGGGTCGGTAATCGGATACATGTGCCAAATACCGACCCCCTTCCCCTATCACCGACCCCCTAAAATAATCGTGGTATAAATAATTTTAGTATTATAATATCCAATAAAAATAGTAGTTATTCATAAATATAATTAATTATAATATGACGTAATTTATTTTGTATTGAATTTATGTTTTAATAGTAATATTAAATTTAAATTTAAACTTTATAGTAATTATATTAAAATAGTGTATATTATTATTTACTATTTATTTATAAATCAGTATTTATATAATCAACTGGAATCATGAATCCTAAATCTATGTCAATGATACACAAATAAGTTATAACATAATTTAAAGTAAAATACGGATCTATTTTGATTGGATATTATAAATCACATGGGGTCGGTATTAGGGTAATTTAGGGGGTCGGTAATAGGAAAATCATATGGGTTGCTATAATTAATATATATTGGTTAATAGTTATTCAAATTAAATTATTTGTATAATAGTTATAAAAATTGTATTGAACTACAATATTATGCACAACATTAAGTTTTATTTTAATTAATAAAGTATTTACAATGATTTAAAAAAAGTTATTATTCAAATATTTAAAAAGTAAAAACAGAATATTACATTTTATCAAATAACAATTGTAGGATTAAATATTTTGTAAAACAAAATATTTATTCATATTTATCATTAAATTACTAACAGTTCATGTATATATAATTTTTTGATAACTCTTATATTTACTAAGATACGAGAGGGGTCGGTAATCGGGGACTTTCCACTAAAACTTAATATTTGTATATTGATAAATCTTAAGTAACTGTAACTTGGTGTATTGCTTAAGTCAAACTTAATTCGAAATAACTTAAATTGTTGTATGTATAACTTAAGTTAAAACGTAGGTCAAATTTAAATCAACTGAACAAGGTTTTATTCTGTGTATAACTTAAGTTAAATTTAGGTCAAACTTAATTTAAATTAACTTATTTTTGTTGTATGTATAATACATATAGGAAAAATACATATAACAATAAAAACATAATTATGTATTGTTATAAAAATGTGCCATAACGGAGATTCGAATTCATGCAACAGTGAATCTTATTATAATCAAGTGATAAACCAACTGTCTTGACATATTTTATATACATATTTATGTATAGTGTATATAGTTTTGATTTAATTATAAAGATAATTAGAATATATAGATAAATATTAATATTTTTTTTGATTTTTATTATAATTCATAATATAACAGTTTACCTGTTATTGTATTACTTTAATTTTAGTATTAGTTAATAAGTTAAACGGTCAACGTAATACTAATTTGTATATATTCGATCATAATTCAAATTTTTATAAATATAATTTAAGCCTATATGCTGCTATAGTATTACCCTTCATATAACAGTTTACTTATCTTTGCATTATATTATTATATGCATATTATATATTGATTAAACTTGAAATTATAATAAACTATAAATTAAGTTTATAACCGGGTTTTACGATACTATATAAGTGCAATATTCGAATTACAATTAAGTAAATTCTAACTTCTTTTTATAAATTCAAAAATAAAATTGTTATAATAATAATTTATATGTAACATATACATATATATATATATATATATATATATATATATATATATATATATATATATATATATATATATATATATTCAATATAACATATTCAATAAACAAGGACTTAAGTACTTATTATAATGTACATGTATGCATTCATAAGTTAATAATAATAATAATCGGGGGACTATTTCGAGATTCACTCATTAATTCAATTGCACACTATTTTCAATTTTGGTTACTTTATTTATTACTCATAATCGCATATATTGCAAATATATAATTCCTATTAATTTATATTAATGCAATACTGTGTATTTATAAACATAATTAATGTAACAATATTTAATTTATTAATAAGGTAAATAATACATTTTAATATGAAGGCGTTTTATATAAATAGGAGATAATATAGTTAGTCATAATAATAATAATATTAATAATAATAATATTTATTAGAAGAATTTTCGTTTGTTTCTGTTTCGTTTTCTAGTTTATAATAATAATATGTTTTTTATTCCTAAAGGGCTTTTACAATTTTTGTAATATTAAATATATGATATTGTGTATATTAATATTACATAAAATATAATATTCTATAGTTAATTATCAACTGTTCATTAGATTTAGTTTATTTAATAATTGGTGTAGTATTAAAATGGTGAAATCTAACTAGAATAAACTAATATTATTATCAACTATTTCACTTTAGGTAATCTTTAATATATTTAAATGATTCTGAATTTGTTATCCTATTTTTCTTATTATTTATTAACAATAAATGTTATATAAATATAAATAAATATATTTATATATGATAAGATAACTTTTATTATTGTAATTATAATAACAACAAAACAATAAATGGACAAACAAAATAGTCAGTAACACTTTCGAGGTGTTTCATCATATGAATATTACCATATTAATAGTATACTATTTCATATATATATATATGAAATTAAGTATATAAGGCGTTATATTGATATAAACGAATAATAATATATTTTAAAAGAATACATTATAATGCTAACGTATATAAATAAAGTCTACATTTAAAGTAACAAAAGATGATCAGTAAGTCATCCGGTACACTGTTCAAATACTTTCGAGCAGCATCCGCAAACATAGATGTGACAAATGGGACAGAAATCTTCGTAAACTCACATTTGCGACATGGTTGTGTGGTGAAGACTCTATTGTATGGGTAATACCTATACTTATACCTATTAGGTATCGCGGAACTCCTGTGAATATCGCCTTGTGAGTAATACAAAGTAGGCTTTCAAAGTAGAAAGGCTTGCATAAATCTCTAAACTTCAACCACTCGAGTATCGCCATTATGGATTATATATAATGCTGTTTAGGCATAAGCGTAGTGATATAATCATACATATATGTATGCTTATATCACTAAGCTTAATCCTGAACAGTATTCTAACAGATCTACGTTGAATAGAATCAAATGTGTTCATAAATTTTAGAGGAATATTAATAAAAGGGAATTACAATATCTAAGTCTGCTAAATACTAATGAATGTAATAGTGATTTAGTTACAGTAAAGAATAGCTTAGAACGAGCCTTGCCTATATTATACAGGACATAATTAGCAGTACGGATAGTGGTTGATATATTGTTGTTATTGTTATTGTTAGTGTTGTTTTATTTGGTGGAGTCATTTCATTCCACCCAGTAACTTAAATGAAGTTTTCACTTATAACCATATATGGCTCTAATGTCCCTTCGAAGCCGCTCTCATGTTAATGCATCCATGGTTTTAATGAGAGCCGATCATTTATGTATACACAATTATATAAGATCACTTCTAAATATTATTTTAATACCTATGTTAATGGTCCTGACGGGGATTGAATCCGAGTTCTACTCCTTGTGTGACTTATATGTAAATAATAATCTAGAGTGTCAATAGTAATAAAACCGAAATCAGTGATGGTGTGAGAGATAGGAAGTTAAAGAAGATCTGGATGAGTTGGAATAATTGAAGAAAGTGATCTAGAAGTATACTAATACTACCAGTTTTAGCAATATTTAAAGAAATAGAATTACAGGAATACCACGAGATAGAATCATTAATACATGCAGTAACTACAGTTAGCAATTGAAAGTTGAATTATGTTGATATCGGAAACAATTGGGAAAAATTATAACTTTTCAAGTCATCAGAAAAGAGGTGATAATGAATATAAGGGTATTTTAAATAAATATAATCAAATTAAATTAAATTAGAAAAAAAGCCATACATAATATAACTAAGCTGAGCAAAAAAAGTACTCTAGGAAGGATAAAACAAGAGAACGAATATAGAATATTAAATGTAATTTTATATATTAAATATTTTATATATTGAAAAAGAAAAATGTGATTTAATATATATTAGTCACGGTTTGGTGGATATGGATATATCTATTGATGTTAACTCATGAATTGTATGAATATATATATATAAGTTTGTTATCTTTGTTTCTATAGATGAGGTATAGATTACTTATTCCATCAACCTGGTATCAGATATGAACACATTATTCAGACGATCGATGCGCTGGGTTAACGAATATTAGTGGCCGCATCGATTAGAATATCTATACGAGTTAATACGAAATCAATGATCGTAGAACGAGTTACGTCAACATAGGGGTCGCTACCAGTAGTCCCGCGGTAAATATCCCCCCGCCGCCCCCCGCATTCTTTGATAGGCTGGAGCGCACGCGCGTGCGAATTAATTCACACACCGGAATCTGATCTTACGAGATGCCACCGACAATGCCGTCGCTACGCTAGCTGTCTATTGAAATATGTATTTACGGATATCGATACTATCAATTCTGTGTTTTCTGTTTCATTTATTCGGTTAGTGATTAATAATTAATATATAAATAATCGATATATATATAATTATATATATATATATATATATATATATATAATATTGAGATATAAATTACCAATATATAGTTATACATAATTTATAATAAATTATTAGTATATAAATAAATACCCACTTATAATATAGTTAATATGACTACTTCTATCAATTATAATACTACTATAGTATTATACCATAATAAGAGTAGGTTATCAGTAATAGTAATATTAGCAGTTGAATTTGTACTACTACTACTACTACTACTACTACTACTACTACTACTACTACTACTACTACTACTACTACTACTACTACTACTACTACTACTACTACTACTACTACTACTACTACTACTACTACTACTACTACTACTACTACTACTACTACTACTACTACTACTACTACTACTACTACTACTACTACTACTACTACTACTACTACTACTACTACTACTACTACTACTACTACTACTACTACTACTACTACTACTACTACTACTACTACTACTACTACTACTACTACTACTACTACTACTACTACTACTACTACTACTACTACTACTACTACTACTACTACTACTACTACTACTACTACTACTACTACTACTACTACTACTACTACTACTACTACTACTACTACTACTACTACTACTACTACTACTACTACTACTACTACTACTACTACTACTACTACTACTACTACTACTACTACTACTACTACTACTACTACTACTACTACTACTACTACTACTACTACTACTACTACTACTACTACTACTACTACTACTACTACTACTACTACTACTACTGCTACTGCTACTGCTACTGCTACTGCTACTGCTACTGCTACTGCTACTGCTACTGCTACTGCTACTGCTACTGCTACTGCTACTGCTACTGCTACTGCTACTGCTACTGCTACTGCTACTGCTACTGCTACTGCTACTGCTACTGCTACTGCTACTGCTACTGCTACTGCTACTACTACTACTACTACTACTACTACTACTACTACTACTACTACTACTACTACTACTACTACTACTACTACTACTACTACTACTACTACTACTACTACTACTACTACTACTACTACTACTACTACTACTACTACTACTACTACTACTACTACTACTACTACTACTACTACTACTACTACTACTACTACTACTACTACTACTACTACTACTACTACTACTACTACTACTACTACTACTACTACTACTACTACTACTACTACTACTACTACTACTACTACTACTACTACTACTACTACTACTACTACTACTACTACTACTACTACTACTACTACTACTACTACTACTACTACTACTACTACTACTACTACTACTACTACTACTACTACTACTACTACTACTACTACTACTACTACTACTACTACTACTACTACTACTACTACTACTACTACTACTACTACTACTACTACTACTACTACTACTATTACTACTACTACTACTACTACTACTACTACTACTACTACTACTACTACTACTACTACTACTACTACTACTACTACTACTACTACTACTACTACTACTACTACTACTACTACTACTACTACTACTACTACTACTACTACTACTACTACTACTACTACTACTACTACTACTACTACTACTACTACTACTACTACTACTACTACTACTACTACTACTACTACTACTACTACTACTACTACTACTACTACTACTACTACTACTACTACTACTACTACTACTACTACTACTAGTATTAATAGTAGTATACTACTGCAGTGCAACTACTACTACTACTACTACTACTACTACTACTACTACTACTACTACTACTACTACTACTACTACTACTGGTATTAATAGTAGTATGCTACTGCAGTGCAACTACTACTAATACTATTAATACCAGTACATGACTAATTTGACCCCAACTACCTACATATATTATATAAAATCCCCTATAAACCAGGAAACACACACACATAATAGATAGTTCTTAATGTTTACTTACACTATACATTATAGGTAGCTACCTACGGTAAACATTCAGATTAGATAGGATGGAAGTATACTATAGTACTGATACTATATTATAGTATCTAGTCAGTATACTTCTGGTGATGTTTATATGAAGTCACGTGATCTATTGTTGTACTCGCCATTGTTAGGGATCACGTACCTTTAGCATAGACAGACTGCGTATGCCATTGTGTTATGTGTGTATACTATAGTAGTCATAATGTATGTCATTTTAATTCCTTATCAGTAAGTATTTCCGCAAGTTAAAATTAAGTTAAATTAAATTATTGCAAGTTAAATAGTTCAACTACATACAAACTAAATAACTAAATTAAGATATAAATTATATCATATAATTAATAATTCACTAAATATTAAAGACTTAATATTAAATACAATAAAGTATTACAATTACGATAACGCTGCAGCGATATAGACACTATGACAATAACTATAGAGTTATTAAGCGATCGCTAGATGTCGCTAACCGATTACATCTATATTCGCGTGACACCACATCTAGATGATGTAATAGTGTGACGTAATAGTGTGACGTCACCGCCAGCTATGACGCAATGCGGTAACACTCTCCGTTCCCGGGAGGACTGGTGTGCGGTTATCTAACGCTATTACTATTAGCATTACCGCTCTATTATTGTTACCGCTACTGCTGGTGGTGCTGGTAGTGGTGGTGGTGGTGGTGTAGGTGTGGTTCATGACCCGAACCGAAGCAATGCTGCGCTCCGGGTTGTCGCCTAATGCACTTAGATATCACGCCGTTGATGTGCGCTGAGTGGGAGGCGCCCGAGTTGTTGTTATCGCCCTACCAGTACTTCCGGTCAAGCATACGCCCGCCCCCTCCTATCCCTAGGACATAACCTCGCCGGTCACGGACATGGATAACGATAAGGTCTGATGACTCATGCGCTCGGTGTGTAGTACACATGTATTGATAGCATAGTATTACTTTACGTTATGTACGTATCATTCTTACATATTAATGTGTATATATTTTACTTAACTAACGCATTATCTACAATCACACACACACACACACACATATATATTATAACAATCATAAATATATCATTAGCAAGTATGTCTTATATGTATGTACATTGTACATCGTACAGTAGGGTAGTCCGTTTTTGAAAGGGTTGCTATCTCGCTCACAGTATGTCATAAATGTCATAATAAACATATTTATGAAGTTTGTACAGTGTACATAGTACAGTGTACATTTTACACGTACATGAGATATTTAAGGTATTACACGCTAGGTAAGGCCTTACAACAATGTATATATATGTACTTTGCCTTATTATATAAGTAATATGTAGATTACTTAAAACTTTAGTATACCAAAATTATATATATATATTTAGTGGCAATATATACATAACACACACATATTAGTACATAATTATGCAATATTATATATAATTATATATATATATATATATATATATATATATATATATATATATATACTATATTATATACTCTATCCTCTAAAATATTTATGTTTACATCTATAAATAGATATAAGCCTTCTTTACATCTATAAATAGATATAAGCCTTCGGGTATGACTGGTACCAGAATTTATATCGATTGTAGAAATATAATTCGATTAAGGAAGAAGCTACGAATACTGATTTTATAAAATAGGCCGCGTATCGATTGGCTATCTGCAGTCACGTGCTCATATAGTGGCGCCACCTGTGGGTGTAATTAGTGTATTTACCTACACACCACTGATGACAATGATTATACCCTCTACCTCGCCAGGTAGTCAGGTCATTTTTTATAATCATTTTTATAATCATTTTTATAATAATTGTGTACTGATTATATTAGTATTCACTGGATATATTCGGTAAATATATCAATTAATATCATAATAACATAATAATCATAATAGATAGTTGAACCCGCTCTAGTTGCTATGATACATTACATCACTTGATAACACTTTTAATGTAACTGTTTATTAGGTTTCAAGTACGTATATTAGTACTACTAAGTATGTGTATATATATATATATATATATATACATGTATGCATATATGAATATTTTTATGTATATTTTCATATACTAGAATATAATATTCAAGGTTATACGTATTATGGATATCTTAACAGAATATGCATATAAATATGCATATATATATATATATATATATATATATATATATATATATATATGTATATATATATATATATATATATATATTAGAGTGTGTGAGCATAATGATTACGTAAGCATGCTAATCACCGTGAAGAATGAGACTGACGTACTAAAAGATACATTGAGAGCAAGAAGAGCGGAAGATGGCCTTGTCAATACAGCGATGCACAGAGTGTGTGTAGGAACGTACGTCGTACGCACGTATGTACGTGTGTGTGTACGTATGTGTGTACGCGTGTGTGTACGTATGTGTGTACGCGTGTGTGTACGTATGTGTGTACGCGTGTGTGTACGTATGTGTGTACGGTACTATGTGGGCATATGTTACGGTAGCAGTAGTAGTAGTATATAACTACTACTGCTAATAATACTACTATAGTAGTAGTAGTAGTAGTAGTAGTAGTAGTAGTAGTAGTAGTAGTAGTAGTAGTAGTAGTAGTAGTAGTAGTAGTAGTAGTAGTAGTAGTAGTAGTAGTAGTAGTAGTAGTAGTAGTAGTAGTAGTAGTAGTAGTAGTAGTAGTAGTAGTAGTAGTAGTAGTAGTAGTAGTAGTAGTAGTAGTAGTAGTAGTAGTAGTAGTAGTAGTAGTAGTAGTAGTAGTAGTAGTAGTAGTAGTAGTAGTAGTAGTAGTAGTAGTAGTAGTAGTAGTAGTAGTAGTAGTGCGGTGTGCTATGTAAACACATCCAGGTGTTATCAAGGTCATTCACTTTCACTATATTTCTCTATCTATCTATATAGATATTATAGGTAGTATATGTATACCTAATGCATATTTATCGTAAATAAATTATCTATTTATAAATATATATATATATATATATATATATATATATATATATATATATATATATATATATATATGTGTGTGTGTTTATACGAATTCGTATGCATGTGGCTTTAGGCACATTACCTAGATCTAATCTAATTATATAATGTAGCAACTATTCCACTAATGAAGATGATGTACATTATCATCATTGTAATCAGATATCCATATATAATGTAGTAGTAGTAGTAGTATACTACTATAGTAGTAGTACCTCATATATGTATACGTATGTGTATATGCGTTGTGATCTTATCAATTGAATGGTTATGATTGACAGCTGCTCGGAATACATAACTACAATGTCCACTAGATTCTAGAGTGTATTCTGTGTTCAGATTGTGTGTCCTTTCCGCATCATGTACCGCTAATCCTAAACTAATATGTAGTAGTCACTTTATTGCTTATATTACTTCAAAGTAGTCGTTTTTGATGGATCATATATACGATAGTTAGTCAAATGGCTAGTAGACTATTTGTGTTTGTATTCAATTATATTTTATTGAATACATAGTTGTTGCGTTCTCTATAGTGAACGTGTGTTGGGTAATACTAGAAACAATGGAAATCTACCCCATGGGGTGTATCCATGGAGGCTCTTACGTAAATTGGATGGTTTTGAATGCGTTGTGATTAGGGGCGCTGCAACAGGGGGGACAGGGGGATATTCCCCCCCCCCAATTTAAAATCTAGGGGGACCTCCTATGTATTGATCTTTTTAACTTTTACCACAACATTTATTTTGATTGGTTGGTCCCCCCTACATACAAAATCGTTCCAGCGCCCCTAGTTGTGATGACGATATAACGTTCAACGGTGTATGTATTGCATAGTTCATAAGTACTACTAGAGTACTTAATGAGTAATTAATTATGAATTACTCACTACTATACTTGCACTTCAGTGAACCTATATATATAGAGTGAAAGCTGCGTTAATAATAGATCTATTACTCTAATAGTAATTATATGTGTTAAATTAATAATATCAATAATATATTCTTGTTTTATACACATCATGATAATATCACTAATATATCATGTACATATCACGAATATATCATGTACATATCACAAATATATCATGTACATATCACGAATATATCATGTACATATCATGTATATATCATGTAAATATCATGTACATATCATTAATATATCATGTACATATCACGAATATATCATGTACATATCATTAATATATCATGTACATATCATGAATATATCATGTACATATCATGTACATATCATTAATATATCATGTACATATCATGAATATATCATGTACATATCATGTACATATCATTAATATATCATGTACATATCATGAATATATCATGTACATGTCATGTACATATCATTAATATATCATGTACATATCATGAATATATCATGTACATATCATGTACATATCATGAATATATCATGTACATATCACGAATATATCATGTACATATCACGAATATATCATGTACATATCACGAATATATCATGTACATATCACGAATATATCATGTACATATCATGAATATATCATGTACATATCACGAATATATCATGTACATATCACGAATATATCATGTACATATCACGAATATATCACGTACATATCACGAATATATCATGTACATATCACGAATATATCATGTACATATCATTAATATATCATGTACATATCATGAATATATCATGTACATATCATGTACATATCATTAATATATCATGTACATATCATGAATATATCATGTACATATCACGAATATATCATGTACATATCACGAATATATCATGTACATATCACGAATATATCATGTACATATCATGTACATATCATTAATATATCATGTACATATCATGAATATATCATGTACATATCACGAATATATCATGTACATATCATTAATATATCATGTACATATCATGAATATATCATGTACATATCATGAATATATCATGTACATATCACGAATATATCATGTACATATCATGTACATATCATGTAAATATCATGTACATATCATTAATATATCATGTACATATCACGAATATATCATGTACATATCATGTACATATCATTAATATATCATGTACATATCATGAATATATCATGTACATATCATGTACATATCATTAATATATCATGTACATGTCATGAATATATCATGTACATATCGTGAATATGTTACGAACATAGTGATCACGACGTATTCTATAGCATGAATTCACGCACTAAATAAATACATTATATGCCAGGTGACTCACATACTATGCGATCTTCATAGTAACATATATGTTACTGTTATACGATATGTGTTTATATATGTTGTGTCATGTATGTTATAATATCGGCCATGTGTATATATATATATATATATATATATATATATCAATAGATACGGGTACATGATTCACATGATTAACACTATATGGGGTATGGAATACTTTGATGGGTCGGGGTATGCCGGGTATTGTCGGGGTATACACGGATTGATAATAAGTTATTAATAATAAATATATTTATATACGTATACGCAGATAGTTTGTAATGTCAGAAATAAGCAATTAGTAATACACAATTAAACATATTGTATAATGTATGCAGATAAATTCTAATTTGAATTCAATTAATGTTGAAATCAGTGACATTGTTATAAATTACGTAATATCTAATATGTACATCAATACAATGAACCCACTGTCTCGTGATTACTGACGGCATACTTAGCAAATATCTTCGACCGTGTGCTGAGTGTGGTTACGGGTATTCCATATTACGTCATATCGTGACGTCACACCTGTATTTCAATGTATCTAACTATTCGGTGAACTTATACGTATGTGGGTGTTGTGTGGTGCGGTGCGGTGAGGGAATCGTATGACGTCACACTATTATGATGTGGGCAGCCAGCGTTGAGTTTATTGACGATTGCTGGTGCCGCGGTGGTTCGAGAAGCTATTTATTGATACAATAAAGATGCTGGTGATGATAAATGTGTGTGTGTGCGGCCTCCCATGCCTACCCTACCCCCCCCCCTACCCCCGTCGCTTCTCGCAGACCTCACACGATGATCGTTAAACGTCGCCCAGCACAAGTATTACGTAATGCTAAATCAATAATACTATAGGCGCCGCATACTGTGTAGTAGACCAACATTCTACAATAATTACCATTATATATATATATATATATATATATATATATATATATATATATATATATATATATATTATGTAACGTTATAATTAATAAGAGATGTGCACTTGCGTATATAAACATATACACTCATATGCATGTTTTAAGATACTTTATTTAAAAATCAATAAATTAATCGGTAGATATATTTATCAAGCATATATGCTAAAAGTGTAAATGATAGAATGTATTCAATAGAATTTGGTTCATGTATTTTTTAATATAGGTAGATATATATATATATATATATATATATGGATATTAGTCTAAGTAGTATAAGGCACCAGACACACAGGCAGTAGGATGCTGGTTTAAACTCAGTCTGAACCAATCAAATAGGTCTTAAATAATGTTAAAAAAATAATTATAATAAAAGATGTTTCCTCAGTCTTTTGCGGAAGATTTAAATTGAATTAGTACTTCTTATCGCCAGAGGTAGCTTGTTTCATACCGAGGCAGCAGAAATCCTGAAAGACCTCTTTGTGATTTGTAATCGACATCGACCCTCTTCAAGTTGTAATTTATAGCGCCTCGAATAACCAGATATTTTATTTGATAGTAGCATTGATAAATAGGAAGGTACTCCGGAAATAATTACTTTTTAATTAAACATCAACATTTGTAATTAATTCTGGAAGATATTCCTTACCATTTTAATCTATGTAGATAATAACTAATCGAAAATCTATTTGAATATGGAATATTAAATATAATTGTTATACATCTGTGAATAACTCGTTTAATGATTTTAAAGTATACATTGGAACTCCAATTAAGATAATATTCCCATAATCTAATGTTGGTAGAACTACACTTTCAATAAGACAAATAGTTGATTTTATTGATAAATATTTACGAATGATATTTATATTATGTAAATGATAATTAGCTGATTTACATATATATGATACATTATCTGACTGCGATAAATTATATAAAAAAAATATTCCAAGGAATTTAATTGTAGATGAAGTAGTAATTAAAATATTATCAAATATAATATCAAGAAAAACAATTAGAATAAGAAATATTTAAGAACATAATTTTACTGCTATTTATAAGTAAATTATTATTTAAGAGCCATTTACAAATATTATTTACACATAACATTAATTTATCGTGATGACAAGATTCAGCGTAAATTTGAATATCATCAGTATATGATATTTAACATTTGGTGTTTTCTCTATTATATATTTCAAAGGAGAAATATAAATAGTAAAAAGTTGAGGACCTAATGTGGATCCATGTGGAATCCCGTATAATGAAATATTCTCACATGAAATACAATTATTAATCTTAACCGAATAGGTTCTATCTTTGATAAGTAGAATTAATATGTTTAAGGCATCTCCAGTTATACATATTAGTTATAGTATATTGATAAGTATACTTGATATATACTATAAAATGTAGATGAAAGGTCAAGTTGTAATAATTGAATACGGATATGTTTATCTAGAGAGAAATAAATACCATTCATGGTAGTGAGCAAAGTAAAGCAGTTTCATTATTATGTACCTATTATATGCACTTTGGTGTACATCAAAAAGATTATTATCATTAATATAATTAATGAGTTGCTTAGATACATTATTTTCAAAAATGTTACCTATAATAGGAAGCATGGATATAGCTCTAACATTTTTTATTTCTATATGCATTTCTTGCTATAGCTAATTATTTATAATTATAAAAATCCTTCAATCACTATAGTGCTAGAAGGATTTTTAAATAAATTCTTTCAAATTTTCTAGTTGACCTTTTTGCGTCTGTTGTAGAACTATTAAACCATGGTATATTAATTCTAACTTTAACATAGTTTGTCTTAATTGGAGCAAACATGTCAATATTTAATTTTAAACAGGTATTTAATGATTTAATATTAGGTTTTTATTCTCAAAATTTGTTTTAATATTATCAGAAAAGAATTCAAAATAAATAGATTTAATATCCCTATATACATGTCTTGCTTTAACAATATTGTTGGTAGGAAGATACATTTCTAGTGGAATAACATTATGATATGTTATTAGAGGTAAACTTATAGGAGGTTTAGATCAAATATTATATATTGGATTAACTACTAAGTCAAGTATATGACCAATAGTGTGTTAACACATCCCAATTGGGAATGTTGTGTGTTGAATAAGTGAAAAAGAATCAATCAAATTAATGAATAGACTACGTGGATGAAAATTGGTATAATAATGGAAATGCATATCACCAATAAGGATATAATCATTACGCTTAGTACTTGTGATTATATCAGAAAATTCATTTAGAAATATATTTATATCATCCAAATAAAATCTAGGTGCATGATATATATATATATATATATATGTCGAATTAATGTATATTTTTATATGTGTATTTTATGTGTAGATATATAGACTTATTTGTTATCTGAAATAAAAAAAATGCACTTCGATTTTATTGATACATAAAAGATCTCGATATTCGGCTATATTGAAAGTTTGCATTCACCCGCGCATCTACATATGATGTTATGTTAACTATAAATATATATATATATATAAATTACAATAATAATGTATTACATTTTCGGTGAATAATATTCACATATGTTTCTTACTAGATAACTAGAACCTATAGGTGGCCTTACGACGTCACGGGTATGTCATAATGGCCAAGCGGCGGGCTAAGACTAGACAGACAGACAAATACATGCAGTCATGTCGCTATAGCTGTAGTGTGGGCGGGCCTCATTACAATAAACGCTAATCATAGCTTCGTTAACGCGTACACGCACTTCGGTGCGCGCACACACACACTACCACTCACTACCGCACACTTCGGTGCGAATGTGTGCTGTAGTGTGACTCTGTGAACTATTGTGAGATAGTGTGCGGCGTACTGTAGTGTGATGTAGGCGAGAGATTCTCGTATAGGTCAATAGGTCAATCTAGAGGTCACAATTACAGCGTTAATGTATATATATATATATATATATATATATATATATATATATATGTGTATATATATACATGTGTATATATATATATATATATATATATATATATATATATATATATATATATATGTGTGTATATATATACATGTGTATGAATATTAATAAATATGTACGATGTATAATACGATATTAAAAAATAACTTATTATAAAAGATAATATATAATAATTAAAATAAAATATTAATGAAAATAATTATATATATAAATATATTCATACCGTATACATATATACCGTTTATATATCACATTCATATATATATATATATATATATATATATATATATATATATATATATATACGATATTTCCATATTAGGTTATTATTACTTATAATCGAATATAAAGCGTGCAATGCTCGAGCACTACACTATGATATAAACTCTTATCACACGTGGTCTGATTCAGTATTCAAGTCACGTGTGTTAGTACAACGAGTCACGTGAAGCTTAATAACGACCCGATGCCTGCCGACACGTGACCCAACTATACGACGACGTATCGTAACTCCATCTAGCGGTCGATATGGCCATGATTCGCAGATCACAGATCATAGATATATACGGATGGTTGTGCGCCGCACAATATGCGGAGCTGATTGAATTACGCCTGCTAAAAAGTCACGTGGTGGTCGATAATGGACGATAATGATCACGTGATCCGATATAACTATTTAGAAGTAGCGACTGGAGCCGGTGCACGCATGAACACTTAACAAACAGTTCTCATTATTAGCATAGTATTTCGTACGTGTGCGCGCATGTGTACGTACATTGTACGTGTGTGTGTGTGTGCATGTGTGCGTGTGTGCGTGTGTGTATTATCGCTATATTTATTAGTTATATATATTTGTATGTCAATTTTCTTAATATATTTCATAATATTACTAATGCATATATATATATATATATATATATATGCATTAATATATATATATATATATATTAATGTTGTTGTTAGTTAATGTTTGTATATGTATGTAAGTATAACTGTGGGTAAATGTACATGTGTGTGCGCGCGTGTGTGTGCGCGTCTGTACGTATACACATAATCAATGATCTATGAAATTACGCAAAAAATGCGCATTTGTGCAATATCTGAAATATTGTTTGCTCCATTATTTCTCAATATCATAGATTATTTGTACTGGAATGTATATATATATATATATATATATATATACACACACCTATATATATATATGTATATATATATATATGTGTGTGTATGTGTGCGTGGGTGTGTTTGTTTGTGTGTATGGGTACGTATACGTATATGCCAAACAGGTTAACAATAAGACAAGTAACATACTATTGATAACGTAAAATGGTGCACTATTACAGTGCACTCTATAGAGTGCACTCTATATATAGAGCTATATGACGGCTATCATCGTATTAAGTATTACGTGGTTTGTTTGTGATAACAATGATGCATTAAATAGTTAGCACTATTATAGTATACATTACGTAATTATAGTAATCTATTAATAACTATTTACTTTTTACGTGATCAAATGTACTAAGATGATTATGTCGACGGCATATTTAGCATTCCGATACATCATAATATTATCATTACTGTGTATTGCGCAATAGTATACATAGTTATATTCACGCGGTCATCGAAGAGTTATTAATTCATATTATACGTTAACATAAATTAATGTTTTCAGAAAATTAAGCAAAACTACAAAATCATTGTATTTATTTTACAGTTGTAAGACTTAGGCCTTAAATAATTATTTTATTATATTTATTATATAATACAATATTGAAGATAATCGATATATCTATGTTATAGTATAATTAAATGTCACAGAAATTATATAATATATATTTCAAGATATTTAAATACATACATATATATATATATATATATATATATATATATATATATATATTTGCTCGTCATACACTGAACGAATTATACTATTATATTTTGTAATATCATTAATTGTAATTTATGTAAATGATATGTGATGATGTCATTTGATGTTACATAGAATGATTTGATCAATGAATGCACTTACACAACGACAGTATAGTTTATTGTCGTAGTATACTATCATTGCTGAGATACATTAACAAAGCTACGTATTTATAGATGTACATACATAATGCTGAGTATACTAAGTAGTAATTATTTAACACTGATTTCAGTGTTAAATTCAGTGTTAAAAAACCGTAGGTTCCATATTTACAACATTCGTTAAGGTCGAGTGATCACCAATCAAAATCGCGCGATTTTTGATGACGATAATTTTAAAAATATAACCGAAACGAATGAAAATTGTGTCGCCGAGTTATTAAACCTTTGTAGTTATTAAGTTGTATACATCATTATGGGCAACCTAGTCCGTATTTGTCACATAGCTATGGAATAATCCACTAGGCCTTATCACTTCCACTCCTGCTTTAAAAATCTCTTTCTTAAAAGCCATCGTTTCACGTGTAACGTTCTATAAGGCTGATTTATCCGATATTAGCATATAACACCACATACAACCAATCTGAACCCAAATATATAAAAATAGCATACTACTTCCCTATAGGGAATTATATCTACCCATTAGGTTAACATTACGATGAAGTAGACATTGCTGAAATGTCACAATGTTTCATAACAAGCGTGCTAAGTAGAGAATGAAGGTTCACTGTTGTGTTCATGCCTTCGTGCGTGTATTCATGTGTGTAAAATGTATGCATTTAAGATATATATATATATATATATATATATATATATATATAGAAATTTACAGACTCGTATATACCTTTTAAATTCACACACACACACATATATTTATTAAATATATGTTAGGTATAACTAATGATGCTATAATATAAGTAATAGTATTTATAGAAGGCGTCCAGTTATTATGTCACACATGATTGTTACGTGCATATTTATAGCGATATCAATAATACTTATAATATTAGTGATATTATAATGAGAAAGGTGTGACAAATATCGGACACCGCGATTATTGCATAATAATGATAGCTGGTGGATACAAATGGATACAAATGTCGACAAAAATGAATAAACGAAGTGAAAATGTAAATATTGAACTATAGTTCATCTATAGTTATCTATAGATAGTACAGCTCTGCGGTAATGTATTATTATAGTATATTAAGTAAGTACTATATTCATTATTAAGTAATTATAAAACTATATCTTAGTTCTTTTAAACTATATGTGTATGTATTAGTAAGTACTAATGAAATAATTATATCCACAGAATTATCTCAGGTGGCAACATGTAATATTTATATTCTATATATATTTTAATATATATTTATATATATATATATATATATTATTATTTTATTTTGGTGGAGTCCTTTCATCCCATCCAGGAACTTAGATGAATTTTCACTTATAACTAACTGGATCTAATGTCCCTTCGAAGCCGCTTTCATGTTATATTTATTAATAATATATATATAACATATAACTCCAAATGCATAGTGTATACATATAGGCTATAGCCCTACCCTATAGGGTAGGTATACCCCACCACATCCCCCATAGCTGCCTTTGACACCACCATCATAGAAGTAGATACTCCGATGTCATATATGTTTTATATTACATGTTACTGTTATGAATATTACATCATGAACACACCGCGGTGTGTACGTGTACGTTTGACACGTTTTTGACAGTTCTTCTAAAGGCATTATTACTGAAAATCA
>OZ025239.1:89775956-89813456 GCA_964019155.1 Osedax fenrisi | reverse complement strand
GTTTTATAATTGTATCTCTATAGGAAATAGCATCGTTTAGTAATTGGTAGACATGTACGATGACGTCACGGCGATGATGCAATGTGATTACGTAACGTATTGCGACATATTACGTGACTTGATCGAATGAGCATTACTGACCTTACGACCTACAACTATAGTACTAGTATTGGTAGAGGTAGTGGTGCTAGCGGTGCTAGTAGTAGTAGTAGTAGTAGTAGTAGTAGTAGTAGTAGTAGTAGTAGTATTGGTTGAGGTAGTGGTGCTAGCGGTGCTAGTATTAACGGTCAGTGTCCGTATTACGTGGCGGTCAGTTATAGCCGGTTACCGGTGACCGAAGACATACCGGACAATCTCGGACAATATCGGACAATCTCGGACAATCTCGGTCAATCACGATGTACATTACATTACTTGATAATCTGTATTGTGAATGAAAATAATAACTTGTTATTGTAACAAATCCAAACTATAGTTAACTATATATATATATATATATATATATATAGTAAAAGCCGCTTGTATCGACAGCCACGTGTATCGATAAATCGGTTCTAACGACAATTTCAAATATATTTGTTGGAATTGCCACCTAATACATGCTACAGAATATCGCGTGTATCGACAAAATATTACTATAATTTTTAGAATTTTGCATCACGTGTATCGACATTATCAAAATATTATACATTGTTAGCAAAGATTTTCCGAAGGAAAGATATAACACTTAAGCGAAATCGTGTAATTCGAATTTGTATACAAAATACCCTGGTGCCACCTATAGCGGGTTACTTTTAGGAACTATACGTTGTTTATAATGTAAATTCGTATTTAACTATACACTTTTAAAATATTAAATAAGATGCTTTAAATTAATATTTATATGATGAAAACTAAGTGTTCATTACTAATATATAACAAACAAATATGATATTTATATTTTAAATGCTATAAGTATATATTTAGTAAGTAAAAGTTAATTTATATTGCATGTAATTTAATAGAGCAATGAAAACATTGTTGTATGCAAACAGAACCGAACCTAAATCTATTTCAGTGATTTCGATACTGCTGCTAGCAGCGGCTGGGGATATTACTAAATTACGTTGCATTCATAGGGAGTGTTATATCTTTGCTTCGCAAAATCTTTGTTGTTAGCATAGGTATGATATTAAAAAATTAAAAAATATTAAAAAATAAGTTATGATGATATGAAGAATTAATATTTATTTTATTGTAGATTCACTACACTAAGCAAACATGCACATATGTGAATATATGTATGTGCACATAAGCATACTCGAATGCTCACTCTTGTTAAGTAATATCTTAAATTGATCACCTTTCTTTAATTGCAATTAATAATATTTAATAATACAATATCAATACAATGGATATATAAATCTACACCCGTATTCAATCTACACCCGATAGTCTTGATATAATAAACGATGTTCAAAATTATATATCTATTAATAATATCCACAACTCTGAAATATTGTGTCAGCAATTATTAAATATTAAATCACGTGTTGAAAATTGTTTCCTATCAAAGTTATATAAAAGTTATATCAAAGTTAATAACTACTAAACAAACACATATTTATAATTATGTTACTTAATTATCAATAATAAAATAAAATATATATTACAAGCATACTTTTATTTAATTTAATTTATTAACTATATAATTATATATAATTTATATTAGTGTAATAATTAATAGTAGAGGAAAGTAATCGAATACGGACAGTGCACGAAAACGGACACTCTCTGTAGACTTTTTAAATTAATAGCAGCATAATAATAGCATAATATACTTTTTATGGCAACATAATAGCAGCATAATAGCACAATGTAAACATTTGAGGCTATTAGTTATTCTATTATGTTGCTATTATGAGGCTATTACTGTTAGCTGCAGCTCATGAGTATATTAATATTTATATATTAATACAAATGATACTAGTAGCATAATTAATACGAATAGTATTTATATACATAGTATTCATTATAAATAAATATATATATAAGCGTGTGTGTGTGTGTTTAATACATACTATTTACGATATATGCGAGTAAATGTAATGAATGATATATACACGGCGTATAATATACGGCATTTAGATAATGATCTGATGTGGTAGGGAAATGACGGGGATCTACCCGGCGCTGGCGTTACTAAAATACCGTTACATCATTTGAGGCACGAATTGACTGGTACCCAGACAGCATTAGCATCAGCATCACCCACTAACATCACTACCACCACTACCGCTACTACCGCTACCGCCAGCAGCGCTGCAGTCTCATTGATAACACGCATATGCCGAGATAACACTTATCTATCACGCTCGTGTAGTAGCGATCCTAACGGGACGTAGACGAACTACGGCACACGTGCGATGTTTACACGTGTTCGTGTGGGCGCGCATGCGTGCTATACCACGTGGTTCGTTATCACGTGGTATCTATCATCAGCTTCAATTACAACGATTATGTATACATGCATTATGTGTACAGTGTACACTGTACACGGTATTCATGTAGCATAATGTAATATAATACATATTAATATATATATATATATATATATATATATATATATATATATATATATATATACATATAGATATAGGTATACATATAGGTACACCTATATCTATAGATATATATATATATATATATATATATATATATATATATATATATCATTAGCAGTAATGTACACATATTAATGTTAACAATCACTCTATAGAGTGGTACATCACGCTTCAATGAAGATTATTCTGTATACATTAGTCGATGACTAATGTATCCGTGCGTCATCACGTCTACTAGTATAGCTTACACTATAGGTATATCATATATTAGTCGTAATGTATGAGTCATTTAGGGTGAGATGTTAAGATATATGATGTCATTTTATATGATATATCGTATAATTTATCAATGAAACATATGTATATACATATGTGTGTTCGCGCCCGTATGTGTGCATACACAAAGGGTTAACACCCCGGTACGCGGCCCTAAGGTTATGTAATTATGTTATGAAATGTTATACTATAGTACGTATACATATATATATATATATATATAGTACATCATATAAAGGTCGTGGTTCACTGTCATGTGACTTTAGTTGTACATCATCACTTTCATTGTTAAACTTAAACTGTATGTCCATTTTAAAGTATTATAATTCGTTATATTTTTGTATTCGTTTTCTATTTATTTTGTTTTTTTTTTATTATATAATAACGCCTATAATTAATGACTCCCCTACTTATGCCCCTGAAAGACTCTACTCCTGTATCAAGTCCATACACCAATGGCTTACCTCCAACTCCCTAAAACTTAACCCCACTAAAACGGAAGCTATCTTTCTCCACTTACCACTACGTTCCTCCACCCTCCCTGAACCACCCCCATCTCACTCTACAATACCACACTCCCCTACTCTCAACATGTCCGAAACCTTGGATTCCATATTGATACCACCCTTTCCCTTGACTATCATCTTATACACATGCATAAATCCATCCACTACTACCTACGCTGCCTCCGCTTAATCCGACGTTCCATTCCCCTCCCCATCGCTATTACCATTTCTTCCTCCTACATCATCCCCCTATTCGACTATTGCAACTCCCTACTCTTTAACCTCACGGACTACAAACTCATCAAACTACAGCGACTCCAAACGTTTTAGTTCTCATGGTCCATTTACTTCCCCGACGTTCCCCTGACTCCATTACTCCTCTCCTAAAATAACTACACTGGCTACCAGTCCTCTATTGTATAAAGTACAAACTCTCCCTAACCATCCACAAAGCTATTCACCACAATTCCCCTGACTACCTGCCTCCCTCCTACATCTACACACACCCATCACTCCACTCCAGACCCGTTCCTCCAACACTTTTATCCTTACCACTCCCCATTTTTACAAACTCCATTCTTCAAATATACGCTCCTTTGCCCTCTCTGCCCCTTACCACTGGAACTCCTTACCCAAACACATACGAATAAACTCATCAACTCCCTCATTTAAACGCCACCTTAAGACTCATTACTTCTCCCTTGCCTTCCCTCCCACTCAATAATTTCCCTCCCACGGACGGCCGATTGCTCACGCACTTGCAGTCCATAAACCAAAAAAAGTAAAAAGTAAGTAAAGTAATTTAAATGAAATCCTATATTTTCCTTAGGAAATTTCTGATATTTCCAAAAAATAAAAGTTGAATAAAAAAAAACTAGAGCTGATTGAGCAAAATGGTTTTCAGATTTGAATTCAGTGTCAAAAAGTAGCTTATAATCAGGTAAGAAACCATTGATAACAAAAATGATGCAGATCAGTGTAATCACCATGTGTTTTTGAAGTTATAATAAACTATATTTTATTATTATTATTATTATTATTATTATTATTATTATTATTATTATTATTATTATTATTATTATTATTATTATTATTATTATTATTATTATTATTATTATTATTATTATTATTATTATTATTATTATTATTATTATTATTATTATTATTATTATTATTATTATATATAATACTAGTTCAAAGTTCATCGCATATCTGTTCGACCATGTGAACAAGCATCTCGAGGTCTTCCCTGCAGAGAGCATCATCCTAATCACAAGAAAGATACGTATAAATATGTGATGTAACCATACGCCCCCATCAGGGTAGCAAACTTACCCTCACTATTAGGGGCGCTGGAACGATGTTGTATGTAGAGGGAGCCAACCAATCAAAATAAATGTTGTTGTAAAAGTGGGGGGGGGGGGGACCAATACATATGAGGTCCCCCTAGATTTTAAAGTGGATGGATATACCCCCCCCCCGTCCCCCCTGTTGCAACGCCCCTACTCACTATCACTACTATCATTTCTATTATACTATAAACTAACACCTCTACAATAAACACAATATCTATATAGAGAGAGACCCGGGTAGGGTGCAATGGGTTACCCTCGCGTATACATTATTCTATTGCAGTACCGGTGGCATAGCACTCGTTACGTATACCTATTATAATACATGTCCTTACGTATTATAATACATGTCCTTACGTGTTATAATACGTGTCCTCTATTGTTTACCCTGATGAGAAGCACCCGAGTCTAGTGTATAGGGATCAACCTAACATCAGCGCCTCTAACGGATATCATCGTTAATGGGCTCAATGCAAATCCTAATTACAATTAACGTCACATCCACCACCGGGTGGCGTTAGTAGTATACGTATCGCTAGATGTATCGCTAGATGTATCGCTAGATGTATTGCTAGATGTATTGCTAGATGTATTTCTAGATGTATTGCTAGATGTATTTCTAGATGTATTGCTAGATGTATTTCTAGATGTATTGCTAGATGTATTTCTAGATGTATTGCTAGATGTAATATTTACATACTTAAATGTAAAGATATAATCTCCGGTAATTAACTAATAAAATAAGAGTCAATATATATATATATAAACGAGTGTTTTTGTATTTGTATATAATGTAGGTAGTTAGATACATATACATATATACACACATACGCATACATACACATACACACACACACGAAAACACACACACACATATATATATATATATATATAAACATCGGAATATATAGAGTATAGAATTTATCAGTTGTATTTGTAATAAATAGGTGTACATAATACATAATATGTACAATATGTAGGCGTGTCTAACAATGTATCGTGTACGTGTGTTGCGCTTTTAACCAGATAATAACCAGATATGTTATGTATCTCATATTTGTAGTTATAATTTATATTCTACACACACCCATACTAACACTCATACACATACACATATATGTGTATATATATACTCACATACACGCACACAAATACATACCAGTACACTAGGGTGGCTCGTCAGTCATTAAATATGTTGCTTCAGTAAAAACTATAAAAATATAATATATATAAACAGTAGTGTAACAACTAAACATTGTTTTATACTCAATTGAGTTGTCAATTTGATGTTTAATAACATTTTATAGGAAAAATACTTGTTTATAATTAAATTTACTGCGCATGCGTAGCATTTATTTACCTTTAGTTTTACCTTGACAACCAATTAATTTATATCGTCTTCTAATTTAATTATATATTTAATATGCATTTAAGAGACTTAAGTATATTTAAAGTAAAATATGGATCTAACAAACTCAGATTTTAAGTTTTGTATAGTTAAAAATATTTTATTTTTTTTAAATTAGAAAAAAATATAATATAAAAAAAATTGTATTGCAGTCATCTCAATGATAATTAAAATTATATTATGGTGAAAAAAAATAAAATTGACAAGGTCCTAGAAATTTTTTATTCATCTTTCCTATAAAATATTTATTCAAATTAAGAATTCATTTCAAATTAAGAAATCATTAAAATTCAAATTATTCCTAGAAAAATATTTAAACACATTTTTTTTATAATTATATATAGTAAACATATATTATACATTTATTAAGAATATAATAAACTTGATCTGAATTTTATTTTTGATTAAAAAAAAAACAAAAAATATTCAATAAATGATAAACAGTTCAATCCTAGTAATGATAAAATTATAAAGAAAGTATTATTTAAAATTTTTTTTTTCTGCTATTCTGTTAATAATATTAAATTCTAGTACAATATATCGTATGACAAAATACATTAATAGGAAGTATATTAAAAAATGTATTGAATTAATTTTGTATCTATCCATTATAATATTTCCTATCTATCCTATGTTAAAATTTAAAGTCATATTGAATATTGAATATTGAATATTTTACGAATTAAGTTAATTTTTTTTTTATTGAATTATATTACATGTTTTCTAATATTATCTTACTGAAGAGATAAATTATCTGAAAATTTTATATTTTTCAAGCCGCTCTACCTTACACTGTATACATACGGCGTACATTAAGCTGGTTCAGTTTATACCGATATTGTTTATCATGCTATCTTTTATTGGAGTATTTCTGTCACAATGATATCGTTATTGTTATAGGCAAGCAGTATTGGCCCTGCGCCAATGCTTTTAAAAATGTCTATACATATTTTAATTGTGAACAAATACCATTGTTTAAACAATTAATATATTGAATTCACGTGCCAATTACATTTTAAACAAATAATTTTTAAATAAAGCTAACTAACAAATCAAACTAATGATTATAAATATAATTATAAATAAAGTTTTTTAATTATAATTTGATAAAATTTAAATAATTTTGTTTATTTCCAAAAATTCCTGGTAAATTCCTGGAAAATCTGAAAAAAAATATTAAACAAATTTTGTCTTATAGTAAAATATATAATTCAAACTATCGTTAACAAAATAACTTAACAATTATTAATTAGATAAATCGAAGTTTCAAATATTTCATATCTCCTCCATGTTAAAATGCTATCTCTTAACGATCACTATATTAAGAGACATTGAATTCAATGTTAAACTTTAATATGTTGGCAGTGATTCAATAATTATGTTGGTATAATTATTGCTATCGTATGTATACCAGCACCAGCGTTAAGTACATTATAATATAGCAGTCAAACCGATACAGTACTACCAATGACATCGTGTCCTCGATACTAAACCATCTGCTACGCATAGTAGCATGGTTCCCTCCGTCGAGTGTGTCAGTTTAGGGGGCGGGGCGGGGGCGGGGCATAATGGTGACAAGCTGTCTGACACCGCGGTATTGATGTACGTCGTACGTGCGTATGTGCACCCATGGGTGACCGTGTTCCGACCACAGTATACTCTGAACAGGCGACCCTATCGATAGAGTGTGGTACTAGCGCGGAGTGTACGATATCATACGTATATATATATATATACGTATGATAATAGTAACACACTCTCTCGATAGGGTCGCCTCGAGTATACTCGTGTAGTAAATACCCTATAGCAGCATAACATACACGTGATTTAATTAACGCATTCACACGGGCGGACAAATGTACGACGTACCAGATACGTGGTACCTTAATGTAAGATGTACCCAGTTAAAAACTGGGAATACATATTTTGTAGTGATCATCCATAGTGTATACGCCTATACGTGTACGTTCAAGCGCGCATTACTACGGTTCTTTAGCGAGTGTGATGTTCCGATAGGAGATATAACATATCCAGGCACCTATCACCGACTTCACTTATTAGATAGCGGTAGGAAGGGAACGCACGCACCTATCTAGCTAGACACGCCCACCCAAGACCGGTCGACATATAACTGATTTCCGGCATGAGAGCTAGCGGGCGTAAGTAATGGCCTACATTATGATAACATCACGACTACACAACGATAGGCTAGCATCCCCGGTCACGTGCTGGTGTGAGTCACGTGCGCCTCGCATAGCCACGTGATCAAGCTAGACTTACCTTTAGGTAGACTGGTAGTTGAAGCTAAAAGGAACACCCATTGTACGCTGTAAAGATGTACATTGTACATTATACTGTATAATTTATACATCAACACAAATAGTTTATTAATAAGTTATATCGAGTAATAAAGTTGATATATTTTAAACATTTTGATTTTTAAATATGATCATCGAACTCTGATTTGTAGATGCATGTGTGTACATCATTATAATATATTACATAATCTATTACATAATAATACATATAGTTATTATATATACATACATGTATATATATATATATATATATACCTAAGTGTTAATTATAGTATGTGTATATATAGTGCATTCTATGTTCTCGGTATTTCACCTTCATGTGCTTCATGTGCGCATGCGCTGACAATAGTTAAGAGGTATGGAAGTCCTGCTGACAACACTTGTGAACAATATCATTCATATACATTTATACACAATCCAGAATACAATTAGTAATATAAAAATAACAATAATAATATTATAAGTATTTTAAAATATCGGTTTTCTTGTTAAACGGGATATCCTTACCATAAACCACGCCTACTCTACACTATAAACCACGCCTACTTAACATAGCACACGCCGCCCACTATATACTAACCTACATCTTACCGGTAGTACTGCCTACTACTACTACTACTACCATGGCCTCTCCGAGGCTATGATTTATCTCTGTAATCTGGAATACCTTGTCGAGAGGAGAACAGACTCGCCCCTTAGCTATGATATATGTACACTGTACACTGGTCGTATGTGTGTACGTAGGTAATGTTATCCTCACGACCTTTCACCTTAACAGCACTGCAGTGTGTTTGCATTGCAGTGCCGACTTCTATAGGTATATGATTAATACATATTACACACTCTTCTCGTATGTAGCTATATATATCCATCTCGTTTACCTCTCTCCATCTCCTCTCTATAGAGATATATCTCCCTTTACAATACCCTCTCAATATCTGCCTAGTTCTCTTCCTCGCTATCATTGTTTCCATATCGATATCCATATCAATTTACCTGCCATCTCCACATTTCTCTCCCTCTATCTTACTATATATCCAGTTATCTCTTCAAATCGCTCTCTTCCTTTCTCTTACTCTATATATCCATCGGGCAACCTCATTCCATCTACATCTCCCTCTATCTCTCTTCTTCTCATTATATGTCATTATATATCTAATACATATACCTCTATCAATAAGTAAGATGTACAGTATATTCCGTATGCGGTACATACACAACCAACTACTATAGTGTATATATATATATATATATATATATATATATATATATATATATATATATTTATATATATATTTATATATATTTATATATATATATATATTTATATATATATTTATATATATTTATATACATAATTAGTTGTAGCATTGTATATATATATTAAAATAGGTGTCCTCCTAATATATCATTTGATATGTATGTGTGTGTGCGTGTGTGTATGCGCATGCATATGTGTCCGAGTCTGGGTGTAATGGATCTGGGTATATTTAATGTAATGTTCTACTATAATGTGTAATGTAGTAAGTTATCGGAGCGGAGTAATACTGGAACAGTTTAATAATGTCGAATCAATTGATTTACGTTAATTAATATGCGTTCAGGTAATGGAGAATAGCTCCGGACCTTGCATATTAGCGTGTACCCCGCCATACACCTTCGTACGTATTAGGTATACACGTGTATGTAACCAATATGTGATACTAATTGTATTATTAATATTATATATTGTATGTACATAACTGCTTTATATTCAATGACGTTGTTACATTATAGTTGTAATGTGTACTATATATATAGTACTATAGTGTATATATATATATATATATATATATATATATATATTTGCATTATAAACAATAATACGTTGTATTATAATGTAATACAAACTTGTAGATTTATATTATATATGATAATATACGAAATAGTATACACCTATATATACGCATGCTTGTGTATACGTCTTACACTGTACGACGTACACTGTACGTGGGGGGAACGAATCTTACATCACGTGCGTGTACCGTTACGCCCATCCGCCATTGATCAAAGACGCTAATAATATTCTCATTAAAATTAATTTCTTAATTAGCCTATCGGGAAGCTCGATAACAATGAGCGATAACCGTAATTATGACGTAATAACGCACGTGACTCGCGAAACTCGATACCGGCGCCGGCTAGCGATCAAACGGCCCGGTGTCTTTGATGATACCGGCCGCCAGGGTTCCCGTTTTACTCGCTAGGCGTCGTTAACGGTTAATCGTATTCACGGAAGTTGATTTACCATTCACGTCTGCGTACGAAAACTTTATCGCACGTGTTCGCCACGTAGAGGTCACGCGTGTTAGCGTTAGTTATGTGTAGAGGTTAGGGCCGCTGGAACGATTTTGTATGTAGGGGGCCAACCAATCAAAATAAATTATGTAGTAAAAGTGGGGGGGGGACCAATATTTAGGAGGTCCCCCTAGATTTTATAGTGGGGGTGGGGACATATCCCACCTTCCCCCCTGTTGTAGCGCCCCTTATAGAGGTTAAGGATCATGTGAACAAACGTCCGTTCGCCTACCTTGTAAGGTACCCGATTTAAAAATCGCGTACCTTGCATATTTATTGAAGGTACGCGATTTAAAATCTCGAATTATAAAACAATAAATGTATGGGACCAAGAATATAACAAAGATGTTATTTAGAATCGCGTTCCTTACCAATTTTAAAACATTTATAACTACACCTCGGATAAGTAAATTCTAATGCGAAGTATAAGTGTGTCTATTCATTTATTGTATTATGCAAACAAGAACATATTACAATTATTATCAAAGATATCGATTATCTACAGATTTTTATATTTTGTACCCATTTTTTATTTATTTTATTATATATATTTATATAAGAACAACAAGAAATCAAAGAACAAGAACATGAATTTATCAATGATATCAATTATCTCCATTGTAGGTAATTGTAACTCCATCCTATGTAATTTACAAATTTATCAATAATACATGTACTGGTCCAAGAATATAACAAATATGGTGATATTATACTATGAGTTTTGTATTTTTCACAATAGATATTTGTGTATGTTTTATTATATATTTATAAGTAAGACACTTAATTAATTAAATAATATTTATTTTAATATATATAGTATAAATATTTAAAATGGAACACAAATAAAAATAAAATAATACCGTATAAAATATATATATATATATATATTGAAACGTGTTAATAATAATACTAGTAATATATAGTGTAAATATTTAAAAATGTACACAAAAATAATATCGTATAAAATATATATATATATATATATTATAAAAAATGGGTACAAAATACAAAACTCTGTAGATAATCGATATATTTGATAATAATTATAATCATGTTGTTGTCTGCATAATAAAATAAATGATTAGACACACTTATTATTCACATTAGAATTTACTTATCCGAGGTGTAGTCGTGTTAGAGTGTATGCCTTTCGTTAGGTTAACTAAGGGCTTATCTATAAGTCTGACGATATGGAGATAACAGAGTACTAATAATAATAGTACAGCTAATTTTTTTAAAGTTTAACAACTATTTGTAGAAATAATCAATATTATAACAGTCTATATATGTATATATAGGTATATATATTAGTATAATTCAAATAAATCAAAATTAAATACATACATTGGAGTAAATAGGTATATTCTATATTTATAAGTAAATGATTTTAAATATAATTATTATATATAATTAATATATATAGATATCATTCCTAATAATAAATCAATTATTCTTATATTAATTTAGCATAGGGGAAAGTCTCCAATTACCGACCCCTAAATGACTATGTGTAACAAATTATTCAATATTCAATATATTTATTGGACATTTTGTAATTAGGGTAATATAATGGCAATACATAATTGTGCTATTTTTGATAAACGTGTATTAACAAGAATAAACAAGGGGTCTTATAGGTTATTGGATGCATGTGCCTAATACCGATCCTTTTCTCCAATTACCGAACCTCTAAAATGCTCGTGGTGGATATAACTGTGGTATTATAATATCCAATCAAAATAGCCTGTATACATATATTTAATGAATTAAAAAATACATACAATATATATATCATTAAATTAAAAATGTTATATTCATATTAAATTTATAATTGAACATTAATTTCTATAGTAAACTTTAAATTAACTAAATATGAATACATACGAAAGTATCATTGTATAGTAATATTGACGCAGTCTGGTACACTATTGGCAGGTTAACATGATACACAAACAAATTACAAACTATTTTTAAGTAAAACAATGGTCTATTTTAATTGGATATTATATTTCACATGGGATCGGTACCTATAGGTTAATTTAATTGGTCGATATTAGGAAAATCATATGGGTTATTATAATTAATATATCTTGGTTAATACTTATTCAAATTATAATATTTGTTATAATGTTTATGAAAATAAAATTAATCTACAATAGTATGCATAGAATTACGTTTTATTTTAATAAATACATTATTTATAATAATTTAAAAAAAGTTATTATTCAAATATTTAAATAGTAAAACTAGAATATTACATTTGATCAAATGAAAATTGTAGGATTGAATATTTTGTAAAACAAAATAATTATTCATAGTTAACATTAAATTACTAACAGTTCGTATATATATATATATATATATATATATATATATATAATTGTTAGATATCTCTTATAGTTACTGAGATATGATAGGGGTCGGTATTAGTACACTGTAATAAGTAAATGGTTTTCTACAGTAAAATAAATGGTATTTAAGGTGTGCTTATAATAGAACCCTTTTGATGGTTTTCTGCAGTGACATTTTTAGAATACCATATTAAGGGTTTTCTATTATCGGATTTAAGAATACCATTTAGAGGGTTTTCCACAGTAGAAATTAAGAATACCATGTAGATGGTTTTCCACAGTAGAAATTAAGAATGCCATTTAGAGGGTTTTCCACAGTAGAAATTAAGAATACCATTTATATGGTTTTCCACCGTAGAAATTTAGAATACCATTTAGAGGGTTTTATACAGTCGGTTTCACAGAATACCATTTAGAGGGTTTTAAATAAATATTTTTTTTAAATACCCTTTCGATATTTTTCTGCAGTAAATATCAGTCTAGAAAATCATAAGGTTTAACAGTGTATAGGGACGGTAATCGGAGACTTTCAACTAATCTATTTTTAATGTTGTCAAATCAATAATTCGAACTTGAATTCTCCTAAGAAAATAGGAGACGCTACTATTAGAGATGATACCTCTAATATTCAAATTCTTTAGATATATAGATGTCTTATTTGCATATGTTAGTTGATATTTTGCACTAAATATTTATCCTAATGGAGTTATAGGAACACATGTAGGCGAATAGGCATACTTTTAACTAGATACAAACATATCTATAAAAGCATAGTATGCCCTAGAGTAAATAATAATCGTTGATATCTACAGAGATAAAGGTATGGAAACATATTCTAAAAATAGAATAATGAATTATAAATAATGACATATATTGAACATATATGTAGTATATATGAAGTATACTTCATCGTGCACTTGACTATCTACATGCACGTGAATAGTGGTCATCGGACACTCTGTGTATGTTCACATATATACTCATTTTAATAACATGATTGTACGGTGTCTCAATGTACACGGTACATATGTGTACATTGTACACTGTACACACACACACACATATATATATGCACACATATATATATGATAATATCATCTTGATTATAATAGTAATAACTAAACATAACGCTATACATGTATTGTACACTACATCGCACAAACGAGATCTACACATATGTTAATTTGTGCACTAACCCACGCATGGTTTTAGTGCACTAATTACCAGTTAATTAAGCAGATCTCCGACATAATGACACTGAGATCTTCAGGTATGTTTCACTACGGTGAGCGTACTATAGGTCTCTAATTACGTCACTGATTATTATATCATCGTTCTATTTACACTCGTTACACTATTTAGTATATATATATATATATGTTTATACATTAACATCTATAGAGTTATATATATATATATATATATATATATATATATATATACATATTTACATATACATATAATATATTTCATCTACACATATGTGTATAACGTTATAATATATATATATATATATATATATATAATTAACAGTTTACATTAAGACATCATATGAATGTATACGTTATAAGTGAATAAAGCACTATTACAGCATTACCATAACGGTTATACCTGCTATAGGATATACTTGTAGTCACGTGGTAACTGACTCATGTCATGTGAGTCCCACGTGATCTACCGACTAGAGGTCAGTTATGGTCGGTTTAGGAGCCGTTACTACTACTACTACTACTACTACTACCATTATTACTACTACTACTACTACTACTACTACTACTACTACTACTACTACTACTACTAATATTATTATTATTACTACATCCACCACCACCATAACCACTACTAATTCTACATTATTACTTACACGGTTAATACATTAAGAAGGTCATGTTCTTGAGGACACGTGCATACATCGGTATAATATGACGTAACCTAGATCACGTGGTACACGTCAACAACGAGATGTCGTCTGCGTGTATACATGTCTACCTGTCTACAGATAATGTGTACCTACGACGTATAACGTATACTGACATATCGTCAAATGATCATCTAGTGAAATTCATAGGTAAATAGGTATATAAATATGTGTGTGTGTGAGTATATATGTATGTGTGTGTGTGTGTGTGTGAGTGTGTGTGTGTGTGAGTGTGTGAGTGTGAGTGTGTGTGCGTGTGTGTGGCATATCGTAAGTAGTTTATAATGTATTCCAAGTTAAAATTTACAAATAGTTAGTTATTCTTATTAAATGAAGTTGAATAACTATATAAATATATATGTATATATATATATATATATATATATATATATATATATATATATATCAATTATATATTATTATATATTAATGTTTTTAGTGATAAATAATGTAATACAATACACAAATAAGGATTACCCAAAACCACATCAAGAGTTCAGTTTATAATAGATAAGATATTAATACAAACTACTAATCAGGAAATTAGGGAGATAACTATATATAATAGGCCACTCCGGTATGTATATATACAGTCAAATCTCGGTAAGTCGGACTACGGATAAGTCAAACTTCTCGATAGGTCGGACACATTTAGTTGGTTTGGTTGGATTTGTATCTAGTTCCATGTTAAGTTAATCGGATATGTCAGATAAGTTGGATTGGATAATTCGGACTTTTCTATAAGTCGGAAACATATTATTGTCATTTTTATGATTTTTATACTGGATAAGTCGGACTTTTTGTAAATTGTAAGACATTTTTACTTTATATAATGAATATTATAATTTTAGTAAGTAATATTATTGAATACAACATTTTATGTTATTGATTGTTATATAGTTCCACACTTCGGTAACATCTCATGTCTTATTTGTAATATATTCTGAATCTCGGATAAGTCGGACATCTTAATTTCAACCCTTCAACGTGACGTCACAACAACTTCAAAAACCCAATACCCAGACATATATCTAAACAATACTAGTACATCTAAACAATACTAGTACATCTAAACAATTGTTTACAATAGTATTACTATAGTATTAATACTATAGTATATCTAAACAATACTATAGTATAATGTATACTATAGTACAGAAAGAAGTACGCAGCCCATGCCGCAAGAGGGCTCTTATCACCACCATTGTAAGTGTACTAGCTTCTGATCGCGTATGGGCTTAGTATTTTACTTCATACACCTATAGGTATTGCTCAATACTATAGTTTTGTACAACGTACTATAGTATCTATATATATATATATATATATAATAATAGAGGGCGATATCGGTTTCAAAATAACACACTTATCGTAATGAACTCATAATAACATAATGTATCAATATGTCCAATTGCATAATAGTTATGTATAATCATTGCATAATACTTATTATATACTAATTACATAATAGTAAGTTTAAATTTAGTGTTTAATAGTTTATATATAAACGATATATATATTTATATATATATATATATATATATATATATATATATAACTATAAACTCTATACAATATTATATATTTATTTATTTTATGATAATTATTGTACTATAATTTAATTCTTCTAATACATATATATATATATATATATATATATATATATATATATATATATATATATATGACATATAATGAACTAAACATATAACTGATATGTTTGCAATAATAATAGTAATGTACATTTATTATTTACTGCATAATAAATACCTCGTAATAACGTGTGATTATGTGTGTATCTATATATGTATGTTTGTGGGTGTGTGTATACGTATGTTTGCTTGTGGCTATCTGTAGTACAGATTCTGTAGGTATGTGTAATGTAATAATGACTCGTGCCATACAACCGAACACGTTCACACCTAATGCATGTTACAGATTACCAGCCTTTGTTTACTAATTAACTACCTCTAGCGGTGATAATATTCATTAGTAATATCTAGGATTAGTGATGTTCAGGTGTGTAATGATGTCAAAGATCGCCGTGCATTTTAATTTCATATATATCATATGTAATGATGGTGAAGTCGATGATGATTATGATGACGACGATGATGGTGATGTGGATGATGATGATGATGATACATATATTACATTTGTATTTGTATGAATTACTAGATGTAAAGTATGAATTATTAGTGATGTAAATAATGCTCATTTTCAAATCGATATATGCTCAGTCTCATTTTCAAAAACATTGATTTAGTTTTATTTTCAAATGCAACAATGCATTATCATTATAAAAAGTATAAATGCAATCTCATATGTAAAAAGACCAGTTCACTTAAAGCAGAAAAGGGAAAGAATCAGTTAAACTAATAACAAATTATTCATGTATTTGTAATTAGTAGCTACCTAGCAGTAATGTAAAGTAGTAATAGTGCAAATAATGTAATCATCATTTTTGCAATACTATATAGGATACATATATGTATTGTTACAATATAGGTACCTGCCACTAACTATAACTCTACTCTTTATTGACTTTTCAAAAAGCTTTTGACACGATAAATCGAAAAAAGATGAAAGAAATACTTTTAAAGTATGGTATACCAGAAGAAGCAGTTTGTGCAATTATGATGCTCTACAAGAATACTCGTTCAATGGTTCGCTCACCAGATGGAGATACAAATTACTTTGAAATCACAACTGGAGTCTTACAGGGTGATACACTTCCCGTTCCTCTTTATAATCTGTCTCGACTATATTCTGAAGACGTCATTGGATAATAATCGAGAACTAGGTTTTACTCTAACAAAGAGAAAGAGTAGACGATATCCCGCTGAACAAATTACCGATACGGACTACGCTGATGATATCGCCGTAACAAGTAATACACTGAAAGATGATAATACATTATTACTGAAAATAGAATCATCCGCCAAAGAAATTGGACTTTGCATTAACACTGACAAAACTGAATATATAAATATCAATCAGAATAACAACATGCAAATGAAAAGTATCTGTGGAAGTGTAATAATTCAAGTAGAATATTTTAAATATCTAGGAAGCTATATTAGATCAACTAAAAGAGATGTTAATATAATGATTGTTAAAGCCTGGGCAGCATTAAATAGTATGAATACAATAGGAAATTAAAACTAAGTACAAATCTTAAAAGAAATTTTTTCAGAGCGGCAGTCGAATTAGTGCTTGTTTACGGTTATGTTACCTGGACTCTAACAATCTCGTTAGAGAAAAAGATTGATGGAACATACACACGCATGCTCCGAGCTGTAACAAACACATCCTGGCGAGATCATCTAACAAATGAGCAATTATATAGCGATATACTAAAAATTAGTAAATCTATACGAATGCATATGTTGAGGTTCGCCGGTCACTGCTGGAGAAGCAAAGATGAAGTAGCGAGCGACCTGGTACTCTGGCAACCACAGCATGGTAACCGTTCGCGTGGACGCCCAGCGAAGACATACATAGATCAACTGCGGGATGATACCGATCTGCTAACGACAGACGAAATAAAGACGGCGATGAATGATAGAGAAGGATGGAAGAAGTATGTCATTTACTACCGAGCAAGCTCGACCTGGTAAGGTAAGGTAAGGTATATATACCTATAGGTACCTAGTCCATTTATTTCTTTTAATTTAGATGTGAAATTAAAAAAGTGCTCGAATCAATGTTAATTTGTACAAAATGATGTTTAATTAGGCTACCGTTTACACATTATAGGTTATCTTTAAGATTATATAACACTATGGATATATAATATAATGTATATTAGATATTATATATTATATAATATATTGTGAACTGAATATAGAAAAAATATTGTAAATCTCGGCTCGTATGAAAAAGATCAGCATCATTTACATATCTAGTGCACTTAATATCCTATATGATCTATTATAATTATAGTAGATATTCTCTACCATATATTAAGTGCACTATATGTGACCATCTATTAACTAATGTGGACTAGATAATTCTTAATTTAATCTTTATATTATTATATATTACTATATTATAATAGATTATTATATTATATATTAAATAAGATTATTATTATATTATAATAATAATATCTATATAATAATAAATACTAATATATATATATATATATATATATATATATATATGTGTGTGTATATTTGTGTGTATGTATTTGTATATTATATATGATTCATATATCCTATAGGATACATTTGAATGACATAATGTATACATTTGAAATTATACAGTAGTTATGGCATTATCAATGACATTCTTGGTATTATTTTTAAATAACAGATATATGTAATATACAAAGTAATGGACCAATCAATGCTCTCGACGAGAGCATCTCGTAGATACTATTATCTACATTTAGTAGCAAGTCTATATATATAGTCTATAGACCTCCTTATTTAGATATACAATTATTTAATATGATTAATATGTATTTTATATGTTCTATTTCCTAGTAGTCCATATTATAATCGTAGACTTTCTCCTATTTAAATTAATCATGGTACCGAGTATATATAGGTCATATTAATATACAATATACCATCGTATGTATCTTATATTAATTACCGTTGACCTATAGAAATAATATTTAAATAGGCAATCATATACATAGAGTAATGCTATAGTTATAGCATGATGTAGCGTAGCTGTTCGTCTCTTTACAATGCAAAGCGATCCCGATGCAGCATGCGGAAGTCGTATTGTAACTTAGGTACGACATTTATTAAATCATTAATTTCAGTGTAAAATAATTTAATATTCTAAATGATTCTACTAAAATGTAATCCGTGCATTGTGCATGCATTCAATAACAAGATAGTTGATTGTTTATAAGTTATTGGTAAGTTAAATGTGTAGGATTTTCCTACATTTATTAGTGAATTAAATACAATAATATAAATAATATTAACCTATAGGTAAATATATATGAATAGTCTATATACAATGTATATTATACCTAGTATCAGGTATGTTGTATAATGCACAGTGTATAGTATACACTGTATAGTATATATATATATATATATATATATATATATATATATATATATAGTGTATACACAGTGTGTACTACAGAATATCCAGAAGTGGGCAATCGTGATGATATAGGTGATGATACAGGTGATGATGATGCTGATGATGATGGTGCTGATGATGGTACTGGTGATGGTGCTGATGATGGTGATGATGATGGTGATGATGATGGTGATGTTGATGGTGATGATGATGATAACAATGTGTATGGTGATGATGATGGTGCTGATGATGGTACTGGTGATGGTGCTGATGATGGTGATGTTGATGGTGATGATGATGATAACAATGTGTATGATGATGATGATGATGATGATGATGGTACTGGTGATGGTACTGGTGATGGTGGTGATGTTGGTGATGATGATGATGATGATGATGATAACAATATGTATGATAATTCTGATGATGATAGTGATGATGATGGTACTGGTGATGGTTCTGATGATGGTGATGATGATTGTGATGGTGATGATGATGATAACAATGTGTATGATGATGATGATGATAACAATGATGATAATGATGATTATGATGATGATGATGATTATAATAATATATGACTATGATGGTAATGATGATGATGATATTATTAACAGTGATTGCATGTTGAGAATGATTATAATTATTATTATATAATGCCATTACATTATAATCATATATCATATATCATATATATGATCGCATATGCTACTATAGTCGCATCATATTAGATATGCTTATTTAATTATATAGTTAGTATATATTATAATAGTATATGTTTAATTTATGTTTAAATTAAGGTTTAGGTTTCTGTTTAAGGAATAACTTACGTGTAGAGGTATCCGCTATGACATGTCCTTGGTATCCCTATACACATACATGTTCACACCCTATAGGGCTACTTTAAATGTGAATTAAGGTTGTTAAGGTGTAATGCACGTGTATTGAATATTAATAACACTGCTATCTTTCAAATAAATCACAAAATATCATGTAGGTATCTCTAATATTAGTATAATATAGGCATATAGTATAATATAAGTATATAAAGCTATAGTATAATATTTTCATATATATATATATATATATCTATCTATTTAAATTTCCTATACGTATAGATAAATTAACTAGATATTTCTATATGTTTAAACTATTTAAACTGCAGATGTTAATTACAACTAATATATTATTCGGTTGGCCGATTTATTCTAGATTTCATTAAAAATCGTCGTATAATTATGTATGTAAAGTATTTATGTATTTAAAGTATATAAACCATGGTATAACCTATTCGTATTACAATCACACATATATGAACATATCTATTGAAATGCCATCCAACCACTGTAGGTATTCGTAATCCTTCTCGACGGTAATCCTATTGTAATTATTATATGTTTTTGTCATTCCGAATAAATCTGTTTATTTAAATATTAGAGTTACATTCATAATAGTTGATATATATATACTGATATTAGTAATTTGTCCATATCTTACATTTATGAATTTGATACTGCCATAATACTGACATGTTATTGACACAATATGTATATACAACTGACACAATATTGGCACACCATTCACATAATATTGATATATCACTGACATTTTTCCTATATTTAAAGAATACATTATTAAAGTGTAGAATATTAATATATACTAATCATGAATCAACTAGATTGAACTTGAATATTTCTGTAAATCATATGTGATATATTAAAATATAGTGAGTCATATCTATAGGTGTCATATATAGTGAGTCATATCATACCTACATACATATAGGTTAGTATACTCCCATTAATGTATTTAGTGTTATGTAAATGTATAAATATTAATATAACTTTTAATACAAATAATTATAAATATATATATGTATGTTTATTTAAGTATTTAGTATTTTAATGATGATGAATACACGTGAAATAAGGTAGGATTAACCTATACCTATGTGTTATTAGTCTTTAGAATAACGCCGTCAACAAATGTAGATTGTAGTAAGTTATATCTATAGAGTTAGTGTTATGTGTAGTGCTATGTGCCGGTGTGCGTGTGGATGTGTGAATTAATTATTATTTTAGAAGGAAATACTGTTGTATGGAATCTATAAGCTATAGCTTTAAGTATTAGTATGATTAGCTTCAATACATTAATAATACTATTTGTGTATTGTAATTCGATATATATATATATATATATATATATATATATAATTAACTAATTGAATAGTCTACAATAAATTACGCGTAAACTATATTCGACATTGAAGCGATAGGCATCGGGTATATCATGATCTCTAACATAATACGTTACGTTATGTTAGATTATGCGGTGTTTTAAATAAACCAATTCATTCATTCATTCACATCAGAAAGCCAGGACATACCTATCACTACGACTCAGCTACCTACTATAGTAGTATACGTATCGTGATAGGTTCACTAGTGGTGGTCATCTACAGCCTCGCATCTACACACTAGTTGACCACAGCGGCGAGCATTACTTCCGGTTACTTCCGGTCTCTCGCCACCGCTAATCATCCGGTAATGACCGTCGTGCGGACACTGTCCAGTGGTGAGTGTCCGGTGCGGGTGCGATGTGCGGGTGCGGCGCGCTCCACATGCATGTATTAGTGACACGTATACGCCGTACACTGTGCGTAGCGTACGTACGTATATATATACGGTATGGCTTTAGAATATATATTTGCATATGTGTAAATATTTACATATATATATATATATATATATATGTGTGTGTGTGTGTGTATGTATGGATGTGTGTATGTAAGGAGTTAAGTATATACATATATAAGTATGAATGAGTTGGTAATTGTATGTATACAAACGCACATAGACAGTAACTAACATATATGTGTAAGACTGTCTGGGTATCTGCCGGATAATGTGTGTATACATATATGAACCTATATTTGTTTGCATGTATGCGCGCGAATATATGTCCTTGCGTGTATATGTTTGTGAGAATATGCAGTAGGTATAGATTTAGGGGTATTCACTTGAACCGTACGATACAATGTATGTGTGTTGGAGGTGTAAGGATGTCGAGCTTGTTACTACCTATAGCCTATATTTAAGTTATTGATGCCGAGTCGAATTTTTATTTTCTGAAAAAAAACGATCCCGGCCCGAATTGAGATTCTTGCCCTAAGAAACGGAACCGAGTCGAGTCTAAAATAATGTATTATAAATACACGTATAACTACCACTTTTATATGTATATTAGTCAATTTTTAATTATTATCTATAATCTATTGAAATGGGCTTTACTTATCATCCTGCAAAAAGAGCATTTACATGTGTTATTCACCGTAATCAGCAAGAGGGTTTATTTCTCAAACTGTAATATCTTACCTCATCAAATAAACCGATTGAATATTGATGTACTATGATGTACTATGATGTATTATTATTTTTACACAAAAATAAAAATGTATAAAAAACAATAAATTACTATATATAAATAGGGAAAAGTCTCCGATTACCGACCCCCTCCTAATACCGACCCCCTATCGTATCTTAGTAACTATAAGATATATACAACAATTATATATACATGAATTGTTAGTAATGTAATGATAAATATGAATAAGTATTTTGTTTAAAAAAATATGTAATCCTACAATTGTTATTTGATCAAATGTAATATTCTGTTTTTACTTTTTAAATATTTGAATAATAACTTTTTTTAAATCATTGTAAATGCTTTATTAATTAAAAGAAAACTAATACTGCACATAATATTGTAGATCAATAAAATGGTTATAATTATTATAAAACATAATTTAATTTGAATAAATATTAACCAATATATCTTAATTATAGCAACCCATATCAATGTCCTAATACCGACCCCCTAAATTATCCTAATACCGACCCCATGTGATTTATAATATCCAATCAAAATAGATCCGTATTTTACTACAAAATATGTCGTAAGTTATTTGTGTATCATTGATATAGATTTAGGATTCATGATTCCAGTTGATCATATAAATACTGATTTATAAATAAATAGTAAATAATAACATACACTATTTTAATATAATTACTATAAAGTTTAAATTTAAATGTAATATTACTATTAAAACATATATTCAATACAAAATAAATTGCGTCATATTATAATTAATTATATTTATGAATAACTACTATTTTTATTGGATATTATAATACTAAAATTATTTATACCATGATTATGTTAGGGGTCGGTAATAGAAGAAGGGGGTCGGTATTAGGCACATGTATCCGATTACCGACCCCCCTGTTTATTCTTGTAAATATAATAATATCAAAAATTTAAAATAGCCACATTATTCATTGCCATAATATTACCCTGATTACAAAATTTCAAATAAACATATTTAATATTGAATAAGTTATAACAAATAATTATTTAGGGGTCGGTAATCGGAGACTTTCCCCTAATATAATTTATAATTGTAATATGTAACTAGAATATCTGTATATTATCATCAATGTATTGATTATCCATGTATATAACTTGATAATCAATATATCGATATATTTGATATTTTATTTCGATCGTATACGATATATATATCGATAGTTAAATTTCTTATTATTTTTATAAACTAAAAATTATACACTTCTTTTTGATATATGAATCATATAATATGATATACCTGTAGGAATGTATGCTAAAATAATGCTTCTAATATTGACACTATCATTATATTAACCCGTTACAAATTGAGACTGAGGCTTACATAATGTCCTTGGTATTTGAGACTAAATCAACACTTTATGTTTGATAATAATGTACATCACTAATTTATAGGTACACCTACAATGTAGGTCCTACATGTATACGATAACTTCTACTATATATAAATATATATATTTAATATATTCATACCCGATAAAGTAGGATAGGAAATAATTTATACATCTATAAAGTGTAATATTTAGAAGCAATATTATATAATTGTGTATAATAAATCCGGTAATAAATGATCGTTTTTGTTGAAACCATGGATCCCTGTAAAAGGTTACCGGTAAACTCGGACCAGGTAAACTGGGACCACTTTTGAAGTAAATCGGACCACTTTTGAAGAAAACTCGGACACTTTTATGCTTTAACCCATATTATAGAAGTATACTATATATAGTTATTTTAAACTGGTCCGAATCTTCTTCAAAAGTGGTCCGAATTTTATTTTAAAAGTGTGCCGAGTTTGCCTGGTCCGAACTTTCTGGTATTCCTGTAAGAGAGTTTCAAAAGTACATTAGCTAGAGAGCCTAGAGCTATTTGCTAATAATACAAATGTCATAAACATTCCTGGACATGATTAAATTACTCTACCAAAAGATAACAACTAATAATAACTATAGTACAATGTGGATATAGTATCTATTATATACTATAGTTATTCGTACACATTCTGTAAGTGCAGCTATATCATTATATCATTATAGTATCAAATATATCAATTATTAATAACCTATATATAGTATAATACCTTTAACATCACATATTCTCTACATGATACATCACCTGCCTATTACTAGAGTAGTTCTATCACTATAGTATCGATACCTGCTGTAGTCGATATCGATTGATAACAGACTATTACAGGAGATTACGTAATCTTATTACGTTAATCCTTTCAGTCTACGCATGCGCTAAGACTGACCTATTTCGATGTTGTATTTATAGAATATATGTAGATGTATTAGTTATTATGTAATATCAAACCCTTGTTTATAGGTAAATAATGAAATACAATGTATGATATATATATACAGGATAATATTATCAATAAATACGTTCATAGGTACCGTAATCAATATATATATTATGTTTTAATCATGAATAGAATGGTGCATAGATGTGTGAATATTAAATATGTAGGATAAATGATCATTTATTCGAGTTATATAATACATGAATAATAATATGTAATGTATGAAGTGAATCTATAAATTAGTATACCAATAGATTATTAAATAATGTATAATAACCTATATTTAAATTAATTGGACGGATTGTGTTAATATTAACACAATATACATAATATAACCTCGAGGTTATATGATGTTATAACAATATATTCGACGCTTTTGGACGCACTGCGCCTAAAACCGTCGAATTATTCTATTGTACGCTGGGCGCAGCAGCGTCCAAAAGTGACGAAAAAGAGCCTAAAACGACGATAAATTGTTTGCTGGGTAACTTAGAGGTTATAGGAAGTATTGGCAGAACACAGTCAATTTATTTATAAGTTCTTTCCTTTTTTCAAATTAATCTAATATTAACATAGGTCAAACTATGATACTTAATTTATATGACTTTAAATAATGTATTTATTCGATATCATCCAATAATAGTTATTATAATACCATTTATATATAGTATTTTACTACGTTAATTATGTTATCAATAGAGTTTTAAAGATGGTGGTTTTTGTTTAAAGAGAAATTATTTTTAAATATTCCATTAATCAAATGTATATAAATAACAATAACTCATAAATTCCTATTAACCTCCTATAAGCTATAACCGAGGTTATAGGAGGTATTGTAAATAATATGTTCATACAATTGTTATCCACATTAGATTCAGACATAGCTTTAGAGTACCATTGCAATACCTCATATAACCTCTGGTTATAGCGAGGTTATACCGAGGGTATAGGATGTATTGATCATTAGTAATCTAAATCTATGGATTCAGAGTACTTTAAATATATTCCAAATGTATATGTTTTTTATTTGGAAAATCTTTGGTCTGTTTACTACAAAGATTTTCGAAACTATTTGTTTATCAAATTTAAATATTTGAATTTATTTAAAATTTACTAATATATTATATTCTAATTAACCGGTAGAATGCATTTGGTTATTACGCTAAATAGAATACATATGTAACTTATTTAACTAGTTTACTAGTAATGCATATATATATTATCATGTTAGTGTTATTATATACTAATCTCTTTAGTCCAAAGTTTGGATAATCCACATGGATTATTATTATAATAATTATAATCATTATAATAATGATTATTATAATTATTATTAAATAATGATTATAATAATCCGATTATTATCATAATAATCATAATAATTTATTATCGTAATAATTATAATTATTAATAAATTATCATTATTATTATTATGCTCCGCATGAAAACCGGCACATATAATTTGTATTATTATAATAATTATAGTTGTGGTAGGTGGGTGGGGAGTCCCCACCGGTGACGCGATGAGCCAAATAGTACAAGTTTTACGTAGCGATATATTATCGATAGTATTATTATAATACTTATTATAATAATTATTATAATTATTATAATAATTATACTATCGTATAGTATACTAAGTATAGTTTTGTAATATATATTAACTTAACATTAAAATGTACATATATTTAACACTACTTATAAATGATTTATATATTATATATATTTATTAAATATATATAAATATATATACCATCAATTTTATATATCGTAGTACTAGTACTACTAGTCTAGTAGTAACCAGTTTTCAATAGTAGATTATAGTAAATTATATTTATTATATATGTTATTCTATCATGTATAATTCGCTGCCACCACTTATCGCAGCTATTATATATAGAAATTATTTGTGCTGTTTTCCATGCAGCCCGATATTATTCATATACAAAGGAATAAAAATCATAATTATTAAACAAATAATTACTCAAGATCAGAGTATATAATCATTTATAATCATTATAATGATTATATAATGATTATATTATTATAATAATTATATAATAATTACTCTGATCTTAATTAATCACTTGTATAATAATTATGATTCTTTTTCTTTTGTATATGAATAATAATATTATTAATAATATAATATATTTAATGTGATTTAAGGTCATTATTGTTTTCAAACGGTTATATCGAAAATAGCACCCGTTTGCTTTATTAAGATTTATGGAGTCAAATTTATAATAATGGTTTGGATATTTGACACAATAGGGTACACGATAGACTCATATTAAGATTCTTAATTTAAGAATGAAAATATATTATATGTTGTATATAGTATATATATACTATATATTATATAGTATAACTACCTGTGTGTCCAAGTTGGCTAAGGGGTCAGATACACAAGCAGTAGGACTCAGGTTCAAACCCATCCGGACCATTAAAATAGGTCTTAAAATATTATTTAGAAGTTATCTTATATAATTGTGTATATATATAAATGATCAGCTCTCGTTAAAACAATGGATGCCTTAATATGAGAGCTTCTTCGAAGGGACATTAGAACTATATATGGTTATAAGTGAAAACTTCATTTAAGTTCCTGGATGAGATAAAAGAACTCCACCAAAATAACAATAATATATAAATAAATAAAAATATATAAATTATAAGATATATATAAATTAGTTGTTATTATAATTTTCAATAATATAGAGATACTATAACATATTTTACATTTTAACTCGGAAATAGTAATAAAAATAAGAGGGCCATATTCGATATACTCCTTTTCAAACACTCGAGCAGATTTCCTTCAATATATTTTGTACATTTATAATATAAAAGTATGTTCTACGATCATAATATACTTTATATGGTTATCCTATAGTGATTAATTTCCTTTCTCCTTAAATAATTATAATTATTATTGTTAATTACGAATATATTAGTATATTTATAATAATAATAGTATAGGTTTATAATGGCCTATACATCACATTATATAATTACATGAGAATATCATTATGCAATAAAAATCATAAGGTGTTAATAATATATCAATATATTATCCATTATTAATAAGTTAATTTATTTAAAAAAAATTATAAATTAAAATTAATTTAAAATAAATATATATTTAATATATACTTTAGATATATATGTTCGTATTGGACAGTTTGACATTGTACGAATAACATTTATTCATTCAGAAGACTAACATCTGATATCGCTTATAGGACCTAGCATTACACTTTAATTAAACACAATGTGATTACGCTTGTACATCTTTATCGTAGTCACAATAGACTTTCATCTACAGAGTTTACGAAAAATCAGCATTAAGCTACCGATATTATCCAATTCAAGCTAACACTATTCACGTTCACACTGAAGATCAATAGCGTTGTAACCAATAACTATTATACTAGTGTGTGTGTGGGTGTTGGTGTGGGTGTGTGAAGCGCAGTTACTAATGGGTTTGTGTTAGATCTTGGATATCGGAAATAATCATCGATTCTTGATCGTGTAAAAAGCTATGACGGAAGCGCAGAGTTAAACGTTGACAACTGTGTATGTATAATACTTTCTGTAACAGCATAGTTATATGTATGCATAAGAATGTTGTTATATATATATATATATATATATATATGTACATTATTGTTATACCAAGGAGTATTTAAAATTATTAACTAAAAATAATAATTATTTCTGAAGAATAATGAATTATTTGTTTTTAATACGGCAATTAACCTAACACGTAGAGTGAATTCAGTTATTTGTTAGATATACGGTACTAAAAAATCATGTGTACTGATGGTATTGGGCAATAATAGGCAACTATTAAATATAATCTATGCTTACAATCATACTAGCTCTCTATAAATAGAACTTGCACTTTATATAACATTTAATTGTATTTCCACAATTTCAGCTGCATTTATTTCAGTACTTGCACTTAGAATCTAAGCTAACACTGCGACCACACTGCCCAACACTGCACACTACACAACTCTACTATATGTACAGCTTCATCTACGAAGATTTCGATTTTTATTTAGATTTCTCATACCCTTGTACAATTTGTATACAATTTTGTAATGCATTTTATTTTATAGTACCCGTTTAATTTATTGACTGATATAGTTGGGCTTGCGAGTGGAATATCTAGATACTACATCTATCATGGATATCATGAGTGTTATCGCCCTCCATAGGATAATATAAATAATGCAGTAAAACTATTATATGAATGTACTGTATAAACAAGTATAAAAATACAATTTTGATTGAAACTTTATTTAATTAAATATATAGTCGAAATATATAATCAAAATTATAAAGTATAACTATTTACTAACGATAACATATCCTTTAGATTCATGATATCATTCATGTTAGACCCTATATGAATATCATATCATTTTTTGATATAAACTACTCGTATATACATTAAAATTCTAATTTGATTTCGTACTAGGAAATGTTTTATAGATAAAAATATTAAGTTGATACTCAGAAAATAATAGTCAGTGTATATATAGAGTTTTTATAATGAAATCACAAATTTAATATTTAAGTTTTATATTATATATATATTTATTAATGTTATATTTCATTAATTTACATATAAGTATTACTATTATTGTCTGTGTTCTATTTAATCTAATGTACTTAGTAGGCAGATATTACTGAGTCACGGTGAATACATCATGCTATTATTTGCATAACATTTATCTTATTATAAACTACTTATGTCGACTATTGTTTTCCATTAATACATTGTAATTTTATTTTTATTATATTTTTAATTTCTCCTTTCATAAAGGAGCCATCATGGACTTAATTGTAGTGTTTAATAAAGTAACATTATCATCATCATCATCTGTTAAATAAGCAAATAAGATTACTCTTCCTATTATTGTCTAAATCTGCATTTAAATACTTTAACCTTCTAAGTTACGTTAACTAATTAACTTTACTTTATATTAAACGTAAAGTTAATTAATGATATTTTACCTCAGGTCACAACTTAGATACGTTACAAGATATATATACATTTTGTTGTTACTAATTGACATGCTTTCAAAAATAACATTCTATTGTATTACAACTCCTATAAATACTAACATTAAGATCTAGTTAAAATGGTTATACCTTAAAATTGTTCTTGTTATATATAACTAGCGGACTCTTTTTCCCCAATCAAGGGCTAACGTTCCTTGAGTGGTTACTTTTTTACTAAAGCAACTTTATTACTAAATTGTTACTTTTTTACTAAAAGAACTAAACTAAAAAATTATTCTTGTACCTTAAAATTGTTCTTGTAATATATAATAATTAAGTTTTCTATTAAAGAATATAATTAAGTATCTGTGATTTAGTAGATAATCAGAAATACATATGCCATTATGTGTAGCTATGGTATTGTAAGGAAACTTATAAACATAAATAACATTGGCTGGCGTGGATAGATTCTATTCAATGTTCTTAATATTATCATTTAAAAATGAAATTTGGTTTAATTGACATAAAGTATACATTAGTAGTAGTAGTAGCTAAGAACTTATGCATCTCACTGATTAGTTTTTAGAAAGTAACATTAATATAGAACATTTTATTATTAGATCCCTAGAAGCCAATGAAGAAGATTGCTGTTTAATCATATTCTATAGCTTTAGGCTCTGACCACATTGTTATTAGACTATAGTCTAATATATTACCAGCATCACATGCATGTGTGTGTATATATATATATATATATATATATACAATTTATATTATAAATATACTATGATTTATTATAATTAATATTACATTATTAATTATAATTATGATTTATTATAATTAATATTACATTATTAATTATAATTATAATTAATATATTATAAATTCTTTAATTAAATTACAAATTTCAATATTAAAGTAATATAATAATAAATATTGTAAGTTAAATATATGATTATAAAATGTAGATATAATATAAATTATTAAACAATGATATTAATATAAGGATACTTATATATATATATATATATATTATATAATATATAATTATATATTATATGTATTATATATATATATATATATATAATATATTATATATATTAATATATATTATATATAAATTAATAGTTTTGATTAAATTGTGTATTAAAATTATAAAAATGGGCTCGACCGGGAATTGAACCCGGGACCTCGCGCACCCGAAGCGCAAATCATACCCCTAGACCATCGAGCCTTTAGATGTTTTAATATGAATGAATTATCATTATATAATGTATTATTAACTAAAACTAATAATATTTAGTTTAATAGTGATTATATTAAATATAATATATGTATTATAATACATATTTTATATAAACAAAATTATATACATTTAATTAATACATGATTTATACAAATTGTACACTAAATATGTTATCACAATTATTTATATTTTATTATAATAATTATTATTATCATATTATAATAATAATAATAATTATTATTATTATAATTATTATAACACTTCGTTCTCTATGATCATGATGATGATCACGCTGGAACTTAATTATTATGTTAATATAATTATTATAACAATATTTTATAATACTATATTATATTGAATATATTTAATAATCTAAATATATAATAATTATTTTTATGATAATCCAATGATAATATTAGAATACTATGAATATTCATATTTTATAATATTAAAACCATGGTTACAATAATAATTATAAAAATGTATAACTAGTATAACCAGTATAACTATATAAGTATAAATATATATATATACTGAGTATAAGTTATACTGAGTATAACCACCAAACTTATGACAATAATTTTAAATTAGTATTACTAATAGTAATGATTAATATCATATTAAATATGTGATAGAGTATTATAGTATAATACAGTATAATACTATTATACTGTATAATATTATATTATACATATATTAAATTACATATATTAAATATAAGTATAATTTATACTCAGTATTTCGCCGATATATAATATATATATATATATATATATATATATATATATCGGTATGATAATAATATGGATTTGTATAGCTGATCTGAAAATGGTATATAAACGGAGTATTGTATATATATATATATATATATATTGTATTATAATAATACAATCCTTTATATAATATTATATTTAACAATTTAAAGTATATTTTATATATATATATATAATAATATCATAATAATGATGATAATATTATTATTAATGATTATAATATTATCTTAAATATATGATATATTTAATATAATTATTATTATAATAATTATATGATGTAAATTATATAGTTGCCAACATATCATATAACATATAATATTATATTAATATAATAAAATATAATTATAATTATCATTATTATACTATTAAATTATTATATGATATGATATTATAATTAGTATATTAATATTTAATTTTATATTATATATATATATATATATATATAATAGTTTATGTAGACACTTAAATAATAGTCGAAACAATTCTCTAAAGTGTAACCAATTAAAAATAATTATAATAAAAGAGTTTATTCAGTCTTATGAGGAAGATTGAAATGGAAGGAGAATTCCTTATATATATATATATATATATATATAGTAAGAGTTTCAATTTAAGCCCCACAAAATATACATGAAATCATGCTATGTGTATTATCACTGGTGAGGCGAACAAGGCTCTCCCCCCTATTGCTCTCTAACAAGACGCCCCCCCCCCACTCTTTACCCAGAATGCAGCGCCACCGTGGCATGCGAACTACCCGAGTCCTATAGGGGGCGATGGTATCACAGAAGCGACGGTTCCGTTACGATCAGCATCGAGGGTATGCAGGGCAAAGGTCGATGCGTCACAACTAAAGAAGAGTACTACCTCATGCACAATACGTATGTATTTGTAGGCTAACGTATTAAGTATATATAGTATATATAAATATATATATATATACGACAATCAATAATATATATAATATTAGATAATTGAATGAAATAACAATTCTGCATGTTAAGTTCACATTAATGACAGTAATGTAGCTCCTATATATGTTGAACAAATGATTGACCTAGTTATCTCGAGGTCATATCCTTGCAATTCCTATAAACATGTCCTTGATAAGGTAACTGACTAGCAAATACCCCGCAATAATGAAATGTTTCCCTAGTGTTTGCTTTATGTACCTGATGTGGGAGTAAACTGGTATCACAGTAACTAGTCCAGAACTCACTACTAATGTTCAAATAATATCTATGTATCTTTGATATCAGACTTATAAACACAACTATTCACCCCCTAGTTAACCCCCTATTCAACCTAATAATAAAGTCTAGTTATTCACCCTGATTATTCACCGTAAACAGTAAGAAAGAGTGTTACACGTGTATCCTATTGAAACAAAGACATGACAATGTTATCGAATACAAGGAGAGTTAGTGTCCCCTTCATAGTAATATGCAGTGAATAGTGTGCAGTGATATGATATACTTTATATAATTATGAAATATTTAAATATAAACCAATTTAATCTGAATGTTGAATAATATTTCTACTTTACACAATTAATAATATTAATTTAATATATATTATATATATATATATATATATATATATAATATGTATTATATCTATATATGCATAATATTATAATATAATAACACATTTATTTTCATTTTATTAATCATTTAAATTATCAATGAATATTTATTGTTAAACAAAAAATAATAATTGTAGTATATAAATCACATAACATTTATTGCATAACACAATACTATTACATAACACAACGAAGGTTACTGTTCCCCCCAGAACAATTTCTACGATGTGTGCAGAGAAATGGGCCTGCAGTCGGAGCTACACATCCTCATAAGGGGTTAGCACCACATAGCCCCATGGACCTCTAAGCCATAACCGCTATGATACTACCTGTAATATTTACGCTGATTCATATATCTGAGTCGTGTATCGACATTTAATCGTGACATTTAGCAATGTTTTACTATATCGAACATTGTCTATTGATATTTACTATACAATTTAACACTATCGTTTTAGTATTATCACATACAGTTATTATTTGTATATGATAAAGTATACATAATTACAAAATATGATACTAAAAAGTAATACTAATAATAATAATAGTAATAGCAAAGATTTTCCGAAGGAAAGATATAACACTTACGCGAAATCGTGTAATTCAAATTTGTATACAAAATACCCCAGTGCCACCTATAGCGGGTTACTTTTAGGAACTATGTGTTGTTTATAATGTAAATTCGTATTTAACTATACACTTTTAAAATGTTAAATAATATGCTTTAAATTAATATTTATATGATGAAAACTAAGTGTTCATTACTAATATATAACAAACAAATATGATATGTATGTTTTAAATTCTATAAGTATATATTTAGTAAGTAAAAGCTAATTTATATTGCATGTAATTTAATAAAGCAATGAAAACATTGTTGTATGCAAACAGAGCCGAACCTAAATCTATTTCAGTGATTTCGATACTACTGCTAGCAGCGGCAGGGTATATTACTAAATTACGTTCATGAGATGAATCACTGTAGCACTAGTGCAGTTAGCTAGTGATCATTAGATACCTACACCTCGATGAACTTAGTAACTAGGAGTAAGGACAGGACATGTCAGCTCTCTATCGCACGCGACATGTTATCTATTAAAGTACTCGTCAATATGTGTAATTGTCAGTGTTGTATTTAGTTTTGTTCAATGTTGATTGCATTATCTATTCATTTGAAAATATAAATGTGTACCGAATAATACGATAACATCATTAATCATAAAATAATATCAGATCTCCGCTACATAATAATGTCATATAATATATTATTATTATTATTCATAATTATAGAATACTATTGTATTAATAAGTTTAAACTGTATATAATAATATCACAATTCTCAATAACATTACATCTGGCATTATCATCGTATCATGATTACCACTAGCTTCATAACCGCTACTAACCTAACCATATAACACCCACCTCACAGAGTAGGCCTACCCTATACTTCACCCCCCACCCCTATACATAATACCCAGCATATCGAGCCTGGTCCCCTATACCTAACCTCCACCCCCACATAGCAGACCCCCTATATCTAACCCTCCCCACATACCAGACACCCTTTACCTAACCCCCACCCCTACAGAACAGGCGCCCCCTATACCCTACCCCCACAGAACAAGCGCCCCCTATACCTACCCCCACCCCCACAGAACAAGCGCCCCCTATACCCTACCCCCCCACAGAGCAAGCACCCCTATACCCTATCCCACCCCTACAGAACAAGCGCCCCCTATACCTACCCCCACCCCCACAGAACAAGCGCCCTCTATACCCTACCCCACCCCCACAGAACAAGCGCCCCCTATACCCTACCCCACCCCCACAGAACAAGCGCCCCCTATACCTACCCCCACCCCCACAGAACAAGTGCCCCCTATACCCTACCCCCCCCCCCCCCCACAGAGCAAGCGCCCCCTATACCTACCCCCACCCCCACAGAACAAGCGCCCCCTATAGAGTGTCCGTGGACTGACACAGCCTACCACGTGGTCTACAGTAATCGTACCGGGGGCTACTGCCGACAGCCTACCAGTTACTGCGAACCTTGCGCCGATACCAGTAGACGACGGTTCGCCTTCAAGCGTTGCCATGACACCGCGTACACCAGCGATTCAGGTTAGGGGGTGCTCGGACCCCGCGGGGGGGGTGCTAACGTTACTACCGGTGATGCATCGTTGCCGTGGTGAAATAGACTAGTAACTATTGATATGGTAGACATGACAACGCGTTCACTAAGGTTAATGGGGGTGTAGTGATGGGGGTAGAACTTAGTGTGATGGGGGTAGAACTTAGCGTGATGGGGGTAGAACTTAGCGTGATGGGGTAGAACTTAGCCTGATGGGGTAGAACTTAGCCTGATGGGGGTAGAACTTAGCGTGATGGGGGTAGAACTTAGCGTGATGGGGTAGAGGTTAGCGTGATGGGGTAGAACTTAGCGTGATGGGGGTAGAACTTAGCGTGATGGGGTAGAACTTAGCGTGATGGGGGTAAAACTTAGCGTGATGGGGTAGAACTTAGCCTGATGGGGTAGAACTTAGCCTGATGGGGTTAGAGGTTAGTGTGATGGGGGTAGAACTTAGCGTGATGGGGTAGAACTTAGCGTGATGGGGTAGAACTTAGCCTGATGGGGTTAGAGGTTAGTGTGATGGGGGTAGAACTTAGCGTGATGGGGTAGAACTTAGCGTGATGGGGTAGAACTTAGCCTGATGGGGTTAGAGGTTAGTGTGATGGGGGTAGAACTTAGCGTGATGGGGTAGAACTTAGAGTGATGGGGGTAGAACTTAGCCTGATGGGGTAGAACTTAGCCTGATGGGGGTAGAACTTAGCGTGATGGGGTAGAACTTAGCGTGATGGGGTAGAACTTAGCCTAATGGGGTAGAACTTAGTGTGATGGGGGTAGTGATGGGGTAGAACTTAGCGTGATGGGGTAGAACTTAGAGTGATGGGGTAGAACTTAGTGTGATGGGGTAGAACTTAGAGTGATGGGGTAGAACTTAGAGTGATGGGGTAGAACTTAGTGTG
>OZ025239.1:89750956-89768456 GCA_964019155.1 Osedax fenrisi | reverse complement strand
TTGTCCACTGACACCCGTAATACCCGATAAATAATGATAAAGAGAATGCAACCGAATAAATTAACCCTATAAAACTAAAAATAAAATAATATAATAATTGAATAATAAAAATTAATAAAATAAAATAAAATTTAAATATTAATACAATGAATTATCAATATATATTTTATTATTATTATTATTATTAAGGACAGGCGTAACCTTCGCTTTTATTTTTTAGGGAAAATTTTTTTATATTGAAATATTAAAATGTAATTCATTATCTTTAAAATGATGTATATTATATCATATAAAATTAAACATAAGTGCATCAAATACTAAGTTTAATCATACACCTATTCAAAATGGTGGGATTTAATAATTAGAAAACATACAAGTAAAACTTTAGATGCCAATATCTCTGGTGTTTTTGTTGTTGATTTTTTTTTATTTAAATGTCTATATCTTTTGAACTCTTATATGAATCTTTAAAAATATTATATAAAAATCTATATAAATTTTCTGAGTATATAACTAATATAAGGTTATTATTATATAGGTATGTAAGCTAACGTAAATATAATCTATTAATATAATTATTTAAAAAATAATAAAAAAAATTGGCAATAAATTTATTTTTAAATAATTTTAATATTATAATTAACTTTTCTTTAATTAATAATACATTTATTATTTTATGATATACCTATATAACTAGAGATGAATGTTATCTAGATAATTAAAAAAAAAATTAGAAAAAAATAATAATAAATAGAAAAGATGTAGCCTGTTAAAAAATAGATATTTTTCCCTATCTTTTACATGTAAATTCCGGCAAGGTTACGCCGGCCCTTAATATAAATATATTTATAAGAAATAGGGCTTTGTTAATTCTAAAAGGAAATAAATATGTTTAATTTATAGATATATTTGACTTAAATAAATTATAATACACTATATCACATTTATAAAGTAATTTTCCATTTTTTTAATAACATATAATTATAAATATTTAGTTCATTTTAATATTATAATTTTTATAAATGGAAAGTTTAGTAAATTAAAAAATTGAATATATATATTAATATTATACTTAATATAAATTAACAGTATAATTATATACTATATTTCAAAATTTGTATTCATATCTATTTAATTATTTATAATATCATAAAAAAAGGTATAGTTTTAAATTAATCATTACATCATTATAAATATTATTATTAATATTAATAATATTTCTTATATATTATAAATACGATGTTAAATCGCTGTATTCTTCTAAGGGTAGTTTAATTTTTGTATACTAACAAATCAAATACTGCACACTAACATGTGAATTAATACGAAACTGTAACAACTACTATTATGCTAGTACCATTACTACAATTATATACTACTTGTTTTATCGTGATCTCCTATTACTCTACGGCACTCAAGACTCTACTCTCTAATGTTTCATTATATTTTATATATATTATTTATGATGTTTTATTGTATTTTATTTATATATTTACATACAATTAAATAAATAATGTTTACAAACAATATCACATGTGTTAACTTAACTACTTATCACCCTCACACCCCTCATATACACGAAACCCCCAGACACAGTGGTATGGCCCCATCCATCTTGCTCGTTCCCCGCCTGGCTTCAAGACATACGCTGGAGAGATCTAGCTGCCAAGCACGAGTATCGAGTCCAGCGAACCGTCTCCTACGACTACAACGACTACAAGGACGCCGACGACGACAGGTCAGAGGTCACCGAGGGGGTCGTCAGAAGGCGACCGAGGGCCAAGAAGAACGCGCAGTACGACAGAGTCTACAGGTCTGCCATCAACGAATGCATTAGTTTATTTAATATATTAATAATTATAATAATGATATTTATTAGAAGAACAAATTTTTTTTTTCTGTTAATTTACATTTATAGTTATATAATGTTGTCCTCATAAAGGGCTTCAAATTAATGTAGTATATTTTCTGTTGTTGTCACCCTTTTAGACAGCGAATATAGCGGATACCTTGACCGCAGAGTATAATGTAACGTACATATACCTAAGGGGTATAGTTAACCTCTACCCTAACCTAACCTCTTTAGCTTTAACTCATTATACTAGTGCACGTGATATACTGAGACTTTCTTTTATGCATACGATATACGTTCTAAGCTTATTATTAACTCACAAACTTGATACTATTTCGATAAAGTCGTAATGTTTACTCTATTTAAAACTAAATATATTACCTATGTCACATAGACTATGTGTTACCTAGATCAAGTAACAATTGTTCACATGATATGCAGACTTGAATTAACATTAACAATGTAAATAGATACTATATTAATTAGTTAATTATGTTATATTTAGTTATAATATATAGTTGATATATTATATAGTTGCTACACTTAATAATATATATATATATATATACAGTGTATATTATACACACAACTATACTAATGAAATTGATGATTATAGATGTGCAAAGATAATAAAAGATAAGCATATCAAAGGCAGCCATCAACAAAGTGTTCGCATTCTTTCGCATACAACCATAGGCTGGTTAGTGGTACACCTCTATTACATCATCAGTAGTACATCACCAGTCTTACATCATCAGCCCATCATCAGCCCATCATAAATTCATTCGTACATTTATTTCTCATAAAACCTGCCAAATTATCATTCAATCACCTATTTTCTCGTGCTTAGACAATGCTAATTCACTTTATTCACATCTACCCAAATGTAGAACATTGACAATTAATAACTTATGTCCATCTATTTCATAATTTAAATAATAATTGTAATATATCCATTAGTCTATTGCAACATAAACTTTATTTCCTTAATTATAATGATAGATCTATTCTTAAAACTATTTCAATAGTTCACAATCTTATTTAGTCAAATATTCGTACTGATCATGTATTAAATAGACTATTGCCCTCTCTTTTAATTTAGATCTGACAGGTATATAACACTAACTATAATACACTTATTGGTAATGGTGTTATCGGAACTTACCCCCAATTGTTATTAGAGAAATCATTCATTTTGACATGATGTCATTTCTTTCGTCTAATAATTAATTTTATGTTTATATATTATATTTAATTTTTCAATTTGAAATTACTTATATATATAAATATTTATATATTCATATATATTATTGTTTTCACCATTTTGATATACTAGTGTTACACTGTAACAGCTGTTGAGTTATACAATCATTATAGATTTACAGCGTTTACAATAACCTAACCAATCAATAAATCACGCACACATATCACACAGTTCCCATAGTTACCAGTGCTTAAAGTTCACCAAAATTAAAGATGGCTTGATTAAATTCGAAATTGGTTTGTTATTTAAATGTCCATGCCATTACCATGGTAATTATATATATTTATTCTCTATCTTATCGGCCAATAACACATTACCGTCCACTGATGCAATGTTTACGAATGTTGTTCTCATTCGTATTACAAATAAACATTTTAATTTTTAAATAATATAAGAGATAAAAGAGATGTATAAGACACGTTGTTTTACTTTTAATTATATAAAACAATTCATAATATAATACATCGATATGAATATAACAAGATTCATCTAGTATCCGCTTAAATCTTGTTGAATATGACGCGTTATCAGAAAGTATAATACTATAATGAATGACAGGCGTGCTTTATGCATCAACTATGGTAGTTTACACTTACTGAATATATCTCTTGTCTCAATATCATGTTTTACATTATAACAATAACAATATAAAGTTATGATAATGATGATGATAGTGATGGTGATGATGATGATGATGATGATGATAATGATCATAATAATAGAAATACCGCTGCTAATACAGCTGATACTACATCTGCTAATAACATACAAGTGATAACCACGACCTGTAGGTAAACAAGTAAACAAGCACATCGCCCAGTGCACACACAAGGAGTACATCAACGCTACCACCACTTTACTGATACGTTAGTATGCGACAGGGGGGGGTCTGTGTATAGCAACACACAAGTATCTGATCAGAGTTGTGTGGTGGGGGCCAGCGACTCTTACATTGAAGTGCACGCGATAACTTATATTTATTAATACGAAGGCATGACATTCACAATAGCCCATAGGCTATGTATATATATATATATTACCATTATTCTATAATATCATAACTGTAAAGATAACATTAATTGAATGTAATAGCGTATAGATAATAACTTAACATAAGTCTATATTATATATATATATTTATATAAAATAACTATTCACAAATATAATATAACCCATCCCTAATGTAACAGATACATTATTCTCTATCGTACACTTCCACCGATACATTATTACAATTATACATTCAATTAATGTAATCTTTACCTTTACGAAATCTTGCATTCGTGTTCACACATATAAGTTGTCGCATACACTGAAATGTAATAGTTTCTGAGGCACACCCACCTCATATTTCTTATTTCATACTTTTTGTTGCAACTTCATACATACAAACCATATATAAAGGCGGTATCCCACTACAATTATTTCCGGCAAGTTGCCAGAAATATTTTAACTTTAAAACGATTTTCTATCAAGTTAACTTCAATATTAGTGTGAAACCCCTTACTTTCCGGCAACTTGCCTGAAATATAATAACTTTATAAGGGGTATCCCATTACAACTTGATAGAATATAGTTTTAAAGTTACAATATTACCAGCAAGTTGCCGGACAATCTTGTAGTGGGATACCCCCTTTAGACAGGATCATCAACAATGTAATACCAAGGGCTTTGCTAATACTATGCAATATATATCTTTAGATTATATATTATTATGATAGTATATCGGAAATCATTTTTATTAATCAATTTTTGTTAAGACACCGATTAATAATTACATTATACATTATACAATTTAAAAAATATAAAATCCATTATGAAATAATTATTCTATTGAAATCAAATTTGAAATTTACCTTTATTTTCCTAATAGTGTATATACAAAAATATATATTATACATTTTTTTATTCAAATTTTTTTAGTTAAATAATGGTACCTATATATTACCTATAAATATATTTTGTAAATATACATTATATATTTATGAATATGTTAACTTTGGGAAAATAATTTGTAAATAAAGACAATAATTAAAAAAAATATATATTATTGTATTTTATATATATATATATATATATATATATATATATATATATATTATATTTATAATATATTCTAAAGTATATTCCTAAAAATATATATTTCCCAGTATTTAAAATTATTTACTACCATAATAAACTTAATTATATAATACAAATATATATATCTTCTATTATATCATTTATGATGGCTATCATATAAATATTAAAAAAAGTATATTTAATTTATGGTATACAGACACCATTATAAAATGTCCTATGAAAGCAATGTTAAATTTAAATTGCTCTCAATAGCCTAATAATTGATTAATTAAACAAATATTAGATTTATTAAATTAAATATACACCTAGGGAAAACATATGTTACACCTGTGCAGTATTCTCACCAACCTCTTAATGTACATGTACACACACATACGCATACACACATACGTACACACACACTCGAGCGCGCATACACTCATCGATGACCTTTACCCTTTCAGCGGAACGCCTACATCGCAAGTCGTGCCCCCTACCAGGCCGGTACCGCCTTCACACGGGCATCTCAGCCTGCGACACCTACCTACGTAGCGGGTGTAACCGTTCCTCAGTCATTGATATCATCAGCTCGTGTTCCAGTAAACCTGGTATGCCTAACCCCCCCCCACCCCCGCCCCCCGTACTACAGCATGGGGTAGCTATAATCAGCGTGTAGCTGGGGGGTGTAAGGGGGATACTTGCAAGTGGAACTATATAAGTATGAATATGTACATATATGTGACCATTTTATAAGCTGTGAAAAGGTCATATTCCCACATACTGTTATGGGTATCATTTTCTTTAATTATCTATTTTAAGAGTATACAGCATAAAATCGATAAATATAAATCATTTTCTAATTATCTGTTTTTAATTTATTAATAAAATATTATATTTAAAAGTATGTATAAATGATACTTTTATGTCGAATAGAACTCATATAGAATAATTTAAAGTCAACTAAAACTATAAATTAAAATATGTGACATAAATATTTTAATAAATTATGATTTAATTCTTAATATATATATATTTATATATATATTTATATTTTGTTGTATATATTTTGTATTATTATTTATACTCATAATATATATTTTAGTTTTCTATAAATATAATAATGAATATTTTATATTATATTAGGTTTTAATATAAAATTTAATAATTAAATTGTTACTTATATTTAGTTTTTACTTGAACATATATATTGAACATATATATTCATAATTACATATATTTTAGTAAATTAATTATCTGTTTGATATAATAATGAATATTTCATTAAAACTAGATTTATTCAAAATATATATGTTTTTAAAGTGCGTACACATAGTTAAATTAAATAGTGCTTGTCAATAATGTTAGTATATCATCATAATGCATCATATTTCGCACTTTTTTTATAATATTAATTTATAATTATTTTTAAAACAAATTTTATAATTATAAAAAAATGTATGATAAGATATGATAGGCAAATTATTCTTTGAAACCGAACTCTGTTTGTATCTTTTACATGTAAAATGTTTTTTACATGATATAGGAATATATTTTTATTTATTTTAAAATATAGTGGGAATTATCTCACTAAACTTTAAAACTAATTGTTTCAGTTTGTGATTTAGCCTAACAGCATAACTACGTCAATATTGCTGATTGCATGTTGACATTTTCACTTTATATAGATATGTAATTTATATAGATGTTGAAAGTTTTTATGTCATGTATTTATATTCTAATTAATATTTTCCCTTACAGCTCCTCTATAACTTAACATATAATATACAAGTTATTTGCTCATATTTATTTCAAATGTTAATAATATATACATATAAAGAGATTTCAGTTTAGTATAGATTTTGGTATTAAACGAACACATTTATAAACACATATAAATGGCTTAAAGTTAGTGTAGTGTGTTTTATAAATGTATACACATCATTAAATAATTAATTTAGATTAGTGATTCATCAAACTGTTATGTTTTTGTTTGATTTATTTATAAATAGCATTAAAACTGAAATTCATTGTAAATCATTTTAGATTATGCACTAATGCAAGTGTATGTGTCATCGATATAAAGAAAGTGGATAAGCAATTGACGCATGCAATGCATGTAAAAGATAGATAGGCGAATGGCACTTTTATCGATAAATTATCAAAATGGTATCAGTGATTTTGATTGGATATTAGTTATATTATATATGTCAAATAGTAAAACAGTAGGCTTTTCGTTGAAATATATTAAGGTGACTTCTATCTATATCAATGGATTTAGATTATAAATATCAATAAAATAGTATGATATCTTCAATTTAAATACACAAAATTACGAGGAATATTGATATGATGTATCTTAATATATAATTTTATTTATTGTATAGATAGTACATTAAAATTGGTAGTAATTATCAATATATATTTATAAAAAAATAATATTAATTTAAAATGTAGTAGGTTTTTAGTAGTAGGTTTCGACTGCAGCGCCTCTATAGCAAAGTGCCATACACTACATTCAATTGCACAGGTCCACTTTCTCACTATATCGATGGTGTATACATGTGTATTCAAGTGTTTGCTAGTTTCTATAAATATATATATATATACAGTGCGCTCTCGATATACCGGATCTCGATACACCGGCAAACGCGTTATACCGGCACATATCTGAATGACCGATTTCTTTCCTATCTCTTCAATGATAATAATTTTCGATGCACCGGCACACGTATACCGGCTCCGGCGTCTAATAGTTAGACACAAAAGTCGAATTGTAATCGATATACCGGCATATATATACATATTTCCCAAAATTGCTCACTCAAGATGAAAATTATGAAATAAATAATGATGTTTATAATAAATGCAATATTGATATTGATGATCGACTCACTTTAGAAGAATTTACGTCAGTCGATGATATTTCTGAAATATTCGAAATAGATTCTATTACTGAAATTATAGATTCATTAACAAATAATAATAAAGATAGCGACAACACACAAGAGGCTGGATTTGATCCACCACCATCATCAGAGAAAGCAATTGCTTTATTAATACAGGGGTTTGAATCACTAACGGCATACTTTGAATGTTACTCCAAATATTCAAATGATATACATTTATTAAATTTATTATCTAAACGTTTGGATATATTATGTATTAATAATAAAAAGCAAACTACTTTATCTTTTGTAAATAATTCAAAATAGTTTTATTTAGCATTCGTTTCATATCATTATAATAATATTTTATACCATCTTATACGAGTTTATACCATTATAATAATTAAAATTAGTTCATTTTATTTTATTTTGCATTCGTTTCATTCCTTTATAATAATATTGTATACCATTTTATACGTGTTTATACCTATTTTATACCATTATAATAAACATAATATTTAATATTCTTCTTCATATATCTTTATTTTCTGCTAGATCGATATACCGGCACAATTCCTCATTCCCGATGGTGCCGGTATATCGAGAGCGAACTGTATATATATATATATATAACTATACCAAATTTGGTTTACTTTCCAAGCATAATATTAACCATTTAGTAGAAATGATTATTTCATACATAATTTCTTATCCACCAAATAGATATGGCAATAATTTATCACTTTTGGTATAAATTAGACATATAATAAAATTATACCATTAATATATATGAATTATATTTATATATTATTTATTAATAATTTCAAAATCTATAGAATAAGTGAGTTTAAATAATTATTGAATTAACACTCTATATATATTTTATCCATATATATAACTATTTAGTAGACATACTATATTAAATAATATATTCAGTATTAATGGATATATATTTGTATAGGGTGTTGATACATTTTGATGTTATATTACTTATGAATCATATATATTACATAATAAAAAAAAATTTTACATTCATAATCAATATATATTTTTAATTAATTAATTTATTTATTAATTTATTTTTATGTTTAAAAATAATTGCACATGCGCATACTTTTTGTTTATCATTAATTATAGAACATATGTCAGAAAATAGTAAAGTTAGAGAGAATGCAGACTATACAAAATGTCCATAAAAAATAAATCTTAATATTGTCTACAAATTCATTAACTTTTAAATAATATATATTTGGTAGACATTATTTGTACATGTTTTTTATTATTGATTATTTTGTAAATATAATTAAATATATTAAAAGAGTATATCATAATTAATTAATATGTCAATTTTCATGCATTTATCTTTTAGAAAATCGCTACCAAATGATTATATTTTGCATTGTCTACAAAATGGTTATAACACGACTATATATATATATATATATAAAATAAAATATAAAATCTAATATATTTTGAGTACGATAAAAAATATCAACTAGAATATCGAATTACTCGTTTTCGCTTAAGTAACATGTCATTATGATATGTATATCATTGCTAGAATAATCTTTGACATTTCCACATACTTAGACAACCCTACACACCTACACATAATGCCGACATATCTACACATCTAAACCCCCCCGTATGCAGGAATGCAACTGAAGTGTGTGAAGTGGTGGAAAGACAAGTGGAACACCTACGTCATCGCTACCAAGCTGGGCGATAAGTCTCAAGTCGCTAATTGTTTCGTTAGTACGCCTATATTTTCTAGTCTCCCCTCTGTATGCATGATTATACTCACACTCGAATACAAATCGTGTTCTTCTGAAGTTCTTCAATTCTTTATCGTCGAATTATCATTAATGTATATTCTGTTTATGAAAATTGTAACGCACTTATAGTAATACTACTTCTATAAAAGTAGCGATAATGAATCATTGTGGTGATTCATAATCAAGTCCTAGGATTGTTGAGTAAATCAATTTTTTTAGAATTAGTTTTGCTTTATAATTTCATGATTTAATTATAACAAATAATATAATCAATTACTACCATGAACCGTATATATTTACTATGATTTTCATGATTTTATCAGATGGCAAAGATGTATATATTTAAATATAATATTTAAATCAATGCAAAATTATGTTAACTTTTACATTAATATAATGATGACAACTTATGATACAATGCATATTGTATTAGAATGTCGATATCAATACATATAGAATAATATCTTTTAGTTAAAATCTATTTTATAAATAAATGTTTATATTAAATAACATATTTTTATTTTTACACATTTTCACATTATTTAACAGAATTTAATATTATAATCTATGAAATATATAAGTGTATTATTCATTATATATAATTCATTATTATAGTAATATATTTATAAATTATATAAATTATGAGAAAATATTGTTTGATATTATTTTTAAATTAAAATTGTAATGAAATAAGAATTTTTTAAAATCTATGCAATTAACAAATAAATATGTTTGGTATCTTTGAAACTAATGAAATGTAAGCATACCCCTGAATGTATTTATTTATTAGTACTAAAAGTTATCATAGAGTGCAGATACACTTATATACACTTATATATGCCCTTATATATACCTTGCTTAAAACTGTTTCGTGTGCATTCATTGATATCCTTGTAATTTAAATATTAGCATACATCTGGTTTAGTTCTGCTATTCTGATCAAATGTACTGTATTTGAGATTATAGTTAATATAATATAACAATAGATGTGTTGTTAATAATTGTTGTGGCTTATGTGACAACATTCGCTTACATTATCACAGATGTATTTAATTGCTGGACATTTTAATGTTTTATTATATTTCTATTATTAGTGAGTTGCTACGAATCTGTCAAATTAAATTTTCTACTTTCAATTTATTGACGTGTTTATAATAACATATAATGCTTTACAACTTATACGGCTATATATATTTTGTTATTGTTATTGTTATTTTTATTTGGTGGAGTCCTTTCATCCCATCCAGGAACTTAGATAAAGTTTGCACTTATAACCATATATGGCTCTAATGTCCCTTCGAAGCCTCTCTCATGTTAAGGCATCCATGGTTTTAACGAGAGCCGATCATTTATTTATACACAATTATATAAGATCACTTCTAAATAATATTTTAAGACCCATTTTATAAAATTAATTAATGGTCCGGACGAGGGTCGAACCCGTGTCCTACTGCTTGTGTGTCTGACGCCTTAGCCACTGAGCCACACAGGCAGTTATAATATAAATATATATATATATATATATATTTAAAGAAGATTAGCTACCATTATATAATCTATTTTTAACACTCGCCGATATCGCAGAGTTTTCGCAAGTTCGACCACCGCTACGAGAATGAGTTGATGTCCCCCACGATGACTAGCTGGAATCAACGCTTCTCAATGGACGAGGAGTGTAACGGAGACACGCCCCTTCTACTCAGGGACAACGTGATCTACACTATCGGAAATCAAGTCTGTTAGTCTGAATCGTAATGTTACATACCAACTACTAATACTACTACTACTACTGCTACTACTGCTACTACTGCTGAAGCTGCTGCTACTACTACTGCTACTGCTCAGACAAATATTATCTATTGTTTTCTAGCTTACTTTAAGTTAACCAGTATACTATAAATCCTAGACATAGAAATATGATATGCCATAACTCAGCAATGTTATTTAAATCAATGATTCTTAACATTTTTATTTGAAATGCCCTTTGAATAAAATTCATGCATCCAATCACCCCCATATCATTTCCCTTACTTATCCAAAATATGATGAATTATTATTAAAGTCATATATACCTAATTACTTTTAAAATATATCTTAACCAAATTCTAATGTCACACTCTACCTCTTTGCTTCCCCGGTATATTATAAACGGCACCAGAAGGGCGATACCCTTCCAGGTTAAGAACCACTGATTTAGATAAACACGACATGATATGAATGTAGTGTTCTCATTGCTTAAGCACGACTCGCGAAAGTTTACATATAAAAGATAGGCAAAATAGCTATATTTTAAAAGATTTTTTATAATTTGTTGTTGTATATATCAATAATTCTCAGTTGCATTATATTTACTAATGATTATTTTGTAGTGTATATATTTATATAAATTTTCCTATATTTACATTTTTGATATAAGTATTATTTTTTAATTACTTACAAATATTTTTATATATAGGAAAATTGTATACACAAATATACACTACAATATAAGCATTGGTAAACATAATGTAACTGCGTATTATTGATATATACAACAAATTATAAAAAAATAATCATAAATAAAAGTTGATAACTTTAAAAAACAGCGTTTTCCCCTACATTTTACATGTGAATTCACGAACATTGTGTGTCCCTTTAAGTATACATTATGTATCCCCTTAAGTAGACATTATGTCTCTTAAGTAGATATTAGCCACGATCGCGCTCACGATGTTTTACTATGCATGTTTACCCTGAGAGGACAATCAACAGTACAATGTTAACTCTACACACCACTAATAACAATGCAGTGTTTATTACAATCATTGCAGATTTAATAATCTGTATTATAGTGCATTAATGATACGCATATATTGATCTATTTCATCGTGTAAGTGCATCACTATAACACCATTGTATCACTATTTACGTGTAAACAATCTAAATACATCACCAATATATATAGCATTTAATTGTAAATATGTTTTTCTAAACCAATTTATAAAATGAGTTTATACATTAACGATATCAATGAGGTCGTAGATGACTTATAACATAACGACATCGTATATTCGTGGACGTCAACAATAGAAAAGACCAAATTTATATGTTGCGCCATTCAAAGGAATTAACCCTTAACAATAATAATTATTTGTAATCTTATTTATAAACAACGAACAGCAACTTCTAATAAATAAGTATTAGTATTACATAGGCCCAAATATCACCTTTATCTATGACACCTTGAATAGGAACTAACATATGCTTCCATGTAACCTATGTTATCATTATCTATATCATTGCAGTGAAATGCAAACCCAGTGATAAGAGGAAATATATTGCACCTAAGACACATAATGAGGAGGAGGAGGATGAGCAGGTGAGTCATACATTAGTGATGAATCACTAGTATTGCATAGGCTCATTAATATGAATCATAATCAATTATATGAATCACATCATTGAATCTACTGATAGTTAATCAATTCTAAGTATGTTAAAAATCTATATAGTGTCTCAAAAGTATATATATATATATTATTTCACAGCAGTTTTAGTTTCACAAGATATTAAAACCCTGTTACTACACAATGTATTATCATTTGATTATATACATTTATTAAATAGACATCTATAAAAGTGAATGCATGAACAAATAATATAATGTTAACATAATTTATTCTATCATAATTCTATATGTATATTAATAGTATTAATAATGTTCAATTATTATCCACAATATAATTATATATATATATATATATAAATTGTTTTATAAGTATGAATATTACTAGAAATACTATGTCAGGGTGCGTTTTTTGTAACATACCACAGTACCACCTGTATGCTTATACATGTAAACTCAAGTGGGACTGTGGTACTACTTTTTAAACGTCCCATACCACAGTACCATAGTCCCACAGTACCATCCTCGATATAGATATAGGGAGCGTTTATTTATATTGATGTTTCCAATGAACCATCTGAAACGCCCGCGAATTTAACTCAAGTGGTACTGTGGGACTGTGGTACGTTGGTATATTTCGTTTTTTTTTATAACATACCACAGTACCACAGTCCCACTTGATTTTACATGTATAAGCATACAGGTGGGACTGTGGTACGTTACAAAAAACGCACCCTCAGATGCAGTAGACTACATGATTAGTTATTGTAGACTAGTTATAATCTTCATTTGTAGAACTTAACTATGATTAATGAATATTTCCAGAAGTGATATCAGCGTCACATATTAAGATGAGATGTGTACCTCTCAATTAGTAGTACGGCATTAAGATTTCATTGCGAATATATAACTTAATTTACATGTATGGGAATAGCTTGTTTTAAGATAATTGTGATATAATTAATATGTGCAGATTTATTTTTAATATAATATCGAAATCATTAATTTAAAGTAACATTTTTTGTATTTATAATTCAAATATGTACTCCTAAAATAAAAAATGACAATAAAATATGCATTAGCAGACCTATCATTGATATTATATTAATTATAATGTAATATATATTACTTGAATAAGAATGCATTCGTGTTGTTCAAAATATATGATATATGGAATAAAAACTAAAAACAATATTATCTGTAACAAATTTTAATTAAATATAAAATATTACTCATTCATTAGATAATTAAATCAAATATCTTGTATTAAAGATTCTTAATATAAAATCTAATTTTCTAGATATATTGAAAATGTGTTATCAATAATTTTATAATGGGCAATATTGCCGCAATAAAAATATTGAAAAAAAATAATTCTGGCATTTTTTCTATTATGATTTATTTATAAAATTTAAAATATTAATTTATATTTAACTTTAAAATGTTGTTTATTAAAAAAAATCATAAAAAGAAGCATTTTAAAACAACTATAATGATGTATAGACATTATTATATTTATTCCATTTATACTCATTCAACATACATATAATATATAATCATATATTAATTTATATATATATATACATATTGGTCATTTATTTGAAATATATCAATAACATTTAATTAAAAACTTTAAACTAGATTATTATACTATTGATATATACTATCACTATAATTCTAGCTACTTTAGTAATAAATTATTAATAATAATGCATTATTTTATTCAAAATTTGTACTATAAATATATATTTATAAAATATATATCCTTGTATTGTATGAATTTTTAATTATTTAAAAAGTAATATTTTGGTAATTATTGTGATATTTATTTGGTCATCTAAATATTACAATTAGATTAATTATTATAAAATTTAAATTAAATTAAAAAATGTTAATAAATATCAATTTGTGTATTAATTTTTTGAAAAGTAGCCCTTTTTTGTATATTTAACATGTTAATGAATGATATATGCCCTTAAAGAATATTAATGAAAGAAATGTTATTCATTAGAAATGTGTTTATAATCATAAAACTATTTATTATATCATATAATTATAATTATGATAAGTTAAATATATATATATATATATATATATAAAATTATTGTTAAATTACATATATATTTATCAACAGAAATTATTATATTTATATAATTAATGATATTTTCATATTTTACAACTATAAATATAATTCTAAAACATTTACTTACTAGTCAAGTTGTTGGATATCATAATATATATATTATGTAATTATAAATCTTATTATATACCAAATAAATAGCAGAAGCTGTCACTAAATAGCTAATAACAAACGACCTCTACAGCTATTGAAAGATGAAGGTCGTTTGGAAGCCAGCACCACCCGTAAGCAGTTATCACGTCGAGATGAATTCCCACCGACACTAGAAGAGGATAACATCGCTTACGCTTCGAGTGCGGGCAGCTCTCTACGACTTCCTGTTCTTACGGTCATCGCGGTCCTGCACATCGGCCTACTTCTCGGGTACACTCGAAGCTGACCGGTCACCACCACCGACACCCATAACTATTACTGCCGCCACCGCCATTTTGTAAATAGAACTGATTCGTCGCCGCGATCCTATTTTCTATTGAGATTTCCATTTTACACGTGTACATACGAACTAGGGAGATATTATAATCAAGTTTTATAAAATGTATAAATTATATTTATTAATAAAATGTAAAAATATAAATTCGACTATAGTATTATACATAAATATATAAACGTGTAGGAATGTGGAGCGCAATGATTTATTTATATATATATATATATATCTGTATAGTAAAATGGGATGGAATAATTTAATAATATATATATATACATGTGGACGATGGGATGCAATGATTTATATTAATAATATATATATATATATACTATAATAAGATATAGTAATAGTAAGGCATCGGTTAAAAGAGTGTGGCATAAAAGAGGGTGGATAGGGTCGCGATCACGATGCTAATTAGGGGTGAAGAGGCTGTACGGGGTGCGGAGTTACAGTAGTTCTTGTCCTTGCAGCAGTGCACGCGGAAGTCCGGCGTCCATATGTAGGTCTTGTCCTTACAGTTGAAGCTGCAGCCTCGCTCGACGAGCAATTGCCAACCGTCGATTATGCTGATCTTTTTCTGTTATGCGATGATTAGAATGTTACATAATGTAGGCTAAAGTGTAATATTCATCTTAGTTTAAAAGTATGTTCACACTAAACAAAACAGCCGGCTATCGTCGAATATAAACATCGGGCAGTTTCGCTGTGAACGGCTATACCAATATCAAGCACGCCTTATGCCTATTTTTATATGTAAATTACATACGAAAACTTAAATCGATGACTCGCAAGTAATTGTTTAGCATCAAGTAAATGTTTTAAAATGACTAATTTGAAGCAGCAAATATTGGTTAAGAGTGTGATTCTTGTAGCGTGGATAGATGTCTACGGAGTGTATCAACAGATTTTCCATGTGTCTACCTCGCTAAGGCACGTTAATAAGTGTTGTTCCAATGCAAATAGAATACACTCCGCAGTACAACAACAGAGAATAACCTCGCACACTTGACCCTTAAGACACGTCTGACTGATGGTGAGACCGTGTTGAGGTTGCAGGCAATGGCTGAAGTCGTAGTGCGTGATGCCTCGGCAGTTGTAGCATCGCAACGCTGTCGTGTCTGTCAGATGTACGTGCGTGTAAGTACTAGTTATGGTTACATGTTCGTACGAATGAGAACAATGTTACGTACATCGACTGCTGTGGTATATCATTAAATTGTATAAAATCAAAAATTCAGTATTAATATTAATTAAATTACTTTTACAATTTATATTATATTATTATTTAGTGATGTATACCAATTGATAATTATCAATCCGAGATGTATGTGAGTTGTAGCCTAATTGATCAAATACCATCAAATATGACATAAATATAAAATATTGATGATATAATAATAAAATAAGACAATATAATAATAAGGATATAATACAATAATATTAATATTGAATATATATATTAATAATAATAATAATAATAATAGTTAGTATAAAAATAATACTTATGTACATAAAATTAACATAATATTATAAAAGTGATTTTTAAGAACGTTTTAAGAAAGATTACATGATATTAAATACTACATTTTTGAACAAAATTGTTCAAGTTTATATTCTATTTATATCTTTAAAATATATAATATTGTTTTTCTTTATAAATTGTGTGTATAAATAAACTATTGAATCAAATATATATTACAGTTATATTAAA
>OZ025239.1:89678456-89745956 GCA_964019155.1 Osedax fenrisi | reverse complement strand
TATTATCATTATATTATCATAATATAGTTATGATTATATTTATTAAATGTTATTATTTTATAATTATTTATTTCTATCTATACTATATTTACTTAAACTGTATAGCATATATTACATATTAAATACAATATGTATTTAATATGTAATGCACCTAGGTCCCAGTAGGCACTAGGTTCGAAACTATAGTTATAATTACCTCAGTACAAAATAATATGTTGATTATATCGCGCGATGTTATATTCAGATGAGAAATATTTACAGAATACAAACATAACGATCTAATACTTTTAAATTGTATATTTGATGCTGTTTTGATATTGATAACAATTATACGTGATGTGCTCTTCCGGAAATCCGACTTCGATGTCTTTAGTAAGAATTTCCATCTTTGATTCGTCCGTTTCTTTTGTTCAATCTTTTTCAGCCCAAAATTAGTTATAATTTTCATCTTACGTTTTCATCTTACGGTATGTTTCTTTGTGAGTAATGTCACCTTCACCTTCACGAATCCCTTACTACTTTCTGCAGTAGAACATTCTACATATGAAAACGTATCATCCTATTTAAGTTTTATGAATAGTGATATCCTATGTTGTTCTACCTATATAGGACAATTATAATTATTAACATGTTAATATAATATGTACACAATTATATATTACATTAATTAATGATACCAATAAGTATTTATAAATACCTACATTTAATGCAATATAATCAGGAACGTAATTAGATATATAGAGCCATATAGGGCCTTATCATTATCATTGTTTGTGGTGTCACTTACTATAAGGACATACAGTGGTGTCACTTAATATAAGGACATACAGTGGTGGCACTTACTATAAGGACATACAGTATATAACATACGGTGTAAACTTACTATAGAGACCTACAATGTATCACCCTATACTGTGGTAAGAGTGGTAGATGCAAGACCTCCTATAACCCCGAGGTTATAGGAGGTCTTGGTAGATGTCGTCATCAGGGTTACAGAGTTAAGGAATGGGGGTGTATCACGTGCAATAGTGGTAGGCTATTATGTATTAGTTATTACATCATAGTGGTATCGTTAACAGAGGTCATCGCATGGTCAATGGGTGAGGTCGTTATATCGAATAATATGCATATATCTGGATAACATGAACATATATTTTACAAGAAATTGATAATCGAAGATAAAACTAGGATAGCATAAATTTATTACATCTATTAAATAAATGGCGTCCGGGAAGTAGGACATAACCTTGAGATGGAGTGTAGGTAATAACGATGATATAATAGAGTGTTGTATGAAATAAATTGATAATTCGGTGATATAATGGAGAGAGATTTATTACATGTAATAAATCTCTTTTGCAAAAGAAATCGAACGTGCTGAAATAAATACGAACTAAAGCTATATAAATGATATTTACTTTATAATATATTAATATAAGATTATTATATTGAGTTAATTTGTCGTAAATTGCTTGCTTACTTTCTTACCTATTCGGGATTGTTGTTTCCCAGACAGTAGAAGTTCTCCAAATATCACGGTTCGCCATAACTACTCTCGTCTCACACGTCAGTATACAAGTATCGCGCCACGGAGTGCTAATGTAGCTTTCCGGTGGCGTTCCCCATCTTCTATTTCCAGAAGTTCTTTTACATAAATTAAGAAAATATATTTTTACTATTGTTATATATAAAAATAACTATAGTTATTTTTATGGAGTATTTTCATTCCATCCAGAAAATTAAATGAGGTTTTCACTTATAACCAAATGGATCTAATGTATCTTCGAATCTGCTCTCGTGTTAAGGCATCCGTGGTTTTAAAGAAAGCCGGTCATATTTTTATATAAATTATGTAACATCAGTTCTAAATATTTTATTAATAACTATTTTATTGGTCCGGATAGGGATTGAACCCTCGTTCCAGGCAATTTCAAGTCATTACATGTATTTTAATGAATGACTTGAGTTGCGCAGTATTGCTTACTGACGTGAAGTAAACGGGGAATTTTAATTATATTAAGATTAATATCCTATATGAAATTTGTTAATGGACAATTGGATAAGTATATAGAAAGTCAAATAATGCATGGGTTATGCATGTTGTTTAGACAAAATAATAATTTAAAAATTAAATGATATTTTAGATATAACAATGGAAGTAAGACGTTTTGTTGCTAATAACAATGGTAACAGGAATATGACTATTAGTCACTAACGAGGTATTCTACTATGTCACATTTAATCTAAAGTAATACAGGTCAATATAAAAATAACGAATTCTGTCACATACGTATCATGCTATACTATATTACATAAACACATAACCTATAGAAAAGGGTTCAATATATATATTATAAGGTATATAATATAGGATTAAAGGATATGTGGGATTAAATTAGAGGAAATTATCGAGTTAACAAAGTTTACGAAATATTATCATATGCAGTGTTGAAAAGTACGGCACTAATAGTGCCGCACTATTTAGTGCTACTAGTGAACATATGATTTAACAAATTACCGTAAAAGTAAATGGAGCTGACATTGTGCAAATACGCATACATGTTATATAACGCGTAGCCGTAAGTGCTATTTATAGAATAGAGATCTAGTGCACGTCGTGCACTTATATAAACGTATACATTCTATAGATTATATTTAATAGCATTAGCCCAACATTGCCTATTCACTATTATAAATTGAATGAAAGCGATATGTAAAACTAAAGCTATAACTATATCTTTGTGTATATCAGTAGAATAACGGAACGAAGTCGGATCCGGCATACAACTGTACTAACCAACTTTATTTGTTGGTAATATTTTTAATATTTTCTATAAAAGTGAACAACAATAGTCAATTATAGATAGAACTAATGCAATTAAAAGCGTTTGCTATATATTTAGATATTTTCAATATTTTTCAATATTTTCAAATATGGCGAATTTTTCGAAAATAGAAATTGGCCGACTTTCAAATCACAATGATATGCATACTAAATGATAAAGTAGCATCCATTACTATAGTAATGTGACGTATACGTAAAGGTTACGGTATGATTCACACGCTTTAAAAATATTATCTACAATAGTTACAGTAATGAAAGATTATATGTATCCTAGACATATTTAATAATTGAGTTTGTGAGGTATTAACAAGAATTAACAATGATATCATTTGTTAGTAGCCAAAAGATCATCTCAGTTGTACAATAAGTTCAGAATTATAATTCATCGCAAAAATAGGAAGTGTTTTAACAAACTGAATATTATCAGTATATATATATATATATATATATGAATAATAATATTGGGAAATGTTTGTATAATATTAGACAGGGGTGTACATAAATAAACAGTAATAATGGTACAAGAACAGATCTAAGGAGTACCCCATTATAAATAGGAAGCTACAGATAAGAAGCGAAATAAAATCATTATCATTGACTGAATAAGTGATCAGTAATGAACGAGGTAACACTTTTAAGGGAAGAACCTTCAAGGGAAGAACCTTTAATCCAAAGATCCTCGAAGCGGATAATAAACATTATATAATGTATATATAATATATATATATATATATATATATATATATATATATATATATATATATATTATATATATATATAATAATAATATATAATATATAATATATAATAATATATATTATTAAGCGAATCACGATCATTAGATATATCTAACTTATAAGTTAATTAATAGTAACTTAAAACAATTAGATGAGATGAGCGATTTATAAATTGAATGTGTAATATGGGTAAGAGCAGTTTCAGTAGAATATGACTTTCCAAATGCACTCTGTAAGATCTCGAGCAACGTATCGTTTCAATAAAAGATATTAGCTGGCGACTTAAATTCGTTCCATAATCTTACTGATAATCGGAAGTTGGGATAGTGTTATGTAATTAGTCAGCATAACAGGATTGATTGACGTTTTCTTCAGTATAGGTTTGATAATATAATATTTCAATGTGTTATCCATAATAACATCATCTAGTGACTTAGAAACTAAATTGAAGATTGAGTATTATTTATGAACCAGATTGTTCAAAACAATCGAGGAGAGAGGATCTATCGGAGTAATAGAATTGGCTGTCAAAATCAAGTTATGGATTTCAGTAATTGTGGGAGATGAAAAACTAGTAAGTTAACAAGATACAGGCTGTGAAATACGATCGACCGTCATAGTCAGAAGTTACGACTTTAATTTAATGCAACCAGAAATACTGGATAGTTTAGAAAATAAATATGCCACAAATGAGGTAGGTTACAAATTAGATTTTGGTTTAATGTTACTTCCAAGGATACAATTCACAGTTTTAAAATCTTACTAGAGTTATTGCCGCAAGCATTACGTTTCTGTTCATAAGTAGGTTCAATAGTACCTACATTAATGTGATATTCTTACTTATAAGCTTTACTGGTCATTATGAATATTAATTTATGAAGGGGGTACTATAGTATAACATGCGCTAAAGTTTACTTAAGAGGGACATATTTTAACGGATAGTTTTAAAGTTGAAAGATTGAAAGAAAATCAAGGGAATGATAAATGCAGAGTAAAATAATGTGATTTAATGGGAGACAGTGAATTAAGGGAAGAAGAGAGATATTTATTATTATTTCTATAATTACTGTAATGAGTTTTATTACACAAGCTAAATATATCAGTAAATCTATACTAGTCTGTGTTTCTGTTCAACAAATAATAGAGAGTGGTTTAGTTTTAAGGTAAGTCAGAAGAATAATGATGTTAGATCTAAGTGAGCGAATATTATTGAGAGACAAACTTAGGCTATCTGTCATAGTGGATTGTAAAGGTTGGCCAGACTCAGCATTAGATTTGGTTTTAGTAAACATAACAAAGGACTCCTTCCAGGAGGATAATTCTAACGGTGAAGGTGAGCAATTAGAATACTTTACATTCTTTACATACCTATACTATACAGTGTATAGCCTATATCGTTATTAATTTTCCTCAGTTCAAAACTAATGGTTCGATTATTAAATACCGATTTGTGATATGTGATATAACCTCACTTAACAGCATGATCATAAATTAAGACAAGTTTCATAATCTCAGTTGATAGTGATTGCGCTTTAAGTTCGCTATAGATCTTATATATAAGACTTATTTTTAAATACATTATGTAATAGTTGTATAATATACAATACGTGTATACTATAGCGTATATATATATATATATATATATATAATATTATACTTTAAAGTTTTATGATTTTGTTAAATTAAATACAGCACACTTTATTTTCAGATCAATACTTTATTCTCTTCAATTAAACTTTGATCTCTATAAAAAAATATGTTTTTTAATATATATATTATATTATTATTTGCATTAATTTGTATTGGGTCATATACAAGTCAATGATTATTTGTGATATAATTAGAACCATGGAAAACGAAGTGATTATACTTCGTTCTTTATAATTAAAATTATAACTCAAATACATAGGTACTTGTACATACTTGTTGTTTATAAGTTACTGGTCTATACATATATCTATAGACCAGTAAAGTATTCTTTACTGGTCTATACTGTATACAGTTGTGTAATAAATACGAAAAGTTAAGATTCAAAAATAGTTTATATGAATTATAAAATGATTTTAATAAAAAAAACAATTACCTACAATACCTATATTAAATTTATATATATATATATATACACATACATTGATGATCAATGGTATTTCAAACATTTAACAATTTATTTTAAATATATTTATTATAATGAATCATTTGTAATTAGTAGGTGCTGCTAATTATTTTAATATATGTCGAATATTGATGATTTTATAGCTATATTGTATAGATATATAGGTAAGGTTTCTAAGCAATACACTATTACATCTTATAGCGGTAGCCTATATCTTCTTATTATTATGTATATTCTTATTCACTTTATACAATAGAGAACTTTATAAGTCATTAATACAAGTCATTAATGCGCTAATTATCGTCTTTATGATAAATAAATAGTATATCATTTGAGCTAATTTCAAATTATTTGTAATCTGTATTCATAACCTTATGTAATCAACTATATTCATTTGAATTGTTATATACAACAATAGTAATTTATAATATATATATATATATATATATATATAATTATTCCTATTTAATTTATTATGTAATAAGTTTAAAAAACACATATATTTAGCAAATTGTTAATTGAAATTTTATTTTATGGAACAATTTTACTGGATTGAATTGATTGATTGATGTCATACTTTGTATCATTTATCAATGAATTAATACCACTTTCCACATAACTTGACAAATTATAGTTATTTCCGATATTAATTACATTCTCTTTTTTATCTGTATACATAGTAAATTAATATATATATATATGAGTATAAATAAATAATTAATTACACATTTAAAAAAATAGTATATATACTAGTGTGTATACATATTAGTGATAAAATTAACAACGAATGTGCCCAATACTAATGATTTCATGGAACATTGGTAGAATATAATTGTAATCTACTATCATTGATATTTTAATTGTATTTTAAAGGATATAACTACAAATGATTATATAATAACATTATTTCATTATTATAATTTTTCTATAGAGGGAAAATATCTGTAGATTTTAAATATTGGAAAGTAAATGGAAGGTATCCACGTACTATAGTATAGTAGTATACTAGTATACTGTATACACTCATACTATATAAGTATTTTATATATAATATACAATTAATATATATATATATATATACTTACTTTTAGAACTATTCATATATACATACATAATAATAATTGAAATAACTATACATATTATTCCAGTACTCATAAAAATCCATTCCAAATTATATTCTTCTAAACATAATATATTTGTAACGTTAACGTTTATAATTATAAATATATCATATATATATATATATATATATATATATATAATAGCTAACATCTGTCAACATTATTATATACTACAACAGGAAGTACGACATACGTAAAATCAACGATACTAGAAAATATCAGACATTGCAACGAAGTTCAAAATTATGTATCAAATGAAAAGTGACAAACTGAAAACGTTCAGAATAAAATAAGCGAGATTGAAAATGCGATGTTTAACAACAAAATCAGCTATAGACTGCAAAATAGTAGGCTACATGAAGTTAATTGATTAATGTTATTACAGTGTACATGCATTCATACGTTAAGGTTTATATTATAAATGAATAACAAGAATAATATTAATCAATTAACTTCATGTAGCCTACTATTTTCAGTCTATAGCTGATTTTGTTGTTAAACATCGCATTTTCAATCTCGCTTATTTTATTCTGAACGTTTTCAGTTTGTCACTTTTCACTGTACATTGTACAGTGTACATTGTACACTTATATATCATGACATATGTTATATACATAATTATAGTTGTAATTATAAGTTAAATTTATAGTTATAGTATAGTTTATTATTGTCTACGTGGGAATATAATATATAATATCAGTGTACATTGTACACTTATATATCATGACATATGTTATATACATAATTATAGTTGTAATTATAAGTTAAATTTATAGTTATAGTATAGTTTATTATTGTCTACGTGGGAATATAATATATAATATTATAAAACAGTAGGGGAGAGTACTCGAATACCGACACCCTAATAATAAATAAACATAACTTTATTATTTCTCAATTAAATATTTCCAAATTTTATTTATAGGAATTAAGTAAGTATATATATTTAATAGCTATTTTAAAATTACATTTAGTTTAGTTAACTCTGAGATAACAAGGCTGTCGATATTATTTGCAATTAGGGTGTCGGTATTATGAAAATGTTGCTTAGGTAAAAGTTAATAACTTTGTAACTAATTATGAAAAATACAAAATCATTAGGCACATTGTAAACTATAATTAGATATATAACACTTATCTTAAATATTTAAAATACCTATATTTATAAATGATTGAGAATCAATACTGTGCTTCACAAATTTCATAAATGTAGTTGTTTGAGTTGTAACGAAAAAAGCAGTTTTTTGTTTATAATTAAAAAAATATAAATATTAAAAAAAAAAATTATACCTATATGAATTAGAATTATATTGATTAACATTTCATACATTAATTATTTGTTGATTGGAATTATATTTTATGAGATCTATAGGGTGTCGATACTAGAGCACTCTCCCCTACACTTAATAAAATATTACTAAGATATATTAGAGAAACAATTAAATTACTTATAATTATTCTTTTTATCTATTCAAAATAACTGTAGATGTATCTATAACATATGCTAAATATATTAAATAATGAGATTTATGTATTAATAATAGTAACAGTAAGGATGTCTGCTAACGAAATTTTGTGAAATTTGTATTCTACGCTTGAGTGATTGTATCGTATTGCATCATGAATCATGAGTACAAATTTGATACATACATCAACACAAAAACTCGTTTTAAAATCAACGATTTCAATATGATTAAATTAAATTAATATTATAATTTAATATAGAGGTAAGTAACCTAATACGGACACCTTAACAATAAATGTTATTCAGATTTTATCACTCAATATTTATATTCAAAAATTACAATATATTAATATTATATGATTATAGATATTATTGTGATTTTAAAATTTTATTTAATCTTTTAATTCCATAGATAACGGGGGTGTCCGTATTCGGTACCCATGTCCAAATACGGACACCCTGTGTTATAATACGGACACCCTATATATTACTAGATAAACTATATATTATTGATGAACCAATCAGATAAATTATAATTACATTATTTATAATTAATTTCATGAATAATTTAATATAATTTAATTAGTAATTAATTTATTAATTTTTATTATTTTATTAATTAATAATACTAGTTAAGTATCTAAATAATAACATTTTTTGATTTAGCTTCATTGGTGGTATAAATATTATATTTTACGCGATTTTTATGAAAATCAGAATAGTTCACATGCTGCCCGCTGATTGGCTATAGGGTGTCCGTATTAAGTATTAAGACATATAGAGTGTCGGTATTAGTGACTTATATGACCTCTAGATATATGCTTATAACTTAATGAATATTTGATAACACATATGGAAATTATATATATATAATTTTTAGAATATTCTTTAAAGCATATTCTTTATTTTTTAATAATATAGTGTTATATTTTATATCGATACAATTGTATATTCTTGAGAAGGTTTTAAGTTAAAAAATGTTTTCATAAATTTAAAAACGTAATAAAAAAATCAGTTTATTGGATATATCATCAATATTTTGAATAATTAAAAGATACAAAATAATTTTTAGACTATTTATATAATTATGAATATTTTATTCACTAAACATTTTTTTGTAGGATTTATGGTTTCAGAGATACCGAGAGTGTACGTATTCGGTTACTTTCCCCTATAGGGGATATATAGGGGGATATATAGTACTATACTACCCATTACATAGAGAACGAGAGAACGTACTGTTGGTAACATTATAATTATCAGTTTTATTCTAAATCAATAGTATATTATCTTTATATTTGTATAACATAATAAACATAATATATTATAATTATTTAATTTTAGATACTAACCTACTAAATCAATCATCTCTAAAATAATTGTATAATGAATAATTATTTATTTACAAAAAAATGTAAAAATATGAAGTAATATGCATATATATATATGTATATATATATATATATATATATATATATATATATTAATATCATGAATATGTACCTGTAGTAGGTGTGTCGCTTGTAGTATCCATGGTTTATTTTGATTTTTCAGTTATTCAAATAATTTGAAATTTAAAACCTGACATATTATATAAATTATTGTGTATATAAACATTCTGAATATATCCTATATATATCCATATATATATATATATATATATATATATATCCTATATTATTTAAATGGTTTACAATTATTTTGTTGGAGTCCTTACATCCAGGAACTTAAATGAAGTTTTCACTTATAACCATATATGGCTCTAATATCCCTTCGAATCGCTCTCATGTTAAGTCATCCATAGTTTTAATGAGAGCTGGTCATTATTTTATACACAATTATATAAGATCAAATCTAAATATTATTATTGACCTATTTTAATGGTCCGGACGAGGCTCGAACATGCGACCTACTGCTTGTGTGACTGACGCATTAGCTTATATATATATACCTTAAAAATCGTTTGATGTTGTAGACCACGACATTGTATTGAAGAAATTAAGAATACTGTGGTTTTAGGGGACATATAAATATGTTTTAAAAAATTATTGATTAGATAGAAAAGTTAAAACTTACATAGTAGTGTATCATCTGTTAGAAATGTACGTGTTGGTGTTCCTCAGGTATCAGTATTAGGTCCACTATTTTTTATTATTTTTATTAATGACATATCAAATATATTTAATAATGATGAACATATAAATTTAAATCTATTTGCAGACGATACATCACTTTCTATATTTGCAAATTCAAATGACGAATTGAGTAGTAATTAGCAATTATATTTAGATATATTATCTCATTGGTTTAATATAAATAAATTAAAGTTGAATATTGAAAAAACCAAAATACTTTCTTATGTTAATACAAAATTTATATTTAATATTAATTTAAATAATACGAACATAGCAATAGTAGATAGATATACGTTTTTATATATTATATTGGATAGTAATTTAATATATTCGTTTCATATTATAAATGTATGTAATACATTATTTAAAAGTGTATATCTTTTTCGGAAGTTAACATTTCTTAACATTAGCAATTTAATTCTATTATATAATATACTATTTTGATAAAATATGTCATATAGAATAGAAATAAGCATTATGTTTATGAAGATAGATTACAAAAATTGTAATTAATATAAAAATAACTATTCTAATTATTAATACAAATATGATAAACAGACTTAATTACCTTTGATTCGATTATCACACACTAATAATATTTTTAAATATAATTCTATTTTAAAATTGAATGAACTTATAACTTTTAGAATACTATTATTTGTATATAACCTCTTACATAATAACATTAATCTAGAAACATTATTTATTTTTAATAAAGACAAAAACAAAATGCATTTTACCATTAATGAAAAATACGCAATTCCAAAACACAATTTTTGTAAAGGTCCTAAATACTATAATAATTGAATTATTAATAAGTTATTAAAATTTAAAAATTTATTAAATATTACATTACAGAAATTCTTTTAAAATAAATATTCGAAGTAAATAATATACACTTTTGTTTACTATCATATTATTACTATATATTTTAATATTTTTATTTTTATATTTTGTCATTTTAATAATTTTTAATATTTTAAATTGTCGTTACTATTAAAACATATGTTTTAAATTTTTTATATTATACCATTTGGGGTCATTTTATGTTTTATTACATTTGAATAATTGTTGTATTATTTTATTCGCACTTTTTGTATTATAATTGAATGAATGAATGAATGTTTATTTAGATACAAAAATAACATTAAACGTTCGCTATTGTGTAACAAAAATATAAAAATAACATAATACACAAACAAAAATATATAAATCAGTTGAAAATAATAAAATTAATTTTTACGAATTAATAATAATACATTATATTTAAAATGTGAATAATTTACATTAGTTCTTAATCCTACAGGTAGCGCATTCCATAGATCGGCTGCAGCTAAACTAAAAGAACGTTAATAATTGTTTTATTGTTTTATTGTTTAGATAATTAATTGAAACAGGATGACATATGCTGAGAGAGAATATTATTAATGTGTTTTATATATTATTCTATATAAAGAGTATACTATAATAGTATTACTATTAATACATTCTAATACATAGGGGAAAGTACCCGATTACCGACCCCTAAATGATTATTTGTAATAACTTATTCAATATTAAATATATTTATTTGAAATTTTGTAATTAGGGTAATATTATGGCAATGGATAATGTGGCTATTTTAAATTTTTGATATTATTATATTTACAAGAATAAACAGGGGGGTCGGTAATCGGATACATTTACCTAATACCGACCCCCTTCTCCTATTACCGACCCCCTAAAATAATCGTGATATAAATAATTATAGTATTATAATTTCCAATAAAAATAGTATATATACATGAATATAATTAGTTAAAACATTCATGCAATTTATTTTATATTGAATTTATATTTTAATAGTAATATTAAATTTACATTTAAACTTTATAGTAATTTTTTTCAAATAGTTTATATTATTATTTAATATTTATTTATTAATCACCTATTTATATAATCAACTGGAATCATGAATCCTAAATCTATATTAATCATACACAAACAACTTACGACATATTTTAAAGTAGAATACGGATCTATTTTGATTGGATATTATAAATCACATGGGGTCGGTATTAGGGTAATTTAGGGGGTCGGTAATAGGAAAAGTATATGGGTTGCTATAATTAAGATATCTTGGTTAATAGTTATTCAAATTAAATTATTTGTATAATAGTCATAAACATTTTATTGGTCTACAATATTTTTCTCTGTATTACGTTTTCTTTTAAATAATAAAGTATTTACAATGATTTAAAAAAAGTTATTATTAAAATATTTAAAAGGTAAAAATATAATATTACATTTTATAAAATAACAATTGTAGGATTAAATATTTTTAAAAACAAAATACTTATTCATAGTTATCATTAAATTACTAACAGTTCGTGTATATATTATTTTTTGATATCTCCTATGGTTACTGAGATACGCTAGGGGGTCGGTATTAGGAGGGGGTCGGTAATCGGGGAATTTCCCCTATATCTTATTATTATTGTATAACTCTCCTAATGCTATTATATTCATATAATATGGAGGTATCAATTTAATAAAGTTACTTATAGAATTCAATGATCCTCCTTAGACAATTGTCTATAAACTGATTTCATTCATTTCATTCATATATATATATATATATATATATATATATATATATATATATATATATATATATATATATATAATTACACTGGTATACAACTGTACACTATAATAACAATAAGGTAGTTAACTTATCACTATAATCTATACTGAAAGTCATATTAAAGTGATATATAATGTATGCATATGATTGTACAGAATATTGAATATTACGGGTAATCAACAAACTAATATATATTTTAACGATTAATTTTTATAATAATTAATAATGAATTTTCTAAATAAATAATAGTATACTATAGTATAATGTATTATCAGAACTCAAAATAAATAACAACTGATGAACTAAATATAATCTAAACTTATAACTACATACATAAATATACACACACGCACTCGCATAATAATTAATCGCTCAATTAGAATTATATACCGACTACAGAATACTGATTATACAACTAGCATTACTGACTTACGTAACTAACTTTACTGGCTAAACACTGAAGACTCTATCAACTACAAAATAATTACAATACTTAAAAAGACTATTACTTACAACTTACCCTATAATTTACGAAACAAATTAAAACTTAAACCAAACACTAAACTTTTACGTAATACAAATTCCATTAAACTACACCAACCGATTACCCATTGCATCAAATACGAAAGGACACAATTCAGCTCAGCATCATCATTTAGATGGAATAAACTACCCCGTCACTTCGAAATACAAAACTCTCGATTTATATCTTTAAAAATAAATTTAAAAAAATGTCGTATCGCCCAACATTGATGTTCGTTTCGGATCGTAATAGTATCGTACGAATTATATACATTCGCTATTTGAATCTATATGTGATATATATTGTTCGATACACATTATATAATTGTTATTATTATTGATGTACATCTAAATACGTATTTAAATAAATACTTTCAACACACATACACACATACACACATACACACATACCCTTGCACACACTCACACATACATACACACACGCGAGCGTGTTGTAAGCGAATCATTGTTATAATATTATAATTATATTATTTATTTATATTTAATAATATAATATATTATTATTTTATATGATATCTATATAAAATAATTAACTTTCATATTTATAACATAATATTATATTCTCTATATAAGTATGTATAAGGATACGTTGGTACGTTAGTACTTTAGGATGGGAAGTCGAAAAGGTATACATTTTACTATACTATAGTACCAACGTACCATATGAGTTTACATGTATAAGCATACAGTTGGTACGTTGGTATGTTACAAAAACTCACCCTTAGAGAGATAGAGAGAGATAAATAAAGAGCGAAAGCGATAGAAATAGAGATGGATAGCGAGAAGGATATAGATGGAGAGATATAGAGAGATAAAGATGATGGTGATGATGGTGATGATTTTATTTAAACACTAATTCAATTATAAAATTCTTATAGTGTGACAATAATATATAAAAAAAACAATAAATACATGTAATAATAAGTACAGACAAGTGTACAACGTGGCGAAAACGATTATATTTGAAGTTCAGATATCATGGAAAAGGAGGTACTTCTTTAGTTTATATTTGAATGTTGTTGTTGAGGAATTGATGGTTTTGAGGGATGGAGGGAGTTGGTTCCAAAGGAGGCTGGCGCAAACAGAGTAGCGACGCTTGCCAAGTTTTTTCCATCGATAGGATGGTTCAGTCAGGACCGTATAGTTAGAGGATCGTAGGTGGCGTGGTGCAGTATGGAGAGAAATTAGTCGATAAATGTAATCAGGTTGTTTAGTCAGTAGGGAGGTATATAGTATGGATATTAATATAAGTTGAGCTATTTTTTTGCGGATGGCTAGTTAAGTTGTGTTCGTAGGTCAGTTATATATAACTAGTATATTTGTACACTATAGTGTAGTCAGTTTTTTTGTAGTCGGTAGAATAGTCTAAGTGATTTGTTAATTAAGCGGTCGATGGTTGTAAATTAATTATTGTGAGAATAAAGTAGTACTGGTAGTAGTGTAGCCGAGATAGAATTAAAGTCTGGGTAATAGTTAGTTCGGTGGGTGTTATTATGTAAGGACGTATTTTGTTTATATTGAATAAATGGTGAAATGTGGAAGCTTTTAATGTTGATATGTGTTTCAAAAGTTAATTTGATATTGATATGGATGCCAAGATATTTTGATGTAGTAAAATGAGGGATTAGGGTATGACCTAGGTACATTTGTGGGAATATTGTTGTGGGAATGGAATTTGGAGGTGACAAATTCATAAGTACTTATTTGGGTTAAGTAGTAAATAGTTATTGGTGAGCCAGTTATTGATAGTAGTGAACATGCTTGAAGGTGAATATTGGATTATTTGTGACAATCGGCGTTAATTACAATGACGTCTGCATAAATATTGTATTTGACGGAAGGAAACGATTTAATAAATTTGCTAAGGGGGAGTAGATAAATACATAAGAGTATAGGGGAGAGGGACGATCCTTAAGTTACTCCAAAGATGACTTTGCGTGTGGGTGATAGTATGCTATAGAATGGGGTATTGTGAGAATGTCGTCTACAGTGTATCGTATTCTTATATATATATATATATATATATATATATATATATATATATATATATTAAACTAACGTAATAACACAACTGGAAATGTCTAGTTACAGTTAAAGTATAATATATTATATTACTGGTATGTTTAATGTATATTAAAATATTAAAACTAAAGTATAATTTAAAAATAATTAATTTAATATTTATTAAAACTAATTTTACATTCACAATAAAATTCGTTATTTAATTAAAATTATTTATTTAATATATAGAGGCCAATACAAATAAGTGATATATACTCTTTCGATATACTACCTGTATTAAATACTGGTATCGAAGTACACTTAACTGCCAATCACATCCTATCAACTGGTTGTTATAACAACGTTGTAAACATTAATTAGTTATTAATAGAGTTGTTAATTTAAATTAGTTTTATTAGTTTATACATTAAATATGTATATACTATAGTAAGTATATATAATTACTCTATATTAATCTATTTTCGGTATGAAGCTTTATCCTAGGACAATCCCTTGATGTATGGCTTATATCTTACTAATAGAAAACAATATGTATTTGACTAATATTCGGATTATAATGTACTTAGTATTAATACAAGTGTTCCTCGGGATTCCGTGATGGGACCGTTACTGTTTCGGTTATACATTACTACTATCATGAAGGTTATGGATGACAACTGTTGTATCCTATTCGCTGATCATACTACCCACTGGTATGGAATTCACAGATTTAGATACTTCTGCAATGGAATATAATTTATATTATATAATATATAATATATATATTATATAAAGCTAATAAATAAATGTTTTATATTTATTAATGGTTATGTTTCAATACACTAACATTACGTTTAGATCTCAACAATGTCGGCTTTTATAAAATATACATTCAATATTTCATTAGATAAAATATATATTTAATATATTAATGAATTTAAATATCATGGTGTCAGTATTTATAATATCTAACCTGGATCTAATTTACTAGTCTCTCGTGCGTTTAATAACCCAGCAAACATTTTTGAGTACGGTTTGGTTATTTTTGAGTACGAATTACGGGTACAGTAACTTACCATACCGGTATTTTGTGGACACTAATACCGGTATGGTAACTTACCAGAATACTCGTATATACCGGTATATAACGGTACATACGTACCGGTACACTTGTACACATAAATACCGGTATATACCGGTACACTTGTACACATAAATACTGTTATATACCGGTACACTTGTATACATAAATACCAGTATATACCGGTATACATTTACTAGTATATATATATATATATATATATATATATATATATATCAAAACAATGATAAATAAGTCAATATATACTAAACAAACAAAGAGTCAACAATAACTTGAAATCAACAGAAAGATCTTTAAAATACAATATTCCCAGACTAGTGGGTCCTATAATATGTAATTTATACATAATCCCCATGTGTAACATCAGTGATAAATATAACCTAATAAAATACCACTCATATGACAACTTATATATCATCTGAAAACGACTTTACAGTAAAACTATTAAATGAATACAATAATGAGATTACTGAATGGTTTAATAGTAATTAATTAAAATTAAATCCAGAAAATAAGTTCTATATATTCACTTCAAAGGAAATAATCTCCCAATAAATACTACAAACTATCACATAAAAAGTAAAACATATCGGAGTGTTAATTGATATAAATCTTAATATGTTTTATAAACGCAATTCAAATCAGCCAACTATCAATTGCATATCATAATTATAAGAAAAACAATAATATTTAATATGAATGTAAATTTCTAATTAAAAGACTAGTTATTAAGGCTTAAATAAAATAAAGTTATCATCAATAGGAATATTATAATATATATATTTAATATATATATTATAATATATATTAATATATATATTAATGACAACCAAGATCAATAGTACGATCGGAATAACTGAACTAATGCGACAACAACAACCTACTACCAATTAATGTCCGAATTATTTATAAATTACTGGTAACTACACATATTGCATATCATCATAAGGACATACCACACAAAATTAATAAAGACACATTAAAGTCCATACGAGAGTGATATATCACATAATCTACAACAAATTGAAAGAAACACAACATCAGAATATTTAGTATAGTGGCACCTGTAGAGGGGAACGAGCTGAATATTGACTTACGATATTGTGAATTGACATCACCATTCAAGAAATTATTAAAAACAAATTTATTTATAATTTACTATGATTTATAAAGTACTTTTTGTTATTTAATATTTCACAGGCATATATTACAATTTTATTTTTATTTAATATTACCATGTTATAAACACTTTTGTTAAATATCGTGTAAAAAGTGTATAAATAAAAATAAATAATAATTATAATATACTGTAGAATTGTTAATATATATTTTATTTTTTATAAATTATTATTATGAATTTATATTAGAATATTATACTATGACGTATCTTCACCAGTAGATATGTCGTCTTGGTTCTGTTCATCTTTATTTTTAAGGGTACCTTTATATTATAGTAAATATATATTTAGGTTGTGGTTTAAAACCGACGCCAAAAATCTATGACTAATAGTTTATTCAATATCGAAGCTCGCGCTTTCGTAGTTGAAACGCCCGCCTCTAGATATAGGAGTGTCAGGTTACACTTGAATCTGGCCGCCTAATAATTTTCATATTTTATGGGGCGTGTCTAACTTCTCAAAGATAATTAAATATTCAAATATTTAAATATAAATGACATTTCTGTAAATAGGGGAGAGTGCTCTAATATCGACATGCACGTAATATCGACACCCTAGAGATCTCCTAAAATATAATTCCAATCAACAAATAATTAATGTATGAAATGTTAATCACTAAAATTCTAATTCATTTAAGTATAATTTTTTTTATAAATATTTATATTTTTTGATTTATTAACAAAAAACTGATTTTTTTGTTACAACTCTAAATTTATGAAATTTTTGAAGTACAATATCGATTCTCAATCGTTTAAAACTTGAGATATTTTAAATATTTAAAGTACACCTTATAGATCTAAATATATTTTATAATATGCCGAAAATATTTTTTATTTGTCTTAATTTGTTGCAAAGTTATTAACGTTTCCCTAAGCAACATACATTTTCATAATACCGACACCCCAATGGCACGTAATATCGACACCCCTTTCTGTTATATAACCAATTAGTTGTATTTTTATTAAATTTGCGTGCGTTATGATAATATTCATTAAATTTTAGTCATACAATAATGTACACATATACCTATATATATATACACATAAATACACACACACATACACACACACATACACACACACACACACACACACACACACACACATACACACACACACATACAAATACACATACACACACATATATAATATATATTTTTATATATATATATATTATTATATATTATATATATATATATATATTATATATAATATATAATATATATATAATATATATTTATATATATATATATATATATATATATATATATATATATATATATATATATATATTATATATCATTATTTATTTATTTTTATATATTCTCAACACTTGTGAGATTTTAAAATATAACGAGTGTTTATAAATAAATAATTACCTCACATTACTTTACCTATATATATATATATATATATATATATATATATATATATATATTGTGTGTATGTGAGTGTGTGTGTATATGTGTATATTATTAGGTATGTCTCTTAAGTTAATGAATATCATATATATATATATATAATTGTATATTATATTATACACAAATATACCTTCATGGAGATTATATTCCGGGTATACCTATAGAGCTATACTTTCTACTTTCTACACCACTCACGAAATCCTTCTAACTCGCTTTAGTGATCAATGATTTTATGTTACCTATATAAATACCAATATTTAAATAATTTTATTTAATTATAGAGATAAATAATACTATTATATTTTGATTGATATTGTAATTCATAATATAACAGTGTACTTATCTTTTCGTTATATTATTATGCAGTGTATACCTGTTATCAATTGTGTCTATCTTAGAATGTAACTGTCTCTCTGAAACTATATAGGTCTACTATGTATGTAGTATTCGAATTATAATTGTATAAAAGTATTCGAATTATAATTATAAGATATATCCAGAATTATACCTAACATCATATTAGATTATATTAGAAAAATAATTTATTTGTACCCTTTATATAACAATTATATTATTAATAGTATGTGTACTAAATGAATATTATAATTATAAAAATACGATTTATTGATTCTACTTGAAATAAAATAGACTTACTGTAACAATATAGAATTCCTAATTAGGTTCAATTTTTTATTTAGAAAAATAAATTTACAATTAATATTTTATTAAATATATATAAATAAATTTAAATATTATGTAATCTAATATAAGTTCATGAATTATATATAATTTTAACTTGTTTTATATGCAATACAAAAGGTACATAGATAATATATTATAGTAGATATCCATTTATATTATATATATGATAGTATACTATACATTTATTTTTCTGAAGATAACATAACATTATTCTACATTACATATAATTTATTTTAAAATGTTATATATCTTACATTATTGAACATATAAGTTTATATTATAATTCATGTATATATGTATCCAATATGTGATTATCTTGAAACAGGTGATAGGTAGGCGGACTCATCTATATAATATATAACTTAAATTAATAACTAATGTATATTTAAGAACTTAGTATGTATTATGAAGTAGTAATATTATATTTTTATCTATAGATGTATAGTTAAATATATGTCTATGAATTAATATTAATTTATTTAAATTGAATTTAAATATGGTATTAATTATTTAGTATATATAAATAAATAATAAATATTGTAACATAATTAGATATTAAAATAAAAAGATATTAATTTATTTAAATTGCAATCTAATATGGTATAAGACTATAAAATATATAATATTTATTTATAAATAAATAATAAATTGGATAGTATAATAAATAAATAGAAATGGATATTAACATTTTTTAAATTACGTATAAAATCACAAATTGTAAATGTATTAATATCATGTACACATTTCTCATGGCACCATAACTTATATTTGGTGTTATAGGAAATGTGTTATGGGATTTATTTGATGGGGTTATTTGTGGAGTCATTTCTGGTGTAGGTGACGGTGACCTAGTAGACATTCTAGTATACGACGGTGTCTTGTTTATTATAATACGAATATTCTTATCATCCTGCATTAGGTTGATTACCAGTGTTTCATCTTCGTGAGTTTTCACGTTAATAGTTCTCTGCCCTTGAATATGAAAATATAGTTTTAATACATATTATATGTATAACATATTACTATGGGTATAATTAATAATATTATAAATTATATATATATTAACTTGAAACTCTTTAAAACATAAATCTTATAATTATAACCTATAATATATATATATATATATATATATATATATATAAAAAGTATTATTTGAATTGAAAACTATTATATAAAAAAACTATCTATATATAAAATAATGTATATTTATTTGTAATGTAATTAATATAAGTAACTCTGTAAAGTATGCATATTATATAATAAACGTATTATTTAAATTGAAACTAATTCTGTCAAACGGAAAAATACTCATTAAAAAACTTAAAAAACGTATACCTAAAGTAATATATATTAATTCTAAGTTATTCTAAAACTTATTCTAATAATAAATCATGCATGCATGTATATGCATGTATATGTACATGCATGTTATATAACAATCGCCTTATTTGAAAATAACACTATTCTATATAAATTATATTAATGAATATAGTTAATATTAATAAGTTACAAAAATAAGTTAATATATGTAATAATATATAATATTACAAGTAGGGTATACTAATTATATATAAGTTTATCTTAATATCAAGATATAAATAATTAAAAATTAAAAATATACCTCTATTATCTGGAAGTGTTGATGTAGAGCAGCAGGCAGGGCTTGTTTGTAGGTAACTCACAGTGGATGTATCTATATTATGATAACAAGTATATTATATAACATCTATATACTATTGTACTACATATTATTTCAATAAAATAACTATATATATATTAATTATATAATTATAATTGTATAATTGTAAATATAAATATTATTATAAATTAAATATAATAAATTATTCTAATATTAAATTATGTATGTAAACTCTAATATAATATTATGCTAAATAACAAACGTATTATCTTAACGTAAACTATTTAATATAAACAATTATACATCAAGTAATATATGTAAACTATCGTATTAATAAATCGTGTGTTATATTACTTAAAATAAAAAACGTATACAACTATAGTTTATAGAAAAGGATGCAACTACGTAATACCAAAGGGCTTTGGTAATACTATATATATATATATATATATATATATATATATATATATACATATATACATGTATACATATATACATATACACATTTATATAGTATATGTTAAAATTACTAGTACAATTTCCATTACATATAAAAATAATGTAACAATAATGAAAATATATTATAGTTTATATTTACTGTTTTACTATTATTTTACTATTATTTTTAATTTGAATGTATTTTTTATAAAGTTAATTTAATTAATATCATAGATACTTGTAGATTTATTTTAAAGTATTACAAGTTATTTATTTTTTATAAATGTAATTTAATTTATATTAGTAGGTACTATATTACCTAGCAACTAATATACCTTGACATATTTATAAGACATATCTAGATATATAGACTATATAGACCATTGAATGATTATTTATTAGTGTGATATTTAATTCTCAAAATATATATATTCCACACATATACAGACATATGTGGACTAATTTGTTATGTTATTACATAGCATACTATTATTTGAATAATTATATTAATGTAGATAAAAATTATATAATTATATATAGGTATATATATATATATATAATATGAATTTAAAAATAATTAAATAATTAAAATTATATCCTATAAATCTTATATAGGTAAATAAATATATGCATATATATATTACATATGTTATAATTGATATTCAATGGCACTATATATGTATGTATGTGTGTATAATAACCAATATCACGAGATGCATGTTCAAACTCTTCAGTATAGTCCCTATTTCTCACCGGGTTATCTGTACACATATTTTATTATTATTATATATATATAGATCAAAATATTTTATATTATGCACATATTGTATTAAATAGTATGTATTACATGCATATAATAATAATAAGTATATATTGAAACCGCAATACATATATAGATTATTGTTCAATATTGTTATAGTTATCATTTAAACTACGACAAATCTATATATTGATTTATAAACGTATATCATTATTTTTAGTACTATTAATAACCTGTCTCACGAGCAGTAATAGCAAAGCCCTTTGGTATTAGTAAGTAGTACATCATCTAGTTCGTGGGAGTCATCCAGCAGATATGGCAGACAGGCTATAGTTATATAGTTATTATATATATATATACATACAGATCAAAATATTATATAATTATGACTATATATATAATGACTATATATTATGACTATATATATAATGAATTTAAAAATAACAAAATATAAAATAATTAAAATTATAAACTGTAATTTATCTATAAATCTTATATAGGTAAATAAATATATGCATATATATAATTCATATGTTATAATTGATATTCAATGGCACTATATATATGTATGTATGTGTGTATAATAACCAATATCACAAGATGCATGTTCAAACTCTTCAGTATAGTCCCTATTTCTCACCGGGTTATCTGTACACATATTTGATTATTATTATTATATATATATATATATATATAAATAAAAATATTATATAATTATGCACATATTGTATTAAATTTGGGTATTTTAATTAATGCACGACATGCGCGACATAATGGACTAATGCAGTAGTTCAATGTTTAAATGTATACATTATTTATACATATATTTATATATAATATGTCTAGATATATTAGTAGCCAGTGGCTACTAGCCACTAATATTATTTAAATGTATACATTATTTATACATGTATATATGATATGTCTAGATATATTAGTAGCCACTAATATTAATTAAATTACATTTATAAAAAAAATATTAAAATTTATTTAAAATAACAAGTTAATTAATAAAAAGTAATACTTTAAATAAATCTACAATATCTATGACATTAATCCAATTAAATTTATAAAAAATACATTATAAATATATACATTTATTTAAAATAACAAGTTAATTAATAAAAATTAATACTTTAAATAAATCTATAAATATCTGATATATTAATCCAATTAAATTTATAATTATAAAATTTATAAAATTTATAAATTTATAAAAAATACATTATAAATATTAAATATTGAATTAATAGTACTCAAATTATTTCCACCTATCTATGTACATTTCATTATGTCTATAAATAAAACACGAGTGGCACGTGATAATAAAATAAAATAACTCTATTTAAACTAACTACAATATTAAATTTATTTACTACTTATTTTTTTAATGTAATTAGAAAAATGTTACAAATATTATTTGTAGATTTATTTTAAATTGATATTTAATTTTAATGTATTTTTTATAAAGTTAATTTAATTAATATCCGAAATATTTGTAGATTTATTTTAAAGTATTAAAAGTTATTTATTTATTATAAATGAAATTTAATTTATATTATTAGCTATTAATATATCTAGACATATTTGTAAGACATATATATATAATATGAATTTAAAAATAATAAAATTATAGACTTAAATTTCTCTATAAATCTAGACATATAGATTAATTTTTTAATAAAATGAAATGATTATTTATTAGTGTGATATTTAATTCTCAAAATATATATATATTCCATACATATACAGACATATGTGGACTAATTTTTTATTTTATTACATAGCATACTCTTATTTGAATAATTATATTAATGAGGATAAATTAATGAGGATAAAAGTAATATACTTATATATATATATATATATATATATATATATATATATATATATATATATATATATATATATATATATATATATATATATATATATAATATGAATTTAAAAATAATATAATTATAGACTTAAATTGATCTATAAATCTTATATAGGTAATATATATATATATATATATATATATATATATATATATATATATATATATATAATATATTATATATATATATTTATTTAAATGGAAATTAATAAAAATATAGTTAAATAGAAATTAATATTTAATACAAATTTATCTTAAATAGCATGTATTAAATATAATTATAATAATATGTATCTATTGAAACTGCGATATATATCATCAATATAAAGAAATATTTATATATATATGATATATATATATATATATATATATATATATATATGATATGTTAATAAAATTAAATGATTATTTATTAGTGTGATATTTAATTCCCAAAATATATATATTCTTATATATAATATTTAATATATATATATATAATATGAATTTAAAAATAATAAAATTATAGACTTAAATTTCTCTATAAATCTTATATAGGTAATAAAATAAAATGTATCATTAAAATAAATGTATCTTAAATAGCATTTATTACATAGGTACCTATAATTATAATACTATGTATCTATTGAAACTGAGATATATATCATCTATATAAAGAAAGATTTACATCTATGATATATATATACACTTATAATTGTATTCACTATATATTTCACATATAGCATAACATATATCATATAGAAATCTTATTCTAGTATATAAAATAACTTATATTTTTATTCTACATTTTACTTTACATATGTATTATATAATTAAATATATAATGTATAATTTAATTAACATATTAGTTAAATAATTCGTTTTTTAGATATTTTCTATTATATTTGTTTTAAAAAGCGATTAAATATAGATTTATTACGAATACATTTGATAACAAAACGTAATTAAAATATTATTATTGAGAAATAAGTTTATTTTTTTATATCATATATAAATATATATATATATATATATATATATATATATATATATATATATATATATATATATATACCGTATACAGTAACTTATCAATACATTATTGAAAAATATACATTACTGATATACGAAAACGAAATTAATTACAATTGCATAATTGTTTACGAGATCGTATCGTACAATGCATATATATATATATATATATATATATCAACATATCAACTTTGTTAATATGATTATATTAAATTAACTGTAGGAAGGATTGTGGTTCATAACCGGCGCCAAAAATATATGACTAATAGTTAATTCGATATCGGAGCTCACGCTTTCGGAGTAGATATAGGCGTGTCATAATTAATATAACCGCCTATAGATATACCAAGAACACGTATGTCCTTGTATATACTACACACTGTACACGTAAAATACTTATATATATATATATATATATTGACAAAGATACATTCTTTATATATATATATACACACACACACACATACATACACACACATATACACACACATATACACACACGCACATACACACATATACATACACACATATACATACACACACGCCCATCTATTAATAGCACGCGCTCCGATATTGAATAAACTATTAGTCATATATTTTTGGCGCCGGTTATGAACGTGTTCCGTAGGAAGATTATATTAAATTAACCTATAATATATATATATATATATATATATATATATAAACTGTTATAACATAATACTATAGTATACTACAGTATTAATAAGCTTATTAATTATAATCTAAATATATAACGTATAAATATGTAGTATTACAACACAGTTATAGCAGGTATAATAACTCAATTAATTATTAATTTAATAATTAATAATTAAATAATAATTATATTTATTAGACATATATTTAGATCATAGGTATGTTGTTATTATTTATTAAAACATCGTTATTATTATAATAATAATTATAATAATTATATTATATATAATATAATATATATATATAAGATGATTTTTCTTATAACATTAAATAAATTAATAAGTAAAAATAACACATATATAAATATATATATATATATATATATATATATATATATATATATATATATAATATAATGTGCTTTGTATGTATAAATATATTATCTATCATATTATTACTAAGTAATTGTGATATACTTACTTTTTTAAATTGCCTATCAAGCTACTTCTAGGAACTTTGTACAATATTGAGGCTTGTTTATTTGACATTCCATTCTGTACAGCAGATAGCGCATTTTTCATTGCTTCTTGTGGGTATTATAATCGTTTCATATTTAATAATACTTTATTTTATAATACTTATAGAGTAGATATTAATAAATTGATATATTATTATAATAATGACAAATTCAAAATATTTATTCAAAATAAATATTAATTGCGTGCGTTAACTAAAAGTACGCGCGCATTCAATTCTGATTGGATCGTGGATATTAAATAATATATGGTATATCTAAATATAGATATATTTAGGGTGTCGATATTATGTGCCAGGGTGTCGATATTCGAGTCAGTGCCTATAATATCGACACCCCTGTTATCTCAGAGTTAAATATATTAAATTACATTTTAAAATAGCTATTATATGTATATACCTAGTGTATACATATACATAAAATTTTGAAACATTTAATTGAGAAATAATAAAGTTATGGTGATTTATTGTTAGGGTGTCGGTATTCGAGTACTCTCCCCTATTCAAATATTATAATATTAAAACATGTAAATAAATGTAATGAGTATTCAGATATATAGAATATATACAAGTATATACTAATATATTGTATATTGCACATTTAACATATAGCATATTGTGATACGTATAGATATTATTTAAAATGTCTAAATAATCACATTTAATAAAATAAATACGGAAATATCGTATAAGAATTATTCTTCGAATAAATAAACATCTATTCAATACGCATATACAATTGAATAATAAGTTTATGATAGTATATATGTTATATATAATTATATATGATTCATTTAACTTATATTTTACGATGATGCGTATTGATATTATTTAAATGGCAAAATATTCACATGTAATCAATATAATTAAGTATATATCGTATACGAATAAATAAACAAATATTCAATACGTATATAGGCCTAAACTTAAACTTAAACGTATATATAATACCTAAACTTGAATATTCAATATATTACTATGAATTATATTTATAATACTTATATAGTAGATTATTTATTAAACTTGCCTGACAATGTATTCATTTAAATTTACTAAATATAAAGTTTACAATCATAATTACACATATGGAAATATTATTGTGAATTAGAGGCGTCATATTTATATGACTAATTGTTTATTTATAGGTGATGATGCGCTATCATATTAGAATAAATAAATGTAATTCTATTAAATAAAATATAATTATATGTTTATATTTGTAATACATAACTATAGTACCTATAGGTATATATAATGTGTATAGGCATATATAATATTACATTAACATATTTATTTTAATAACTTACTACATTTATCTTTATTTATCACATATAAATAATATGTATTTATTCATAACTATATAATGTAGGTAAGCATACCTACCTAAGCATTTATAAGAAGAATTAAAATTCATTAATTAAAATAAGTTTATTAATTATAAAGTTGAATATAGGATATAAAACAAATAAATATTAAATACACACACATTTATATATATATATATATATTAAATTAAATAAAGTAATATATTACATATATAATAGGTGAATATTTAATTTTATAATTATATTATTATCACGTACAATGTTCGTCGTTGATTATAGTATACCATTTATATATATATATATATAAGTTATAATTTAATAAGTTCAGATTAATAAAGACAACAACATATACATTATCAATACAACTATCTATAGAACAAATAACTTATATTAGATCTACATATGTATATATTAATTGTATGTAAATTATAATTTATAGAACAAATATAGAAATTTTATATATATATATAGTATAGAATTTAAGTTATAGAAATTTCTATTAATATATACATTGTAGAAAATGTACAGAATAATGAAGCTGACAACATATACATTATGTTTGTTTTAGTATATTTATAATAAATTCGTAGGTAAATTATATATAATGTATATATAAACTATATATATGTGATAAATAAAGATAAATGTAGTAAGTTATTAAAATAAATATGTTAATGTAATATTATATATGCCTATACACATTCTATATACCTAGTTATGTATTACAAATATAAACATATAATTATATAATTATATTATATTTAATAGAATTACATTTATTTATTCTAATATGATAGCGCATCATCACCTATAAATAAACAATTAGTCATATAAATATGGCGCCTCTAATTCACAACAATATTTCCATATGTGTAATTATGATCGTAAACTTTATATTTAGTAAATTTAAATGAATACATTGTCAGGCAAGTTTAATAAATAATCTACTATATAAGTATTATAAATATAATTCATAGTAATATATTGAATATTCAAGTTATATACGTATTGAATAGTTGTTTATTTATTCTTATACGATATATACTTAATTATATTGATTACATGTGAATATTTTGCCATTTAAATAATATCAATACGCATCATCGTAAAATATAAGTTAAATGAATCATATATAATTATATATAACATATATACTACCATCAACTTATTATTCAAGTGTATATGCGTATTGAATAGATGTTTATTTATTCGAAGAATAATTCTTATATGATATTTCCGTATTTATTTTATTAAATGTGATTATTTAGACATTTTAAATAATATCTATACGTATCACAATATGATATATGTTAAATGTGCAATATACAATATATTAGTATATACTTGTATATATTCTATATATCTGAATACTCATTACATTTATTTACATGTTTTAATATTATAATATTTGAATATTTACAGAAATGTCATTTATATGTAAATATTTGAATATTTAATTATCTTTGAGAAGTTAGACACGCCCCATAAAATATGAAAATTATTAGGCGGCCAGATTCAATATCCACCGGAGTGTCATACTAGATAAATTACGCCTATAGATATACTACGGATATGTATGTCCTTAGTATATACTACGTGTAAAGTGTACAATGTACATGTAGTATATCTCTCTCTCTATATATATATATATATATATATATATATATATATATATATATGTGTCGATGTTGTTATAAAGTATATATCTCGCTCTCTATATATATAACATATATATATATATATATAGAGAGAGAGAGCTATATACTTCATAACAAGATGCACACACACACACATATATATATATATATATATATATATATATATATATATATATATATATATATGTGTGTGTGTGTGTGTGTGTGTGTGTGTGTGTGTGTGTGTATAACGTATGTATATATATATATATATATATATATATATAGAGATATATATATATTACATGTATATTGTACACGTAGTATATACTAAGGACATACATGTCCGTAGTATATCTATAGGCGTAGTTTATCTAGTATGACACGCCTATATCTAGAGGCGGGCGTTTCAACTACGAAAGCGCGAGCTTCGATATTGAATAAACTATTAGTCATAGATTTTTTGGCGCCGGTTTTAACTATATTTAACTAAACTATTACGAAATATTAAAATGTAAATATAAGTTAATGGTGCAAGTTTGTCTGTATACAAATCTATAGATATACATAGTAAATCGTGTATATATATATATATATATATATATATATATATATATACAATTTACTACAATATGAATACATTAAATATATGGGTATATACTATATAGGCCTACCATAATCCACATTTGCAAAAACATCTAAATATATATAAAAATATATACATATTTATAAAAATAATATATTGATTTATAATTTATAATAAAATGTAACCTTTAATTCTATATTTTGATATGCATTTAAGCATTTGTATGCTTTATATATGGATATATTTATAGCCTCGGACCTTATATCTCCACTCCCGTAATTTTTCTCTAGAATATCTATTGTTAATGATAATTGTATTAATAATATTAAAAAAATGTGAAAAAATATTAAATAATATGAACGATATTTAATTATATATAAATTAATCTTTAAAACTAAATTTACTTTTATTAATAATACATTTTGTATATATAATAATACATTATAATAATACATAAATATATAAATATAATAGCTTAACCTTATTATGTAGGAACTGTTTTCTGAACTCATATTCGTAAAAATGAATTTATATCATTATTTGTAATTATATAATTATTTTTGAGTACAAATCGGTACAGCTGTAATCATATGTAACAACTAATTGTTTTAAAATTATATTTGTGTACAAATCGGTACGTCTGTACTCGTTTATATTCTTGTTACGGTCGTACTCAAATATACTCGTTTATATTATTATTTTTATTTATATAATTATTTATGAGTACAAATCGGTACAGCTGTAATCAAATGTAGCAAATAATTGTTTTAAATTATATTTGTGTACAGACGTACCGTTTTGTACACAAATATAAATTTATAAATAAATGTATACGGTTGTAATCAAATATACTCATTTATAATCAAAAATACTCGTTTGTGATCAAAAATACTCATTCGTACTCAAAAATAACCAAACCGTACTCAAAAATGTTTGCTGGGAAGTGTAGAATACATAAACTAGATCTAGATATTTAAGAACTATACATTTATTATAATAAGTATTGTTAAGTGTACATTTCATACTAGTTTATCTGAATTTCATTACACAACTATGGAGTATACATAATGAAAAGCTGAACAAATAACAAAATATTAAGTTATTCATCAGCAATTTAAAAATGTCTTAAATTGATAATTATTAAATTAACCTATATTAACGTCTGCTATGTTTACATATTATGCACGGCTATTGTAGTATAGTGTAGCAACTTTAATGGCGATCTAGCCTAAATATACATGTCTTCGTTTGCACTGTGTAACATGCTACGGTAACATTATAGATAGGATACCTACCTATGTAAATAAATGTTTTAACATTTATTTAATTTATTATTTTTATTGTTATTATTATTATTGAACATCATAGTTGTATTAATATACTTGTTATGTCGTCATCGTTCCATTGTGTCGTGTGGAGAATAGGCAATTGTTTGAAAATCTAACTCGACCCCTTGTTACACTATATGGATAGGTCAACTCATAGTGGGGGGACCGGTAGAAGCCTCATTCATTGTTGATCCCCCCTAGTAACTCGTTGTAAGTTAATGCACACTCAGTTGTTCTACAAGATAATCTAATTAACAACATTGTATAACTTTACCATCCATTTTATTGTATATAATATGAGGCATATTGGTTTGTACATTTATTGTGTGTTCTAATTATAATAACAAATGTTATCCTATTCTATACTATCTTAACCTATATATATATATATATATATATATATATATATATATATATAAAATACCGCCCCGGGAAGGATCTGATATTAGCAGATGCCTTTTCGAGGGATACAACGTTCGCACTTCCATCCCCAACGTACCATACTATCAATATGATTAATTTAACTCCCCAAACTAAAAAACTACTGATACTGGCTAAAAACGATGACGACTTACACGCCCGACTAAATAATATCATACAAACTGGTTGGCCCAACGATAGACGACACCTCCCTAAAGACTTACACCAATACTGGCCCTATAGAGATGCATTAATTAGTAGCAATGGTTTAATATATAAAGGCCTCTCTGCCCTAGTGCCCTCACGTGCCATACCTAAAATCATGTCTAAACTACACATACCACACACCGGTGTAGAGAAAATGATGCTATTAGCCAAAGACGCAGTATATTGGCCAACGATGTGTAAAGACTTAACTCACCATGTAAACTCATGTACATTTTGACAAGACTATGCTAGGAGCCCCTGGCGGCCTCCCCCAACAGATAGACCCATCCCTGTTAAACCATGGCATACAGTAGCTGCCGATTTATTCAACCTCCACGGCAAGGAGTATCTATTAATAGTAGATTACTTCAGTAAATACCCTATCATCCACTATCTACCATACAGTACATCGTGTGAATCTATCATAAATAAGATGAAAGACACGTTCTCCTTATTTGGAACACCAGCGATAATTTTCACCGACAATGGTCCATAGTTCAGTGCACCATTGTTCGCAACGTTCGCGACTGAGTGGGAGTTCAAACACACTACTTCTAGTCCACACTATCCCGAGTCTATAGAAATTATAATGGCTTCATCGAACGACACGTGCAGACTATTAAAAATATATTTAAAAAAAATGTAGTAGACCCCCGTAAAGCTCTCCTCTCTTGGCGTAACACCCCCTTAGATGCCCACTCACTGAGCCCTATACAGTTACTGTTTCACCAATCACAAACACAAAATAATACACAATACTGCAACTTACAGCGACGATCTCAAAACCAACACCGACAACTGGCCCCCCACCGACAAAAAAACCAACCTACTATACTACATCCAAAACAGACGGTAATTATAAAAACCCCGACACAAAATATATGGACCAGGGCAACCATAGTACGACCCTTATCAGACCCACATGCTTACGAAGTACTTGGACCCACTGGTACCCTTAGACGTACCCGCCACCACATTCGCCCAATACCTCCTGACAATACCTCGACCATTACTGCAACCGACAATACATCACAAGCCCCTGCTATGACCGACTATGTATACATACCAAACGTACAGAAACCCTCGCCAACCGCCCCCATCCAAATACCAGACACAAACATTATGAGAACTCCACGACGCGGCACGCGTATTAGAAATGCCCCAATCAGATATTCACCATAACCCCATCCCTATGTGTATAAATGTCACCATGATACTTCTCTAACTAATCTATTACAGATACCAGCCCAACTATAATCAGGAGGAAGAGGGAACTCTCAGACTGGTTCGCGGTTGATAGACACAAGCGTCAGAAGTAGGCCGCAAATCAGTCTACCCGATTCCCCCCCCTCGACGTCCAATATGAGAAGAAGGGATGTTATCGATTATTGTGTGTATTATTATTATTTCATATGAGTAGATTGCCATCCGTATCTATCCACGTGATACCAGCGCACGCACGACTAGTGCCTGGTATCACACACGCGCATTCCTGCGCGGCCGTCTCGCATGATCGCACTTCGAGCAGACGGCTGCTTATATATAGCGGTCCGCCGCTATATATCATTATGAAAAATAAAGCCATCGATAATCACCTAAGCCTTGACGCTCTATACAACAATGTACATAACGATAACTATATAACATAATATGTATGTAATCATAAATGGGTGAAAGACTTGATAAGCTATGCTTCTTCCTTCACCCAGGCAATTGCCAAATCTGATTTTATTATTTATTATTATTATATATATATATATAATATATACCATCATATACAGTGAATATCGAATACAACATAAAACCCTACAACCAAATTCACTTGCTATAAAGATATTTTGTTTAGTCATATAATTAACTAGATAACATTTGACAATATTCTCTACAATTTTAACGATTAGATGGAGTAACATGTATATAATTAATAATTATATACAATTATTAATTATACATACCTACTATATTTGTTTACAATCTTAGCAATTACAAGAACCTTAGAAATTATCAGACAGTTTTGAAATAACCAAATAATATACACCTATTAAATACATGTGTCAGATTACTAGCAACATATGTGTACTAATAGTCAGTATATAATTCATCCTAATTGAATAGTAATAACATGTATAACACGTTTTAGAGTTATCTATTAGTTGTGTAATGTGATCGTATGAAGTAAGCTACGAATACATTAGAATGCGATATCAATATAGTGTAATCGTAGCCTATAGCCACAAATGTGCAGTGTTGGTCAAAGTTCCTTTTGTCCTTTATCCTTTACCTTTCCCGTACCCGTTATATTAATTGTATCAGTTCCCGTTCCAGTTCCCGTTCCTTTTATATTATCCGTTCCCGTTCTATTTATATTACCCGTTCCCGTTCCCGTTCCTTTGATATGTAACGTTCCAGTTTCAGTTTTTTATTATTCATAAAATACAGTATACTATTTATACTTCACGATGTACACTATAGTGTATATATACAGTATACAGTGTAATACCTAATAAACAGTGTATAGTGAATATTTATATTGTAATAGATTATAAAATAAATATAAAAAATATCTTGAATTAATACTATATAAATATCCGTACTTGTAAAGGAATGCGTTCCATTAGACCTAGTTCCTATATTTCTGCCTAAGCGTTCCCGTTCCTATTTTTATATCCTATAGGATATATCCCGTTCCCATTCCAAAAGGAATGCCGTTCCTGCACTAACACTGCACATGTGATATATATATATATATATATATATATAAACTCATAGATGCGAGATAATTATATAATAAATGTAATAATTTATAATAATCTTTATAACATAGTTATGATTCCCAGTTAATGTAATGTGATTATTTTGAAAATCAATGAAAGTAATTAAATAATAGGCATATAATTGAATTCATATCCATTAGAATCCCAATTCTAATGTTCATGGATTCAATGTCATTAGTTTAATATACGTATATCGTAAAGGCATATATCATATATGATATATGATATGATATATGGCATATATAATATATATATATATTATTTATTTGTATTAGCCTATATAAATAAATAAATCATTTTAAATAAATAACATATTTAAGTGTGAGTGTAAATGATTGTTTATAATAAATAATTAATTATTCTAAAATTATATTTTAATTTTACTATTATTATTTAATATATAACAAATAATATATAGCCGTAATATCTAATATTCCTATTTAACTATGCATGTTATCTTGTAGTTATGTTATTTCGTTAGTATATATATATATATTATATATATATATATATATATATATATACATATAATAATACAATACACTGTAAACAATCTAAATATCTACAATTAATGACATAACTATAAGGGTAGTATACACCTCTGAATAATACTAGGTAACCGTTTACTAGATGAATATGGGTTCGGTACTAATTACTATACTAAGAGTAAGAGAGTTTGTGTAGGACGCATAGAAAATCCATAACCTTATAAAAAGGGGTTTAATAAAGCCCGTATTTATATAAAGTATAGACATATCTTTTGTCGATTAATGATTAATGATGACGGATAATAAGTTATTAATAATAGTAGCCCATACACAAATGCATATATATATTCCTAATATATGTTGTCTTATAATGAGAGTGTATACACTTATATGGGTTTGTTTATAAAGGTGTATCTTGTAATATTACCTATATAATAAACATACATACACGTACAATATCGTATTGTATTTTGATTTTGTTAAATTAAAACTATTTAACTTTTCTATTTCTATATTCCGTAGAGAAAACTTACTCACCACAAAATGATGACACTATTTATTTATTAAAAAATATACGTTTTCTCTCTCTAGCTTATATTCTCTTCCTCTCTCACCCTAACGTGCCCTCTCTCGCTCACACTCTCTCTCTCTCTAGTTATAGTTTACATTATCTACCTCTCTCCCTCTATTTCACGCTCTCTCTAACACATTATAATACTATGTTCTTATACAAATATGAAAGTTCATGATGTTCTCTAAATAATAAAGTGCTTCACTTACAACACACACGTGTGTGTGATTGTACCTACAAGTGTGTAACTAATAGGTACTATAGTACGTACTGATAAGCCTGTTTCACTATCGTTATTCATGTGTTGACGTATACGCTTTCAGTAGTTATCAGTCGCTATGAATTATAGTTATCAATTATAACACTTTTATTCAACCTTATTGTTATTTAGAACAATCATTATTAATTATTATAGAACTAAATCGTCAAAATGTGATTAGTCTGCGTATCTGAATTACCCACAATGTGTATGTTATTTACAATAGTGTTCATACTTTATCATTATATATCACTATCATATGACCTTCAGTATAGATTATACTGGTAATTAACGTTATTATTGTTGTCATAGTGTACACACTGGTATATAATTGTAATGATATATTGTAATAATATAACTATAGATTTAATGATAACGAACAATAGGAATACCGAAAGTACTCAACATTAATATATGATTATAAATATTCATAACAATAGTGATACAAATAGTGATCACGGAAATTCAGTGGTAAATAGATACGTTTTAAATAAAGATTTAAATGAGATGGTAGATTGAGTAGAACGTGGTTTATGTGGTAGTTTATTCAATAGATAAGGGGCCGATATATGCCATGCACGAATATTAGTGGAATGTAGATTAAGTGTATAGGGTAGATGTAGAAGGTGAGAATTAGTATAACAGATAGAGATAGGTAGATAGAGAGTATATTGTGAGTTGGATTAGTAATTAAAGGCGATAGATATTTAGGACGGTTGTGGAGAAAAGAGTTGTGAGTCAATAGTAAAACTTTAAATATGACTCGAATTTTAATAGTTAGCCAATGAAATTTCTTTAAATATGGAGAAATATGTATTTGAGAGAAACGATCAATTTTAATTGGTATCCAATGTAATTTCTTTAAATATGGAGAAATATGTATTTGAGAGAAACGATCAATTTTAAGTGGTATCCAATATAATTTCTTTAAATATGGAGAAATATGTATTTGAGAGAAACGATCAATTTTAATTAGTAGGTAATTTTAAAAATTGAACGTATTCTGTAGTATTTGTAATTTTTTTATTTGATAGGATATATATTATATGCATAATAAGTCTAGAATATATAGATAGCCTTATTTATAACAATCTATCTCTATCTTTATATTTATTTCTCTATCAATATGTTATCTCTCTCTCTCTCTATATATATATATCTATACATATAAAAGAAAGTCTATTTAATTATATATATATATACTACTAGATATGAAAAATCAGTAATAGCTAACATTATAATGTATAATTATAGTGTATATATTATAATAAATGATATATAGGCAAACAATATATATATATATATATATATATATATATATATATATAATAATTAATATTATAATTTAATAGTATAATTAAAAATATTTAATTGGTTATGTTAACAATTTACAAATTTGATATATATATATATATATAATTTAATATATACGTTAAGTATATAGTAGATATATATATACTTCTAATTTGTTTATTTTTAAAATAACAATTCATATAATTGGTCAATTATTACCATATTACCAAAGATTTTACGAATAAATATATATTTATGCATATGCTAAATATCTTTTATGTAACTGAGCAATATAAAAGTTTATTTACTAAACAGTTATCAATATAAAAAAGTTAGCATTATATATCTACTATATATTTATTATTAATTATTAATTAATTATAACTAGCAATGAAAAATCAGTAATAGCTAACATTAATAAATAATATATAGGCAAATAGTATATATATATATAATTAATATTATAATTTAATAGTATAATTACAAATATTTATTTGGTTATGTTAAACATTTACAAATTTGGTATATTATTATAATAATATATATATATTTATATATATATATATATATATATATATATATATATATATATATATCTACAATATACTTAATGTATATATAATATATTAATTTATATATTTAAATGTAACTACTAAATTCTACTATATACTTAACGTATATATTAAATTATATATAACATATTTATGTTTGTTATGTTAAAAATTTACAAATTTGATACATATATATATATATATATATATATATATATATATATACATATCTACTATGTATATATATAGTATATATTATATATATATTTATAATCTAATATATACGTTAAGTATATAGTAGATATATATATATATATATATATTTATAATTTGTTTATTTTTAAAATAACAATTCATATAATTGGTCAATTATTACCATATTACCAAAGATTTTACGAATAAATATGCTAAATATCTTTTATGTAACTAAGCAATATAAAAAGTTTATTTACTAAACAATTATCAATATAAAAACGTTAGCATTGTATATCTACTATATATAGTATAGTATATATACTTTATATACATATATGTATTATTAATATAATTAATATTGTTATTTATTGTTACTAAAATTTATATAAGATGTATATATATATACATAACCATTATATATGTGTAGTATAATAATTAATATTATAATTTATTAGTATAATTAAACATAGTTATTTATATTTTGTAGTTATTTTTTATTTTATTCATATAGTTAATAATTTTATTTATTGTTACTAGAGTTTATATAATATGTAGATATATATATATATATATATATATATATATTTATGTATAATAGTATAATTAAACATAATTATTTGGTTATGTTAAAAATTTATAAATTTGATACATATATTTACTATATACTTAACGTATATATTCAAAATGATGTATAAATGTAGGGGAAAGAAGGGTATTGTGGCCGGTGCAGGTATTATGGCCGATAACGATATTTCAAGAACCATTATAGTTATCAAAAAATTATATACGAAAAATGTAGATAATTGAAATCTAAGAATGATAGTGTACATCATTTTTTATTTATATCAATATTAATTATTGATTTTTGATTAGAGAAAAAAATCAAATAATAGTAATTTTTATCGAAAAAAACGTAAGGTTTACCTTATTTTATAGGAAAGTTATTGAATAAAATTATGTATTTTTAATATATTCAGTTAAGGTAATAAATAATATATCATATTACATTTATAACAATATTCAATAATAACCTAATGACATAGTAATCTGTTATTTAAACCAACGAGTGCGAGGCGGCTATTGTGGCCGATGCATGGTGGGTATTGTGGCCGATTAATAACCAATCAGCATCGAGATAATTTCAATGCGTAAGCGTATCATAAAAATAGTATATTTAGATATATTCTTTATAAAATCACTGAAATATATTTATTATACATTTGCATTAATAATGTGAGACATATTAAACTAATTAATTAAAAAATAAATTTGTTGTTGAATATAATATAAGTAAAACTAAATGGGATAACGATTAATTATTTTTATATTTAATATAAAAGTGCGTGTATATCTTGATATCTGATACAATGTATTTTATTCTAATTATAAAAATAGTACGTATTTGAATACATGATCCTAGTGGCTATTTCGGAACTATCGACCATAATAAATAAATAAACGCACTAGTGTATTTTATCTCTATTTATACGGAAAATTTGCTTTTTAATAAAAAATCAAATGATTTGAATACAAATAATTAAATGAGTAAATGTTGATAGCCATTATTTAGAACAACATATTGTAATTGTATATACAACTTATTGGATCATAATATCCAATATTAGTATGCTATATTTTGTTTCTTGGCCATAATACCCTTCCCTCCCCTACTACTTAAAAAGAATGGCAAAAAGAAATTCAAATTTATCACGAAAGGTGAAAACTAGCCGTGTTAAAAAAGAAATTGTGCAAGAAAGAAATTCGAGATTATAGTATTCATAGTATACTATGAAAGAAGTTGCAATTAGAAGGCGTAAAAATGAAACTAAATATAATAGACAACATAGATTAGCAACTAAAATTACAGACTCGAAAAGAAGAATAAAAAATGAAACAGAAGAAGGGAGGATTACGAGATTAGAAAACTTAAATATTAACACTCAATCATATATTATGAATGAAACAAAAGAAGAACGAATTACACGATTAGAAAAAGTAAAGTTTAATGCTCGAATATGTAATATAAATGAATCAGAAGAAGAACGGATTACGAGATTAGAAAAATTAAAAGTTAACTTTCGAAGATATATTATGAATGAAACTAATGAAATGAGGTCCGAACGATTAGTAATACAGAACATAAATAATAAGCGTACTTTAGAAAGAGAATCTACTGGAAATAAAGAAAAGAGATTAAAAATAGCAAAAGATGCACAATTGCAAGTATCGTCAAATATAATTAATGTTAAAGATAGAATATACAATATATGGCGAAGTAATGTATATGTCATTGATTGGAACAAAGCTGCATTCCTAGGCTAGGAGTACTAGTACTAGTACTAGTACTAGTACTAGTACATTAGATCATGAGTCATGTGTAGTCATCCTATACACTGCGAGTGCATTGCAATATAATAACAACAATTACTCGCAATTAAGAATAAATCATATATGATTTATACTATAGTGACTATATATAGACACTATAGTGATCAATTGTGGGAAATATGTACATATATGCCGAAATATGTACATCGACTACAATTCGACTTTTGTGCCGGTACATCGAAAATTATTAACATTGATAAAAAAGATAAATAGATAAAAAAGAAATCGGTGATTCAGAGATGTGCCGGTACAACGCGATTGCCTGTACATCGAGAGCGCACTGTATATATAATAATTAATAAATAAAAAAGAGTTGTCTTACACTTTACAAAAATATATGTTGTTTTTAGAGTTCGGGCTTGACGTTGTATACGTTAATGAGGTAGGTGGTTATTGACATAGGTGGTATTGACGAATGCTTATTATATATGTAGTTGATATAGATAATATATATTTAACAATGTAATATTAAAATAGTAAGCAAATTTACGTTAAATAACAAAATCTGATTTAAAAATATAATAATTGAATTTATTCCGAATTAAAAATTGTATAAAATAATATTGTTATTTACGCTTTTAATTTAAAATTTATTTATTCTCCGCAGTTAAAAACATAAACAAGCAACTTAGCGTTAGTAAATATTACGGCGGACTTATCAATTATAATTAATAATTTGTATAACTTATTATTATTATACTAATACACTTTATTAACTAATTATTATATTTTATTCTGTATTCAACAGCCTAGGTAGAAATTATCAGAAATGAAAAATGCAGTCAACAACGATGAAGTGGAACGCAGTAGCCATAACAACCAACGTAACGAGGGTACATTAGTAATTATATATATATATATATATATTATTTTAAACAAATAATTTAGAATACAATATTTTTAATGATTTATAATAATATAGAAATAATAGGATACAGATTTCGAGTAAATATATAATGATAGTATTATGATATTATGATAATTACTATGATGCTATGTTTTTAAATTTGTTAATAATAGAATATGTTATTAATTGTTATCAATTAAATATTTAGTTGATTATTATTATTATTCTAGAAAATATATTTAACATTATCATTGTATAATAGGAGATTTTGTTTAGTATACTAAATCTATATGTTTACATTATAATTGAATATAAAAGATAATTAGAAAGATTAAATATGTTATTAATTATGATATTTTATTATATTGAACCGGTTGTAATGATAAGAGAATACAATACAAATTTAATACTAAAAATAGATTTGTTATTTACGTTTTTATTGACAATTTATTTATTTGGCGCAGTTAAAAACATAAACTATCAGTTTTTAAAGTAAATGATGATAGAGCATAATTATTAATTATTCTGCATACAACTGACAGGTTGCAATAATATGAAAAGTGCAAGTAAAAGCCCGGAAACAGATGACGTTATTGACCTGCTTTCGTCTTCAAGTAGTCAAAGCCTACAACATACTGAGGGTACATTAGTAATTATATATTATATTATTCAAATAATTTAGAATAATATATTTTTAATAAATATGGAAATAATAGGAAACAGGTTTCGAGTAAATATATTATGATAATCGTTATGATAATTATTATGATACTAAGTTTTACAATTTAAAAATAATAGAATATGATATTAATTGTTATTAATTAAATATGTAGGTAAATATAGGTAAATATCCTAGTTGATTAATTGTATTATTCTGGTAATATATTTAATAGTATCATTGTGTTTACTAGGTTAAAATATAATAGATAATTGGAATGATTAAATATGTTATTAGGAGATAGTAACCTAAATCGGAAACTTTAACAATACATGATCTTAACATTTTATGACTCAATATTTATATTAAAACTTTACAATATATTAATATTATATATTTATAGATTTTATTGTGATTTTAACATTTTATTTAATATTTTAATTCAATAAATAACGTGGGTGTCCTTATTCGGAAATGGGTACCGATATGACCTCTAGATATATGCTTATAACTTAATTACTATTTGATAATAAATATTGTAATTAAGTATATAATGTTTATAATGCTTTAGTTTTTAATAATATAGTGTAATATTTTATATCGATACATCTGTTTATCCTTGAGAAGGTTTTAAGTTGACATTTTTTTTCCTAAATTTAAAAACGTAATAAAAAATCAGTTTATTGGATATATCAGCAATATTTTGAATAATTAAAAAAATACTTATTTAAACTATTTATATAATTATGAATATTTTATTCATTGAACATTTTTTTTCGGATTTATGGTTTCTGAGATACAGAGAGTGTCCGTATTCGGTTACTTTCCCCTACTTATAATATTATATTTTATTGAATCGGTTGCAATGATAATAGAATATAACATAGATATATAATTTACAGTATACAGGGTAGGACCGTTCGTATTGAATGCTGCCTCTATCCAGTCATTGTACAGCTGGGTAGATGACCAGCTAATAAATAGCTACCTGTACGTACTGTGTCGGAGATATCCGTGCGTAGAGTACCTCGACTCGCACCTGTGGACATATTGGATGAAGGACGAGTATGAAGTGAGGCGAGGCAAATCTACATCCGGTGACAGCACTAGCACGACGAAGAGTGGAACTATGATGCAGAGAGATGCTACACCATCAGAACAAAGGGTTTTTAAACTAGTACTAATATTGTTTTTAATAGATTTAAATTACTAAAAAAACCTTTATAACTCGTATGGTATTTTATATTATATCTTAAAACCATTTTATAAATATTTATTTTAATGTCATAAAATTAATAAATTTTTTAATTTATAAAATTAAAAACCTTATTAAAATAATATTAATTTCATAGGTAAAATAGTATTTTAATTTTTCTTTATACTAAAATATTTATTATATTAGTACTAGTGTTAACTAATTATCAATTATTATTTTAATTTTTTATTTAAGTTAGTATTCTGAAATTAAATAAATAAATTAATATTTAGAAGTCAAAATTTACTTAAATAATCGTTAGCACTTCTATAAATTATAATAATTTCATTAAATCTGTAACTTGAATAATAATTATGATCATAGTTAAATAAAACCAGTGTAAATCATGTAGAACTAATTGTTCTACATATAATAATTGAACGTTGATTACATATTATGTTTAATACAATATTCAAACTTATCTACTTTATGTTTAACGTTATTTAATTAACATTTTTAATTATGGGGAAGTAACCTAATATGGACACTTTAATAATAAAAGGTATTAACATTATATGAGTCTACATTTTCATTCAAAAATTTCAATATATTTATATTACATAATTATAGATATTATTGTGATTTTAAAATTATAATTAATATTTTTATTCAATAGATAACGGTGTGTCCGTATTCGGTACCAATGCTCGAATACGGACACATTGTGTTATAATACTGACACCCTATATACTATATATTATTTATAAACCAATAAGATAACTTAAAAGTACATTAGTTATAATTAATTTTATAAATAATTTAATATAATTTAATTTATTAAGTATTAATTAATAATTAATAAAACAAATGAAGTATCTAACAAATGTATAGTATTCACAACATTAATTAGATTAAGCATAATACGAAATATTGATATATATATATATCAATCATTAATATTTTATTATATTATTAATTTAGAATGCTGACACAAATACTTAATTTATATATATCTAATTAGATGTAGCTTCATTGATACTATTAATATTATAACGTACCGGATTTTTATGAAAATCAGAATAGTTCACATATGCACAATGACCTCTGATTGATTATAGAGTGTCCATAGTAAGGCATCAAGGGTATTCGAATTGGGATTTATATGACCTCTAGATATATATTTATAACTTAATTAATAGTTGATAATAATATACAAATTGTATATATGTCTATAATGTTTAGAAATTTAGTTATTAATATATTGATATTTATAAATAACTATAGTTAATAATATATTGATATGTGTTATATATATATATATATATATATATATATATATATATATATATATATATATATATATATATACATATATATATACATATATGTGCTTGAGTAGGTTTCTATTTTTTTTCATAAATTTATAATTGTAATTAGTTTATTGGATATATCGGAATTATGTTAAATAATAAAAATATAAAAAATACTTATTTAGACTATTTTATATAATTATGAATATTGTATGCATTACTATTTTTTAGTTGGATGTAGAGTTTCTGATATATTGAGACTGTCCATATTCTGATACCTCCCCCCCACACACACACATATATATATATATATATATATATATATATATATATATATATATATTATATAATGTTATACTATATGAGTCAAATACTTGGCTTATTATACTAATAAATGTAAAATTATAATCATATTAATAATATAATTCTAGATTATGTAAAATTATGTAAAACCATATAGGGTTATGATAACATATAATTTTAAATATAACAAATAAAATGTGTGTATGTATATATATATATATATATATATATATATATATATACGAAGGATATCAAGTAGATTATTATATATATAAACAAATATTATAAATTGATTTTGTTAATTTGATAAATATAAAACCCCATTTCACGACCATTAAGAAACCCTTATCGTATACACTACACCCAGTTTATTGCAACAGCGCACCCCGAACACGGTCCTAATGGGGTTAAATGTTAACTCCACACATTGGTGCCTACTAATCGCTGATTATACGAAGAGAGAGGTGGGTATCTGCGATAGCCTGGGCAGAAATAATACGGAAGCCGTGTATAAATTTTTGTTAGTCCACACATATATGTATATATATATATACATATATATATATATATATATATATATATATATATATATATATATATATATATATATATATATATATATATATAATACGTGTGTATATATTAACGTAAAGTATTACTTAATCAAAGGAACAAATATTAACTATATATATATATATATAGTATAAACTATAGTTATAGTTTAAAATATTGTATATTTGTCTTTATACTAATTATTAATTATATATTAATTAAATATACTGATGCCATAACAACTATTATTTATTTATCCCATTGACTTATTATAATAATTATTAATGAAAAATAATTGTTGTGTTTTTTATTTACTAATAAATAAATGTAGAATATAATAATGATAAACATAAAAATAAATATTACCATAGAAACAATTACGGTATTTAAGTGTTCTTTTAATGCATTGTATTAATACAATTTAAGTAATTACCTGTGTATAACTTGTGTTCAATATATTACTATCCCACTATCTTAGGATTACTATGTTTAACCACGTGCTATATACTAGGTAGGGTAGATTGGGGTTTTATAAAATATGTTTCATGTTTATAAAATATATTTCATATATGACCATAATTTTGTATAACAATATATAATTATAGTGCTATAGCACTTATAATTATATATCATTATGGCAATAATCCATTTTTTTAAATCATTTAATTATTTTACATAGATTATCATTTTATCTAACTAATTCATACGTTTTAGATATAATTAATATGTATAAGGTTACATAATTTCAATATAAAATATTAAAAAGTTCATTCAACCCCGTCGGTGGGATTGCATGAATTTTACGTATACGTATCTTTATATATATATATATATATATATATATATATATATATCGGCTATTTATTTTTACCATTAAAATTTACGATCATTATCCTTTTGGATACTAAAGTAACGTTTACAAGAGAATTAAATGATGTCTTGTTAATTAGAATACCGATTCCACCTGTAGCAGCGTTTACACTGTTTTTCCATGCTGAACCTGTTATCATATGCCATTCTCCAATAGAATATTATTTTGTATCGACGTCCTCGTGTATAAATCTATGTTCTTGCAAACAAATTATATCGAGTTGCGTAGCATTTGCTGATGCAATTATTTCAGAAATTTTATTTTCATTTTTTAATGTCCGTACATTGAAGGTGGCAACTCGGAGAACTCTACTTGCTTTCATTAGAGATACATTTGGTATTGATTTGATTTGGTTTTTACATTTACATTTACATTTACACTCAGTAGCTAACTTATCGACTGCAACCTGAGTGGGAATTGCAGGACGCGCTCCTTGTTCCGCGCGACGAGCGATGCGGGATGAAGATATTTGGGAAGTCGTAGTCATTTTTCTTTCGATGGCTAGATAAAATGTGCGGTCGCCACTCCATACACATTTGCGTAACCCTGCGTGGGTGGCTAACAGGTACTATGCCTTGCCAAAGGGCAACCAGGATTTTGTCCGGCACTGCTAATTGATTATTCGCAGCTAACCATTATATCTAATGGCCGTTCCCCTATCCGCAACCTGGGGAGCCGGTGGATTGGAGTTATCATCACCACATCATCATATCAATTACTGATATAGATGAAGAAATGTGGGCCGAGGATCCTATGTAAACTGAGCTCTCCACAAATTTCCACAATATATAACAAAAATAATAATAATAAATAGTGCAGTATAACGAAAAACAAAATTAGTAAGGAGAAGCTTATATAGCATATTCTCTCGGTAAAAATAATTTAAAAAAAACGAAAATAAAATATATTATAAATTATAATATATAAGTTAAATAAATAAGTTACGTAAGGTAGAGTTTAAGGGTGTCGCTTCTTCGATATATGATTGATTTCCGTATATCGCCTGGAAGATTGTTCCACTTATAAGTATAGATGCAGCCATATACAGAAAAGCTCTTCCGCCATGTTGTTTTTTGTTGATAGTAGGTAGCGTAAGGATCTTAGAGTTGGAACTACTTAGTGGTCGTATGGAAGTTTTAAAATGTAGTAGGTCAGTTAAGTATGTTGGAGTTTTTTTTGTAAAGAGCGGTAGGAATGTGTATTATTTTTGTAAGTCGTGTTTTAAATTAAAACTTTTAATTCGTAATTCAATTGGTAACATTTTTAGAGAAGACATTATCGATGAAATAGAACATCTATCAAATTTCCGTTTATTAAAAATAAATCGAGTTGTAAATTTTATAATTCGGTATAGTTTTAGTATTTTTATTTTAGTTGAGTTAGTAAGTAAAGTAGAGCAATAGTCTAATCTAGAAAAATTAAAGCATTCGCTAATAGGTAGACTGTTTTAGATTGTAGAGATTTCCGTATTTTGCATAGTTGAATGAGGTGAATAGTCGTTGATTTATTTATTAAATTAATAATAGGTGTAGGTATTCATAGTTTAGTCGCTTGTTAGTGTTACTCCTACATATGTTGTAGAGTATTGTGGAGTTATTATAGTATCATCTAAATATATTGTGCAAAAGTGAGATCATTTATTATAAATGTTTAACAATGTAGTTGTATTTGAGTTAAGAAATAAGTAATTAATTGTAATCCAATTACGTAAATCAATGATAGGTTACCTACAGTTATTCAATATATATTAAACGGGAATTATTTGTTTGTGATAAACGTACTAACGTACCATCTTAATTTACAAATATATATATGAATATAGATGGAATTATGTGACATTGGGACGTTAAAATCTTTGATAACATGGTACGTCCCATGGGATATTGGTATGTTGGTATATATATATTACAATAAACTCACCTTTATTCAACAAATTTATGAAGGTCCTATATATAATATGATTTGATATGTATATAACAGTTATGTTATAGTTATATATATATATATATTGTTGAATATAAAATAATTGTAATAAGACTTAATTAAACGTAGGTATTTGAAAAGACCCGCTAAATTATATATAAACTAAATATGATGTGTATTCATACACGTATACTTTAGTAAACTCTACCTATTCACAGGATGTATGACTCGGCACTAAGCTCTATGAATAATCAACCTTCGAGACAGTGGGACATCGTGACTATCGAGGGAGGCAGCCAAACTGACCGTAAGTCATGCGGCATATTTACGATGATGCATGCAGAGGAGTATTTAAATGGCGGCGACCTACGGAACATCAAACAGTACCGCATCACAGACTATTGTACTCACATCAAAGATACGCTAACTCACTACGATCAGTGATACGCGTGTGCTGTGCGTTCATGTGTGCGTGTGCGCGCGCTCCTTAGTGCGTTATGGTATTAATAAAGCTATGTCTTCAACTATATTTGTTTGTTCGCTTTTTATTATTGTAAATAATATGCATAGGTTATTTATAAACTTCTAAATAATTAATTCATCGTGAAAATATAAAAAATAATTGATGACTTTATTGAGAATATACGATTGTGAAGAAGTTAAACATTCTTAGAATAAATTAATAGATCTAAACACTAAGTAAACAATTCATTGGATAATCTTCTAACGTATTTAATGGTCCTAATTTAGTGATGAGAATTAAGCTCTGAATTAGCTTGAAAAATAAGAACAGAATTCAAAATGTCATATTAATTTATAAGTATTAGGTTACTACTATTAAAAAATAATTATTATATTCTTCATATGTGTATAATAAAATATATAAATCACCAATAAATATCAAATATTTATACATATAGGTAGGCCTATATACCTATTCAATAGATAGTATTTAATATTAGAATATTATAAAATATTATATTCTTTAATATAAATATTAATATTATATAAAAATGATACAGAGTAGAAAATAATCATGTAGCATTCTATAAGATTCTACAATTGTAATAATCCTAAATATAAAATGTCGTCGTGTCTCCGCCTATTACATAAGGATAATAACGCATTTTAGCATATTTTATTAATAATGTTATACTATCAAATCAGATATGTCTAAGAATATGATATAGGTGGTATGTACCAGAGGTGGACTAGTGCAAACATGGTGAAATCCATAAATATTTATATATATCCATATATTTGTATATTAATTCTATAATTTTATTATCTGATATCTGGTTGGTTAATGATCGGCCAAATAACCCGACTTGCATCGGCCAAATTACCCATTTTGACGTACGTTTTTATTTCAGCAATATCTTTGTATTATATTGATATATAATTTAGATATTCTATGTAGTGTGTTCCATGCTAGAGCCCCTCTCACTTTAATGTATTTTTCTGACGAGTTGATCCAATTGGATTCTTATTCTAAAGAACCAAAGTATTTGAACTTCAAATTTTGAAGTCTTTTTCGATGGGTAACGTTTGACCATTATCTATTTTTAACTATATTAAGTCAATTGTGTTTTAAAGGCCATTACTTTAGTCTTTTTAGTATTCAGATTTAGTCCTACTTTTTTGCATTCAGGATCTACCCTTAGTAGGGGCGCTGCAAAAGAGGGACGGTGGGACATGCCCCCCCCCCACTTTAAAATCTAGGTAGACCTCCTATGTATTGGTCCCCCTCCACTTTTACCTCAACATTTATTTTGATTGGTTGGTCCCCCTTACATACACCATCGTTCCAGCGCCCCTAACCCTTAGCAATAACTAGCTTAACTTGTATAAGTAATGGATAATAAGGCTATATCATCAGCAAAATCCAAATCTGTAAGAACAGTTGGATACAATCTTCGACTTCTGCGCGGTATAATGGTAAATCCCAATTCCTCTTCACGTTCTTCTTCACACAAAGACGTCCGTTGATTGCTTTTCAAAGTACATAATCTAGTACAATAATAAATAGGTAAGGTGATAGAGGATTCCCTTGTATATATACTTGTAGGAGTTATAACTCCTGCTACTATATCAAACTCATCAGATACGTCATCTGGTGAGTATATTTTCTCTCTAGTATTAGCATAGCTCCCATTTAAGGCATTAACAAGCTTATCAGGTAGGATACTACTGCATATGATCTAAGTAATTTAGCCATATTGCCTGTATATATTAAATCAAATGCCTTCTTGAAGTCAATAAATATCAAGACAGCCGACAAATTCTTATTCGTAATTCCCTCTAGTATCCTTCTTATTGATAGTATATATCTGGATATATAGGATATATCTGGCCGGACATTGATCTATTCTGTCTTAATCCATTTGTATTGGGACTAAGTAGAGGATATAATACTGGACTTGTGTTCGATTGAGTTTAAGAATGATTGTTTTATTCATTACAGAAGTGAGGCTAATTCCACATTAGTTATCAGCTTTGGTGATATCTTCAGATTTAGTTACTGGGACTATAGGCATATATGATATATCAAACATATAGGTTAGAAATGTTTCATAGGTGAGGCTATTCATTGTTTATATAAGACTTGTTTATGATATTAAGCACAATGTCATCAATTGGAATACATTTGAGTATTTCTGGCATTATACCATATTCACCCGCTCTTTTATACATTTTATTTATCTTTTCGCTTTCTTATATTCATCAAGTTTAAATATGTCGTCTTTTATGTGAAAGTTTTTAAAAACTGGAGGTATTTCTTCGTTTTCATCTGTTTGTTCAGGTGAGTTTCCGATAAGTTTTCTGAAGTTTTCATACCATAGAACAACTCTATCCTCAGCACTATTACAATTTAACTGTAATGACTGGGTGCCTTTCCTGCCAGATATTTCATTGATCAAGTTCCAACTTTCTAGATATCTCATACCCAGATCAGCTTGCTCCTACAGCAACTCTATTTTACAATTCTTCGTCATTAAGTACCTTATACATTTGTAACATCTCTATAGAGTATGTTTTCTTACAAAGTGATTTATGTACGGAAGTTATAGATTCTCGAGCATTAATAATTCGTGGGTCTTGAGAATTCAATTCAATTTTAAATTTCGTGGATTTTCTCATATATCCTACCGCTGTCACATTAATTGCTTCCACCAACCGTTCATACCTTTCTGACATTGTTTCTTCATCTAGTCGTTGAATGTTAAACTTATTCCTTACTTCAACTGAATATCTCTCCTGTAGTTTGTCTTGTTCCTTAGATCGCTCTAAATTTTGTATGTTAACATACTTGGGTTTACGCTTTACAGTCTGCTTTTTTTCTCAGAGACTTAGTGTCACATTCGATACTACTATTATGTTGTCTGATCCCAAAGATATGAAAGTGTTATAGACTTCGCAGTTTCTTATGCTTTTCCTTCATTTCTTTCTCACTAGTATATAGTCAAGTTGGTATTTCGTCATGTGTCGTGACATACAGGTCCATAACTTTCCTATTTTCTTTTGAAATTTTGTGTTCTGCTAATAGCTTGTATTCTTCCATCATTTCTTTGAATATATATGAATCAAAGTCTATAGACTTCATTATTATTTGTAGATGTGTTGTAAGTGCATTGCACATCTTCTGGTCCCATCCTTAAATTCATATCGTTTAATATTATCAAGCAGTTGTAAGATAGTACTTGTTCAATAGCTGTTCGAAGTTGCTCATAGAAAATATTCTTGAATATTTCATATTCGTGTTTACATGGTGCATATGTCACTATAGTTAATAGGATGTTAGTTAATAGGAATACCAGTAAACTCGGACCACTTTTGAGGTAAACTCGGACCACTTTTAAAGTAAACTCGGACCACTTTTTAAAAACATAAAGTAAACTCGGACCACTAATTAAAAACATAAAGAAGATTCGGACCACTTTTTTTTGTATATTTCTATAATATAATATGCTTTAACTTACTTCCACCTTATATAATTATATTATATCTGTTAAATAAATTATAAAAAGAGTCATTTAATATGATATTTTTGTGGAATTATATACTTAAATAGTTAAACATTTAATTTGAACTCGCACCACTTTTGAAGTAAACTCGGACCACTTGTGAAGTAAACTCGGACCACTTGTGAAGTAAACTCGGACCACTTATTAAAATAACTTATATATTGTATACTTCTATCATAATAAATATAGCTTCTATCGTGGGTCTCGTCGGTGATATACATAGAGCTAGAGAGAAATTTCTCTCTAGCTCTGTGGTGATATACGACAATTTAAATTATGTTAAGTTATTAAATGTTATTAAAGTTATTAAATGATAAATTATGTATGTGTAGTAATATCGGAATACTCGCAATTATATACAGTGAAATTATACTTTTAACTTATAAGTTAAAGCATAGTATATGTTAGAAATATACAATATATAGTGTATACGGTTGGTCCGAATCTTCTTTATGTTTTTTTAATAAGTGGTCCGAGTTTACTTCACAAGTGGTCCGAGTTTACTTCACAAGTGGTCCGAGTTTACTTCACAAGTGGTCCGAGTTTACTTCACAAGTGATTTGAGTTTACTTCAAAAGTGATGCGAGTTCAAATTAAATGTTTACCTATTTAAATATATAATTCCACAAAAATATCATATTAAATTACTCTTTTTATAATTTATTTAACAGATATAATATAATTATATAAGGTGTAAGTTAAAGCATATTATATTATAGAAATATACAAAATATAGTTATTTTAATAAGTGGTCCGAGTTTACTTTATGTTTTTAAAAAGTGGTCCGAGTTTACTTTAAAAGTGGTCCGAGTTTACCTCAAAAGTGGTCCGAGTTTACTGGTACTCGTTAATAGTTATCCGTATTCGGTATACCCATGTCCGAATACGTACAGTGTAAGTCGTACACCCTGTGTTATAATACGTAAAATCTATATGCCACTAGATAAACTGTATATTATTGATGAACCAATCAGATAAATTACAATTACATTATTTATAATGAATTTTATGAATAATTTAATATAATTTAATTACCAATTAATTTATTAATTAATACAAGTTAAGTACCTAAATAATATCATTTTTAGATTTAGTTTCATTTGTGGTATTACTATTACAACGTAATCAATTTTTATGAAAATCAGAATAGTTCACACGCTGATTGGTTATAGGGAATCCGTTAAGAGATCTAGTGTCCGTATTAGGGATTTATATGACCTTTAGATATATATTTATAATTTAATTAATATTTGATAACTAATATAGAAATTATGTAGTATATAATGTTTATAATACTTTAGTTTTTAATATATTGTTATTTTTATATTGATACATTTGTATATTCTTGAGAAGGTAGTATTATTTAAGTTGACATTTTTTTTCATAAATTTAAAAACGTAATAAAAAAATCAGTTTATTGGATATATCAGTTATTTGAATAATTAAAAAAATAATTATTTATATAATTATGAATATTTTATTTATTAATCATTTTTTTGTATGATTTATGGATTCTGAGATGCAATGTATTCGGTTACTTTCCCCTATTTATATTATCTTTTATTATATAGCAATATTTTTCAAAATTGATTGTTAATTTACTTATAAGCAATTTTACTTTATAAGTTCATTAATAACTAATGAATTAAGATTATTAATATTTGTATGTTTAAAATAATATTAGTGTCATCAGTGTTAAAATAATTGAACATTTATTAGAAAATAAATGCAAGTCATTCATAAATTCATAAATAAAATAAATAGTATTATTCTTATGACTGATATATATATATATATATATATATATAATATATACAGAGGTATGAAATATACCTATTTTAGTTAAATTTTAATTATATATAAATTAATATATTTATAAAAAAATGATATGTAATGTTATAGTATATATATATATATATATATATACCTATAGGTATGTAATCAGATATAATTCAAGTATAATCAAACAATTTCTCAAAATGTAAAAAAAAATATTTGCAAAATTATTATAGAATATATATATATATATTTACTAGTAATAAGTTTTTCTTTTGTTTGAAAGGTAATATTTATTTATAATTATAATAAATTGTGTAACTTGGGTACTAGGGAAGACAAATGTGTACCTTTTATATATAATGTGTAATACTTGTTATTGTTATAGATAGTTATTATCTTATAACTACATATCAATATTAACACATATGTCCACTGGGTGGTATCCATCTTGGGATACTCTAGCTACAATTAAACAGTTCATCTTCAGCACTTCTCCTCTGCGGAGACTGCACATCGAACCAGGATATGAAGATAGTAGATAGGTATTTACAAATAAGTACTTAAGTACAGGATAGGAAACAATTGTTTCCTTTTAACTTCAAAGTAACAACTTATTTGTTTATTATGTATATTTTTGATAATATCATCTGCTAAAATACTATTTACTAAATAACATGCTAACATTATGATATTGTTTTTCTTATATATAATTATGGGTCATATATACTTTAATATTTGCATGGGTCATATTTTATATTACTATTAGCGTACATAATTAATAGTGATATATATTTATTATTATTATTATATCTTATTTCAATTTCAAAAAATCTTTAATTTTTAACTATTATTTTAGATCAATAATGTTCATATATATTATATAATATATCAATAATATATCATATATATATATATATATATATATATATATATATATATATATATATATATATATATATATATATATAATATATATGATAATTATATACTGACAAGTTGATATATTGATTGTCTCAGATTATATTCACAATAGGTTCTAGAACAATGAATGGAGAATGTGAATTCTACAAATATTTATTAATAAAGCAATCAGCCACCCGCCACCCGTGTGATCTCCTTAGAGCCTGTTCATGACGTAGGCGTGCGCGAAGGCGAGTAAAGGGGCGCCTGTAGGGGGTGGAGGGGGGTCTCCGGCGCTTCCCGCTACATCCATGTGACAGAATGGTATCGGTGTCTTGGAATCTAAACCGTGCTGAAAGGGAGGAGTAGTACGGATATAGAGGAGACGCAGTTGTTATTCTAGAATAGGTTTCATTGTGCAACGATCGCCTCCATGATTCTACTACTATATATATCTAATATAGCTAATCAACATCGTGGTAAATATAGTTTCAAAGCAAAATTTAGTTAATAAGTTAGTTTTTATTTCTATTTTAATTATAATTTATAGCTATAAATTATATATATATATATATATGTAAATTTATTTATATAAGAATATATTAAAATTATATATTAATTATTACGTCTCTAATAATAATGTTATGCAAACTTTATCGAGTCCTGAAGCCATAATGATGAAGGCGGCAGGTTTCTGATGACCCCTGTCAGTCTGGGTGGAAGGTTTACCCCCCGCCTGTACGATATCCTCGCATTCAGACTGGCCCATGTGCCCCGCATAGTCCTATAGTGATGGGTGGGTGTGTGTGTGTGTGAGTGAGTGTAGGAGGGTCTGTAAGCGTGTCTGTACGCTTGCTGAGTTATATGCATCGACGGACAGCTTACATCATGATATCACGGCATAATGCATGTTATCATATTTCTATGTATATGTGTATGTATATATACAAAATCTGATATTCACGGGTTCAATGAAACCATCTTTTTTAAGGTTTTTTATATATATATTTATATATATATATATATATATATATATATATATATATATATATATATATATATATATATATATATATATATATATATATATATATATACTAATGTAATTATACACGTATATATTAATATATCACTAAATTAGATTTTAATTATAGAAGATAGATTTCGTGAATTTAAGTTAGGTAGAAGATAGAGAGGCGATAGATGTAGGTAGTCTACTAGTTTAATAAGAAAATATTTGTATAATTAATTATTTTACTATTATTTTTAACTATTATATATTATCTCAATAAAACAAATTAAATATTGCCATTACAAATTAAATTTTCAGCATATATTATGTATATTACTTACCGGTTTAGTATTTTTTATAAAAATGTGATTCATTTATCAAAAAAGAAATAAATTCAATTCAAACTCGCCATATTTTACAATTGCAGATAATATATTCACATTTGTATATTGATATATATATATATATAGTATAATTCTAATAGCAGTCTATATATTTAATAGAAATATATATTTATATTCTAAACTCGTTTACTTAATGTTGTAATGGTTAATTTTAAAATTGTATTAGCACAATAATTGAAATGTTTCATTATTTATAATTAGATATTATTCTTAAGAAATGTTATATTTTGAATTTATTTTAATTACACATTTAAAGTTTAGCACTCTCCTATCAACTAATATTTATTTAAAAACGAATTTGCTATTAACATATTAAAATATAAACCTCTCGTCTAATCTTGGAATGTTCTAGAATTTCACCGATTTCATCTCCTGCAGCTTGCATAACTTTAACTAGCCCATTCTTAACAGCCGGACCATTAGGGCATAATGCCTGTTGCAGATAGATTGAGGTGTTAATCGCTAAGGTTAGTTATACAATAGGCATGTAACCGAATAAGAATAGCAATACTAGAGGCAACTTGATTACTATCATAATAAAGAGATGATGGAATTGTGTTGAAATTATTTAAAATATATATTAAACAAAATAAATACATTACTATTAATAGATAATAGAAATATTTTAATAATAATGATGATGATTATGATGATGATAATGATGATGAGGATTGTGACAGGTGGTGGTGGTGATGATGGTGATAATGATGATGATGGTGATGAGGATGGTCTCTAACCCCATACTCCATACCGTAACATCTGATCACATGTCCAGTTAATGTGGCAATCGTAAATATAAACGGATTCACTTCTTTAGATGCCTGTTTTATTAATTAATATTGATTACAATTAAAATATATTATATTGATTATTTAAAAGTATATTAATAAATACAATAATTTATAATATAGAAAAATATATTATACTGACAAAAATATAAAAAAAATTATACAAATCAAATAATATATATATTTTAATAATAAAATTTAAATTCAATTATAACACTTTCAATTAAATAAATTAGTAACGTTTTAATAAAATTGGAAACTTTGATTCAACGGTGAAGAATTATATAATGATATACAATGGGAGTAACCCTATTGGTCGATATATATATATATATATCATTATAGATTGTTATAGATTGTTATTGTTATATATATATAACTATAGATATACATAATACATTAGTAACTATTTATTGGATAATATAAATACACTACTGAATAGTGTATATTTATGTGTAATCATTAAAGAATTGTACTTAACAAAATTCACCATTACAGTGGATTGATGGGATAGAAATAAGAGGTCATATCACAAGTATTAACACAAGTGTTATGAGAAGTTTTAGCAGACGTATTATAATAGATATATAATAATATACATAATATATCTATTGATATATATATATTACTGATCTAAATAAATGACTATCATGTATTATATGTATTGTAATAGAGTATCAAATGAAAATAGATGGAGATTATTTGAAGTGAATATATTAATATCCGATGTTATAATATAGTACACCAAATGTAGTACTGTGAATTTAGGTTGTAATTTAGAACAAAGAAAGCTAACGACCGCTGATAAAAGAGAAGTAAGACGACATTATCAAATAATGATATATATTTACATTATTCACATCTTATATCGATAATAAGCTTAGTTCATACTATCTTAGTTTGTATCTCTATTTAACTTCTGATTTCATTTAAGCGTGGTTTATTACATTGGAATAAACAATAATACTAGAGCGATGTGCTACTAATGCTAAGCAGATAGAATATGTTGTATGGAGTGTTAAGTTATAGTGTGGCTAGTGAATATCAGCTCTGTAAACTGTGAACACAATTACAAAATTGATAATATAAATTATAAAATAGTATGACATTGAAATAATATAATGTAATGTAATATATAGAAATAAATGTCATGAATTTTTAATGAAATACATGTGGGATTTAAAATTTATCGGATTATTTTTGAAAACGAGCAAAATCTGCGAAACTATATATTTACATAAGGTATCACTTAAATAGGATAATTAGTTACTTGTAGAATAACATTACTATACTAGTAGTGATAGTCTAGTACACATATATCTAAATTTAAATAATATTGTAAGGTTCTAAATTATTAGTTGAATAATTCATAATGGATTATAATAAATAAAATAATAATTATAAAATAATAAATCATAGAATGTATTTCAATAAATGTATTATAATATAAAGATTGTAAATCACACATTATTTACTATCGTGACTATAAATAATAAACAATATTAACTTATAACTCTAAAGGCGTTTGAATAACTCAGAGCGATTACATAATGAATTAACACCGACGCGTGTATCGTGGACGGCGTTATTTCATTGGTTAATAAAAAAGAGTGCGCTGACCTTCTCCTTCATGTGGCAGACGACGTCGGACATCGCCATACGACCTTCAGCGTCGGTGTTAACGACCCTGACCCTAACGCCGGCTCTAGAGGTCACCAGTTCGTCGGCCAGGTACATGTCCGGTCCTATGGAGTTCTTCACCATGCACATGGCACCGATGACCTTGAGACCGCGAGGCTTAGTGTGCGATAATAACTGTAGGTGGCGAAACAGATGTTTAGTCAAATATTAATTAAAATATTGATTAAATATGTTGAATTAAAATATATATTAGTATTGTATATACAGGTGCTCATAAGCAACTTTCAATGGATTCATGGTGCTATTAATTACTTATGTTGGCCTAGATTAAGAAAAAACGAAACATATGAATATTTACATGGTCAAGATAAAACATTTATTTTACTACGAGTATGATAACATCTGAAATAAATATGAGAATTAATACATTTTTTTTTGAAATATTAATTACATTTAGATATATATATATATATATATATATATTAAATAATAGAATTATATGATAATTATAAGACAATTAGAATGAGACCTACAAAACTATAATTTTAAAATAAAAAAATATCAAGTAGTTCCATCAATTAAGTTTAATAATGAAAGTTTCATATACACTTATTAAGTATATCAAAAATTGTGGAATTTCAAAATAAAGTTTAATAAAAAGAGAGGTAAAATCAGTTTTAAAAAATTCTAAATTAAAATAGTAATGCAATGAAATCATAATACGCAGTTAGAAATGGCAAGTAAAAATACTTGTCTTTTATTGGCTATATGCTTTGAATCAGTGTTCCATAGGTTATTAGTAATACCTTATTACCGCCTATGGTAATAACCTGTTCGGTAAAAACAGGTTTTTCCCATGGTAAAAACCTAGTTATGTCTATATAATTAAATATAATATTATCTATATTATATTAAACCTACTATTGTCTATATAATTTATAATTATATATTATTTATAGATTTTATATGTAATAGATAAGTTACAATTATAAAGTTAAACAATACTACATTAAAATCATAATTATAAGATTTTTTATATTTTTTTAAAAACAACCTTTATTAACAAACTTTGAATTTATGTAAAGAACAATATTTTAAAATTAATAATGTGATATTGAAATTTAAATAAATGAGTAAATAATTCAATATATATACATATATATATATAAAATATTGAATAGAATAATATATTTATTTTTGTATTAGTAAAAATTAATATTGTAAACAAAATATATATATTAATTAAATATATATTAAACAATAGAACTAATAATATTTTCATTGACAAATTATTTGAATGTATTCAATATTTGATTTTATACTATAATATTTAATTAAATATATTAAATATATCTATAGATATTGTTAATTATATATATATATTAGTGTTGTCAAATTTTCTAAAAAGTAAGTCTCAGTATCGTATCAGTATCATTCAACAGCTGTATCAGTATCGTATCAGTATCGTTCGAAACTGTATCAGTATCGTATCAGTATCATTCGACAGCTGTATCAGTATCGTATCAGTATCGTTTGACAGCTGTATCAGTATCAGTATCAGTATCAGTATCGTTTGACAGAAGTATCAGTATCGTTTGATAATTGTATCCGCATTGTTTGACAGCAGCATAAGTATCGTATAGTGATGTAAACTGGTTCGGGTTTTGGAGATATTTGTGAGTATCAAATAGTTGAAAAAAATATCAGGTTTTAATATCTATAATTTTAGTACTGGATATTAGTGATTTATGATCTTTCATAAAAAATAAATTTATAAAATGCTATTTTTTTAAATAATAATTTCAAAATTAATTATTAGCAATAATGATCCTCAAATGGTATATTTATTATATATGATCAATTATTATTAAACTTTTGTGCAATGAAAATGTTTTAAAATGATGCAATGTGGATTAAAAGTGTCGCGGATACATACATATGGCGGGGTAGTTTGATTGACATTGGCGCCTATTCACACAAAGGGACGCTAATCTGAGTAATAGTGTCGCGAATACATACACAGAACCGCTATGTTGGTTGAAAATGGCGCGAATAAATATAATCCCAAAGGTAAACATTGAATTTATTTTAGATATCCAAAAATAAAAATCCGAAATAATACGAATCTAATATTTAAAGTCCGAAATAGTCCGAGTTAAATATTAAATTCCGGTCCGAGTCCGATATATCATAAATTATACTGTATCAGTCCGGTATCAATGACCTAAAGTCCGAAACCGGGTCCGAAGTCCGGGTCCGAATGACAACGCTAATATATATATATAAATATAAATACTGAATAGAATATATGAAATTAAATATACTTAAAAAAACATTTTTTACAATACTGTAAATTAGTAATATTAATATAATTAGTAATATTTAGTAATATTTTCATTGTGTAATTTTATGAATATATAGCACAGTATGATTTTATTTCTATAAATGTCATAATTAAAGCAGAGTGGTCAGGTGTCAAAGTAATCAAATGTTTGGTCAAATTTTCAAATAAAACTGCTAGATTAATTAGCCATAACATTTATATATAAATGAATCAATATTATTTTAAATTTCAATATAATTTAGCGACATCTATAGTTGTAATAGTTTTAAATTTAAAAAAATCATACTACATAACTATATAAATAATGCTCAAATATTTATGACATTTTCAAAATATATTAGTTATTATGTTATTATTTATTGACTGAATAGATACAAATATTAAATACAATTATTTTGATTATAACATATATAAAATATAATTTAAAAAAAAATTAAATTGTTACCATTATTAGATGAGTTGTATTTCCAAAAATACATAATATTTTCTCATTATGCTATATCAAACTATACAGCAGTTCTCCCTTCAATATGCATTTTACAGAATTGTAATATCTTAAGAATTTTTACACGTATTGACATTTAAAAAAATAAAAATCCCTATCTTTTTACATTGCATTTTCAACAAATTTCAAAACAAGCGCAACCCCTTAATTCAGAAATTTATATATGCATTCGATTACATTTGCTACATATAGAATATACGTTAACATATCGACACTTTTCTAAATAAATATTCAAAAGATATTTTCGCAAAGGTTGTCGATGACAAGTATACGCATTGCAACAGAATAGGGGGGCTTAAGTAATATATCGTATAGGTTGTTTAGATTACGGTGGTGTTAATGGTACGACCTCGAAGAAAGAGGCTACGAAGGCAGCCCCGCACTTGTCCCGATGCATGCCGAACATGGCGCCTCCGTACTTCACATCAGCACCGCCTGTGTCGTAGGTGACTCCCTGGTGATGTGTGATGTGTGATGATGATGTAAGACGCGCGATGGTGATTACGCAGTTGTAGGTTATTATTAGTTATTAACGTAAGCATCTAATAATGTTCGGTTATATAGTCAATGAGGTTTACACATGCGCATACGCACACACGCACACACACACACACGCACACACATGTACAAACACACATATGCACACACACACACACACACACACGTATAAGCATATCACATTCATAGATAATAAACTGTCTATATATATATATATAATGATAAAATACGATTTATGAGTTTAAATGTTTTACAACAAATAAGCTTTACGCGCTATCTTCATCTCGCGAGCCCCTAAGTCGTATGGTATCCGTAACCTTGCCGACGAGGAGGAGTGTGGTATCGATGGGAGCCTGGGTACAGGTGTACTCGAGGTTGATCACCCGAGCTCGCTGTTTGGCTAGGTCGAGGTTAGCGCGGTTCACGGCCATCAGTAGCGGATACTCGCGGGTCAGCAGCGCTTGGTCGGAGACTACTTCTACCTGGGTAACGGCGGCGCGCGCGGGGTAAAGGTCAACGTCGATAGTATCGTGGTGATTATGGGAAAAATAATATTATACATAACTATTGAGAATTATTGAGAACTATTGTGAACGGGTGCGATTCTATTAATTTGTTATTTGTGGGCGTCGCCAACATTACATAATACGCAGTAACACTTAATGATGTACAGGATAGACATCACCTGACTCGAAACTAATTATACTTTTGTAGAGCCGTATCATAAGTTTTGGAATATGTTTAAGGAAGAGGAAATATACGGCATTACTGCAGTACACTAGATAAGATAAGCCATATTGTACGTTATTACTTGATTCATCGTTCAACAATTACTATTAATTACTTATTAATCTATTGTTTATTTTTCAATAAAAATAAATTCAATACAAATGATGTTGTAAATGCAAATACTTTTTCTATATTATAATAGGTTTTACCATTATCATTGTCATTATCATTGGCATTATCATTCGCATTGAGATAACAATGATTTCTGCAGGTTTACTATTAAATAATAGTAGTGAACTAGTAAACTATCTCATAGCATATCTACACATTAAATGTGATGTTTATATGAAAAGTAAATTGTTTACAAAGATCATAATGTGGGATGCTTTTTTTTATAAACTATGCATGGTATGATTCCATTGGTATCATATTATAAAATGCAAAATAAACAACAATATATTATTGAAGATGGGATAAATATTATATATCATAATATAATTTATATAATATATTTTAAAAAATTAAATAAGGAAAGGATAAATTAATTTAGAAAATATAAAATTAAATAGTCAAAAATATATATATATATCATATACATATACATATAATACGCACATGTTATACTTAATTAGTAAATATATAAACTATAGTAGTAGTAGTAGAAGTATACTACTACTATAGTTGCAATAGTAGTAGTACACCTCTACTATAGTAGTCGTAGTGTTAACAGCACACCTTGATACAAGTATCTTTAAAAGCTTCTAGAATATACTCTGCAGTTTTAGGGGGAGACATGCGTTCTGGATCACTTCCTCCTATATCGCAGTAGATAGTTCTGTGTGTGTGAGTGTGTGTGTGTGTAAGTGTGTGATATATTGAGCGCATATGTATATATAGCTGTGTTTAAGTTTAGATTTCATTAAAAGTGTAGAGTTAGAGCTACGATTAAGCGCAGTAGATATATACATAGATGAGGCTTGTAAATCTAAGATGTAAATAAGTGCTTATTCGGCATATTTTAATATAGTACAATGTTATTTTTGTATTATCCGATATGAAAAATATTTGCGATTTCGTTATTTTTCGAGGCATTCTAAATTAGGCCAGAATTTAACGTTGAATTCTAGCAATTCTATTAATAGACCCACCTCATTTGTACGAGTGATATACAGTAAAGCATATAGAAACATAAACTAGAACTGAAACTAGTATGTGAGAAAGACACACATCTCTGTACGAGAACACCGGTGATAATGTGAAGGCTGATTGGTATCAATTCATTCAAGTTAGTCAACAAATATACTTATAGTTTAGGTGTAAAGTATGAATTCAATACGTATAATTTGTATATTAATTTAAATACTTTATATACAAATATATATTAAATTTAAATCAAAGTATAATTAAAAACGCATATTAAATATATAATTCCGAGGCATATATATATATATATTGTAACTTATTAGAGGCTGCGTTATTGAAACAGCATTTATTGTTATTGAAGAGATATTTACCATACAAATCATGGATTTCCATGGCCACCCTTCAACTATGAGCTATAACCATAATCCCTTAGTTCTTTCCAGGATGATATTCATGATAGTATGTTAAAATATGTGACAAATATCGGTTACTTATTTTATAATAAAACTTTTGTATAGAGTTTAGCTAGATATCTGTAAGTATTGAACTTTTGTACACGTATGTTTGTGTGTGTGTGTGTGTTTCTTAATGTAATACGGAGATTTTAATTTGTAGGTTATCAAAATTAAAAAAAAATAATAAATAAATTATTAAAATACATTGATTAAAGAATTAGTTGATTTAGTGATGCAGATAAAGCTGCTTTCATACCAAACAGCCAGATGATATCGACCAGATTTTTATAGCACGATATCGTCGAATATTAAAAATCGGTCATCGTCGGTGTGAACGGCTATACAGATATAGGGCAGGTGGACGCGTGCCTTATGCGTGCATTTATATATAAATTACCTTTTATCAAATCTTAAATTTTTGTTTTACCCGATATCATGTAAATATTTTAAAACGAATAAATAATAAATAATTGTTTTTGAAAAACTGTTTTTTTGGTATGAAAGCAGCTTAATGAGATATAGAGATGTAAAAATGATATCCAGGGTGTAATTGCTAGTAGCACGGAAAGTTGGACACATGGACATACTGCCGTTGTATCAACTGACCACTGTCCACTAGTCCACTTGTCCACCTGATCTGCTACAGAAATTACACTTTACAAACAATGATTATTAATGTTCCATTAACACAAATATTTGACTATATTTTTTCGTAATTTCTGATTAGATATATATATTAGAAATCAATTTATATTAATAATACAATTATAAAAGGTAATACTCTATATATTATACAGGGTTCGAATGATTTAAATCACGATTTAAATCAGCCTACAAAAATCATATTTTTTTTGATTTAAATCAATATTTCTCAAAGTATATTATATAATTATTAGATCATGATTTTATAATATTATAATTATATTCATGATGGCCTTCTATAATCCTATAAGAATATAGGATGCTATGTTATATCATTAATATTTAAATAAATGAGAATTATATATATATATATACAGTCAACTCTCTGTAAGTCGGACACATATTATAGTATATTTTATGATTTTTATACTGGTTAACTCGGACTTTTTATAAAATGTCAGAAATGTTTAATTTGAATAATGTATATTATAATTTTAGTAAGTAATATTATTGAATACCACGTTTTATGTTATTGATTTTTGCATAATTCCACATTTTGGTAACCCTTTAACTCACGCTGCACGTCGCATGTCTTATTAGCATGATCTTATGAATCTCGGATAAGTCGGACGTCTCGCTAAGTCGGACACTTTTCCCGGTCCCTTGAGAGTCCGACTTATCGGGAGTGTACGTATATCGGGTATATCATAAATTATGATTCATAAACATCAAAGGAAAAAAATATATAATGTTAAATAAATAATAATTGTATATATCATAGACATTATTGGAGAAAGATATAATTTTATTTGTTTCTATATAAAATCCAAAAAAGATTGGTGCCTTCAAAATTAAGAAATAGACTCTAGAGTTAATAAAGCTACAAAGCTTGTATTTATGTAAATTTATTAATATAAAGTAATTTATTTAAATAATTATCAAAAACTTTTTATTTGATTTCTTGTATTAATAATTTTAGCATAATTATTTGAATTTAATTCTAGATAATAAAGTAGTCAGTATAATATAAAAACACTAGTAATTAAATAAGAAATGTTTAATGTTTCATTATGCAACAGCATATAATATAATGTATACATTAATTTAGATTATTCAAGACATACACAATATCATATTTTTATTATAATATAATTCTATTTATTTATATATCTTTACTTAATTTTATAGATAATTAATATTTATATATAATTTTATAAATTTAAATATACATTAATAGTTATTTAAATTTCTAAGTCTATTAGCAGTAGAAAAATGATTTATTCAATTTTTATAATTAATTAAGCATCTATTTATTATATTATTTTACAATTCAAATATTATTTGCATTAAAATCAAATAAATTGATTTAAATCAAAAAAATCCGATTTAAATCAAATAAATCGGATTTTTTTCGAACCCTGATAATATTATTAATATTATTATATATATTTATGATAATTTAAAATTTTAAGAAAATTATAATAAAATTATGAATACGATGCATTACTTTAAAAAAATTAAAATACAAGTTTTAAATCAAAATAGATTATAATAATCTAAATACAATATTACAAAAATCAGATTTGATATAATAATGATAATAACATTTTTAATATTTAAATTATAACCTCTCAGATTATTTATTAAAAAATAAATTGATAAATAATATATAGAAATTTATTTTGATTATATCAATTTTTTATACTTGACTGTTGATAGTTTATTAAATAAATAAAAAATAATACCCAATAATCCATACTCCATAATCAATTAGTAATAATTGGTTTATGGGAAATAATTTGTTTTTAATAGATTTATGAATTAAATTTGTTTGAACAGAATTTGTTGATTAATTGTTGATTGAAATTAATTACACTTTAATCGGATATATTGCATATATGACAAAAGTTCACAATCATACCTGGCACTTTGAATACTGGAAAGAGCTGCTTTAGCCGATAAAGCTGATTGTTTATCTTGTCCATCAAAATAGATTCCAACTTTTTGAACTTTGGGTTTTTTGATGGTTTGGGCTTCTAAATATTCTA
>OZ025239.1:89630956-89673456 GCA_964019155.1 Osedax fenrisi | reverse complement strand
CTTATCTATTGACCTGTGACCTCTAACGGCGACCTCTAGACAGGTCAACGCGCCGGTCAGCGACAGCGCGTCGTTAGTGACCGCTATTACGCAATCGTAGCCGTCGGCGGTCAGAGATTCCACCAGCTCCAACGGGTACAGCATCCTAGAGGTCATTGTGTTATAGTGGTAGCGTCATTAGTGATTAGTTTGTATACATTCGTATTCGCTCAATAAATAATATATATATATATATATATATAAATGGGCGATAACAACAGAAAAATGATATATTATTTTGAAGTCCTTTTGGATGAAAAAGCATATTATTATTATAAACTAGAAAATAAACAAAATTCTTCTAATAAATATTATTATTATTATTATAATATAATATTATTCGTTCAATATTTATAAAATTTGAGCGATAACAATAACCACATTCCTCATTAGATCATTTAACCTAGTAACTATATTGCACAACATTTAATGACTTCCTTAATAATAAAGTTTCATCAAACTGAAAATTAATGAAATAAAGTAAACAAGTGTAAAAAAACTTATTTTATCGGATGATGATATTAAATTAAGTTACAATAAAATATATGTAAATGAAATATAAACTTATAAGGTTTCGTCGGGCAGAATATCCACCAGAATATAAAGTTGTAGGTTCCAATTACAGTATATATAAAGCAAACTTATGAAAAAAATGATATTTATGGTGCAGAAAATTAATAGTAGAAATGACATTTTTCATTATGAAATATAAAATGATAGTTTATATGATATCATAATATCTATAAATATATTTGTATAAGATATTTCAAAGCATTTTTAATAGGAACAATAGAAATTAATGCATTCATTATATTCAATTATATAATTATATAGAGGTGATAAATTATTCTAATAAATAATAAATCTACTTAATCTCATTCACTTTCTCATTTTATGGTCTCATTTTTAATAGAATTATTTATTAATATGTATTAACTATTTTTATAAATAATTAAATATCAATAGATATTTATGATTTTCTTATAATTAATAAATTAGTTATAATTGATATTAAATTAATATACAAGAATAATCATTAAATAATTAAATATCAATAGATATTTATGATTTTCTTATAATTAATAAATTAGTTATAATTGATATTAAATTAATATACAAGAATAATCATTTAACAATATGATATAATATGTATAGTATACATTGTATACATTGTATACTATGAAATGAGTGCAATTTATGATGTGCACCACATTTCATTTATATACTAATTGCAAAGATTTTGTGAAGCAAAGATATAACACTCCCTATGCATGCAACGTAATTTAGTAATATCCCTTGCCGCTGCTAGCAGTAGTATCGAAATCACTGAAATAGATTTAGGTTCGGCTCTGTTTGCATACAACAATGTTTTCATTGCTCTATTAAATTACATGCAATATAAATTAGCTTTTACTTACTAAATATATATTTATAGCATTTAAAACATACATATCAAATTTGTTTGTTATATATTAGTAATGAACACTTAGTTTTCTTCATATAAATATTAATTTAAAGCATCTTATTAAACATTTTAAAAGTGTATAGTTAAATACGAATTTACATTATAAACTGTTTATAATAAACAACACATAGTTCCTAAAAGTCACCGCTATAGGTGGCACTGGGGTATTTTTTATACAAATTCGAATTACACGATTTCGCGTAAGTGTTATATCTTTCCTTCGGAAAATCTTTGTAATTGTCTCATATTATATTATTATGCAATTTTAATTGGCAACTAAAATATGTAACAATTATATTTTGTGTAATTAGGCAGTACAATTTGTATCATATTTTGTCATTTTCATTGAAACAGTTTGTCATTGAAACATTTGTAGAGTATTTCAATGAGCTAATCAGATTATATCTCAAATGTATTCACCTAAATCTGATCACAATAATCATAATACAGTGTTGATCAAAACTGCATGTGTGGTTCAGTAGGCTAAGGCCAGTTCAATCCCTGTCAGGACCAATACAATAGGTCTTACAATATTATTTAGAAGTGATCTTATATAAATGTGTATAAATAAACGATCGGTTTTCGTTAAAATCATGGATGACTTAACACGAGAGCGACTTCAAAGGGACATTAGAGCTATTTGTTTATAAGTGAAAACTTCATTTACGTTCCTAGATGGGATGAAAGGACTCCACCAAAATAACAATAACAATAACAATAGTTAAATATAAACGCAAGTGATTCTCTATCGCTGATACGAGTGCGATATGGGATTACAGTAGATGGCGAGTGTTTAGTATTAGCAAGGTAATTCACAGTAACGTAACCACAATAACAATTAGAACTAACCACACGTTTACAAGATAAAAACATGTGACGTCAAACGTGAAAACTAGATTTATATAAACAGAGAATGTGTCCTTAAACATTTACGACTGCGAATGCTTCACCCAGCCTTGGAAGCCGTCATAAATTATATAATTAAGTGCTAAAAATAATACATTAAAATTAAATAGTTATTTATACAAGGTTTACAAGTATTATATAAATAATGTTATATATATTAGATATATATATATATATATATATATATATATATATATATATATATATATATTATATATGTATATTTATATATATATTTATATATATATATATATATATATTTATATATATAAATATTTTAATATATTTATATATATATACATTAATTATAAAATCAAAATTAAATATTGATATAAGTGTTTACTTTAAATAAATAAAGACAGCCATATCATTAATTCAAGAGTTCAAGGGTCATGTGGATTACTACTCACATAAAAGTTATATATAGGTTATTTTCTTTGTCATTAGAACAATTGCTTTACTTTATGACCATTGTTAATGGACATATATAATGAATTATATGAAATTAATCAAATAATCAATATAAATTTAACTACACATGTGATTAATTTAAATATTATTATGTATAAATTAAAAAAATATCTACTTATGTTTAATCTTTAGCTGACATATAAAATTAAAAGAATATATTTATATATTATTATATATATAACATAATGATGAATTAATATATTAATTCTAATAATTTGGATTTATTATTATTGTTATTATTTTATTTTTTATCCTTATTATTCAACAATAATAACAAAGATTTTCCGAAGGAAAGATATAACACTTACGCGAAATCGTGTAATTCGAATTTGTATACAAAATACCCTGGTGCTACCTATAGCGGGTTACTTTTAGGAACTATGTGTTGTTTATAATGTAAATTCGTATTTAACTATACACTTTTAAAATGTTAAATAATATGCTTTAAATTAATATTTATATGATGAAAACTAAGTGTTCATTACTAATATATAACAAACAAATATGATATGTATGTTTTAAATTCTATAAGTATATATTTAGTGAGTAAAAGCTAATTTATATTGCATGTAATTTAATAGAGCAATGAAAACATTGTTGTATGCAAACAGAGCCGAACCTAAATCTATTTCAGTGATTTCGATACTACTGCTAGCAGCGGTTAGGGATATTACTAAATTACGTTGCATGCATAGGGAGTGTTATATCTTTGCTTCGCAAAATCTTTGATAATAATATGAAACTCATATAATATTGTTATTTTATTTAATATATTGAAGTTTGCTACACATGTATTCATGAAATTCATATTGCATAACAATTTATTATTAAAGCAAGGATACTAAAAATGTGAAATTCAGTATTTATTACATCTTGTAATTTACATTTTCATACTCTGTGATTCTCAATTATTCTCTTTAATGTAACTATTAGCCATCGATATAAAGAAAGTGGATAATCAATTGAATGTAGTGTATGGAACTTTGCGATAGAGGCGCTGCAGTAGCAGCCTAATACTAAATTTTAAATTAATATTATTTATTTATAAATATATATTGATAATAACTACCAATTTTAATGTATACTAAAACTAAAATTATATATTTAAAATACATTATATCAACATTCCTCGTAATTATGTGAATTTAAATTGAAGATATCATACTATTTTATTAATATTTATAATCTAAATCCATTGATATATATATATATATATATATATACAAATCTATAGATATAAGTTACTTGAATCTTTTTCGACAAAAAGCCTACTGATTTAATATTTTACATAAATAATATAACTAATATCCAATCAAAATCACTGATGCCATTTTGCTAATTTATCGATAAAAGTGCCATTCGCATATCTATCTTTTACTTGCATTGCGTACTTTATTTATATGGATGCTATTAACACATAAATATTCCAATAATTCCATAATATATATATACACTATTTACATTATACAATCAACACTATTATAATACCACTGATCATATATTTAATCAATCACTAATCTATATATCGTATGCAACTTTATTGAGCATTCGTACATCTCTTAATAGTATTGACATCTTAATAAATAATACTCATGTATTCCCATGTGATATGAGATATCAGTGATATCATATAACAAGTATTGAATAGGTGCAGATGATATCATAAAGTATAATAGTGATGTATTGTTATTATTGACCTCTATGTTATCACAATATAATATAATCACGGCATCAATGGAGCAGTTATAATGATGATTGTATTACAACTTGCTACAAATCTCTCAATGAATGTAAACATTATAAAGACTTTTTAATATTACTAATAGTATATGGATCAACGTAAGTGCAATTTGTAATGTGTTAATTATAAACTATGCATATATAAAGAGAATATCTGCAATATAGCTGTTTAATAGTGTAGATTTCACTTTTCACAAGGGGGTCATTGGCCAATTTAATCGTGCATTTACATGTAAATAGATAGGCTATTAGGTAATATGGATAATATGTACTACTATACATTTAAATCTTCTATTTTAGGAAAAGTAATTGGTATATTGCAAAAATTTTCATATCTATATAAACTAGACATATGATTCTATTAGAGAGAATTGTTAATAAATTCAGTGTTATTCATATTTGAAATAGAAATTAATTTTTTTCTAGAAAATTAATAAATTAATGTTTTCAATTGTCAATTTAAATATGACTACAAAACTCTATAGAAATTTGGAATGCTGTATTTGAGATATATATATAACATCTTTCTATATCAACACAAATTATTAAAAAATAATATAAACTACTCTCTGAATATCTTCAAAAAATTTTCTAAGGAAAGATATAACACACGAAATCGTTAAATAGAATAGTTTGGATTTAAATGCTATACATATCTATGAGGTGAGCAAGAACTAACTTATATTAAATGTAATATACTAGATTCTAGTAACTAGAACAATGAAAACATTTTTGTATGCAAATCGTCAAACTAAATCTATTTCAGTGATTTCAAAACTACTGCTAGTAGTGGCGCGGTTGACTATTGATTACGGTGGGTGGATACTATCCAGTATACCTGATAGGCAGTGTTATATCTTTGCTTCCTAAATATTTGATATCATTTTTAATACTAATGAATGTGAAAAAATAATTATTTTAAGTTAAATACTAACATTCATAAAATACGGTTTTTATGGTACTTATAAAACAAATGATTTATTGATAATTTCAAATAATATTTATTATATATAATTGCACCTGAATTCATAAAAAAATTAAATCAAATAAATCAAAAAAAATCACATATTAAACTAAATTGGTTTAAAATTAACTAATACTAATATTAAATTACATTTTCCTAAAAATGTCATATCTTCAGTTTAATATATGATTTAACTTATATTCACAATGTTATGATTCACCATCATTAACAATATTATATCATATTAAATTAATATTATATATATTATTACATGATGATAATAATATATAAATATATATATATATATATATCATTATAATTTATTATTTTTTAAATATATATTTTATTATTCATTCATTTTTTTTTATCAATATGGCGAATTTTAAAAGTCTATGATTTTCTTGAATCAATAAACCGTTATAATATTATATATATATATATATATATATAATTATATATATATAAAATTATACATTATCATTATTATTATATCTTTCAAATGTAATAATAATTATTATAATACTTATGATACATTATCAGATTATAAGGCTTATGAGATTTTAAATATTATGCATGTATATATTATATATTATATAAACAAATATAATTGGTATACCATCTTAATAAAATGTTAGTCAAATATGCCTAAATATTACATGCGTACATATATTTGTAGAAATTAGCATCACAATTCTATTTTTGAACTCTATTTTTAAAGTGATTATGTCAAATCTCATTATACATTGTTATAATTTATCATCGATAATGAAATTTCGCAGTAGTAAAAAACCAGAGCGTATATTCAATTACCAAGGAACCCTATGCTAGGGCGATGTGTGCGTTTTCAGATAAACGAAGAACTCATTGAAGTAAATAAAGTGTTATAATTATAATTTAATAATTATTATTATATTAATATATTAATATAATATTAAATATTTATAATCATTACAAATTCACTAAACTTTAAAATTACAGTAAATTACTGAGTAATGAATCATTAACAAAATTGATAATTATTCGTATTTCTATTAAATTTAATTAATTAAAATGTAACTAATAATACATTACTAATACTAAGTTACTTAGTAGGTATTAGTAATACTTAGTATTAGTATTATTATAATAATAATTATGAATTATCTCGCATCAGGATTGTCATTATAATAATGTCAGAGTTCAAGGTGGGCGGTATTTAAATATTCATTACTGCACATTATTATAATGATTATAAGCATTATAAGATATTTTATAGTAACACAATATTTGGTAGGCTCACTTGGGGATATAATGTAGCTAAAAAAACAGAAAAATAAAAACAAACCAAGGAAATCACATATCCCCAAAATAAAAATTGAACTCTGACATTCTTAGAATGATTCTAAAAATAATAATCGGCGGCCTGCTTCGAGATTCACGATAATTATACAAGCACGTTCATTGAGTATTGGTAGCGCGCATTCGTGATAACCTATTAATAATATATAACCTATAATATCACAACCTATAACCTATTATAATAATGATTATTATGATTATTTAAATTACGCCGGTTTTTCTGATATACGCATTCGTCAAATTATTTATATGGCGCGAATTAGTAATTAAGTTTAACTTAAAAAGTATATATATAATATAATATATATATAGTATATAATATTATAGTTATTAATATAAATACAAAAGTATTTTTAAGTAATTATAATAATATAATAATTTATAAATACCTGTAATCTTCCATGATAATAATATGATGACAAATAAAAAGAATATAATTTAATTTTTAAATATTATCAATTTATATTAATTTGAAATACAATGAATGAATAAATTCCGATAGATGGCGATACAATATATTATTAATAAAAATATTATTTAATTATCAAGGATTATCATAATATTATAACCCATTATTGGATTATAACATATATATATATATATATATATATATCCTAGATATAGCTCTAGAGTATCATATGGTACTCTAAATCTATGATATATATAGACCACAGAGACCATCGATGTAAATAAAAGTGTTATTTACATCGATGAGACATACTGACTTATATTGTAATCATAGATTTAACATAAAATATAAATTTATGAATAGAATAGAAATCAATGCATAGACGATGTCTATTAGACATGGAGATATATCTTCATATATGCTTCATTTTGATTTGTAGATAGATATTTATAAATAAACACATATTATTATCAATACCTCCTATAACCGAGGTTATAGGAGGTCTTGTTATTATACTCATAGATGTAGAGTATCCATGGTATTCTAAATGGTATATTATGCTGCTATTAATGTGTAATGCTATTATGCTGCTATTATGTTGCCATTAAAAGTCTATTATGCTGTTATTATGCTGCTATTGATTTTAAAAGTAGGAATTAAAAGTAGTAATTTTTTAAAGTAGTAATTTTAAACCTATATTATCCTGCTATTATATTGCTATTATAATATAAACATAATAGCAGCATAATAGAATTAACAATTATAATAGAACTTACCTCCCTTCAACGATATGCTGTACGTATAATTCACAAGCTACCTCATCGAGAAGAAAATAAACCATATCAGCATCACACAATTAATGAAGGAATTACACTGGCTACCCATAAAAGAAAGAATCATCTATAAATATGTCTTATGACTCATAATGCACTCCACTTTGAAACGCCGTCATATTTATATGAATTGATAGAGAGAATCGACCAGACAAGTAGTCTCAAGCCGTGTCATGTTAATCGTATACGACCTAGATCGACAATACATTCTACTGCTGCCCGTTCACACGCCTTCTCGTCACAAGCACCGATAGCCTGGAACTCACTACCTGCAACACTCCGTGCTGAAAGAAACTCAGAAAAGTTCAAAAAGAATTTAAAAACATATTTATTTACACTATAACTTTCTTATTATTTCATTATACATTATTGTTAACTTAATTGTTTAAACGATATCTAAATAAAATTTCTTCTTCTTCTTATAATAGATTTTTAATGGCAACATAATAGCATAATGTAAACATTTGAAGTTATTCTTATAGCCTACATTATAATTTATCTATAGAAACATAACAACAATATAAACACATATTATTATAATAATTTATTTATTTTAACACCGTTTAAATATAATATATATATTAACAATATTACATAAAATAAATTTAATATTTTACAAAACAAATTATGTTTATTTTATTTTTAAATTAACTTTATTTTTTTAACATAAATAGATTTTAATTAGGTGTAGGTGTAATTTCCTATCTATATAATGAATTCCATAGATTAACTCAAATATTATTAATTATATTGTTAATTGTATAACATATTTAGTATATTTATAATGTAGGGGAAAGTCTCCGATTACCGACCCCCTCATAATACCGACCCTCTCTCGTATCTCAGTAACTATAAGAGATATAAAAAAAGTATATATATGAACTGTTAGTAATTTAATGATAAATATGAATATATATTTTGTTTTAAAAAATATTCAAACCTACAATTGTTATTTGATAAAATGTAATATTCTGTTTTTTCTTTTTAAATATTTGAATAATAACTTTTTTTAAATCATTGTAAATGCTTTATTAATTAAAAGAAACTTAATACTGACATATAATATTGTAGATCAATAAAATGGTTATAATTATTATAAAATTATTTTAATTTGAATAACTATTAAACAATATATCTTAATTATAGCAAGCCATATGATTTTACTATTACCGACCCCTAAATTACCCTAATAACCGACACCATATGATTTATAATATCCAATCAAAATATATCCGTATTTTACTTTAAAATATGTCGTAAGTTGTTTGTGTATCATTGATATATATTTAGGATTCATGATTCCAGTTTATTATATACTACCTGATTAATAAATAAATATTACATAATAATATATACTATTTTAATATAATTACTATAAAGTTTAAATTTAAATTTAATATTACTATTAAAACATAAATTCATTACAAAATAAATTGCGTGAATGTTATAATTAATTATATTTATGTATATCTACTATTTTTATTGGATATTATATTACTACAATTATTTATATCACGATTATTTTAGGGGTTTCGGTATTAGGTACATGTATCCGATTACCGACCCCCTGTTTATTTATGTAAATATAATTATATCAAAAATTTAAAATAGCCACATTATTCATTGCCATAATATTACCCTAATTACAAAATTTTAAATAAATATATTTAACATTGAATAAGTTATTACAAATAATCATTTAGGGGTCGGTAATCGGGGACTCTCCCCTATGTATATCTATTATTTTTATTGGATATTATAATACTACAATTATTTATACCACGATTATTTTAGGGTCGGTAATAGGAGAAGGGGGTCAGTATTAGGCACATGTATCCGATTACCGACCTCCCTGTTTATTCTTGTAAATACAATTATATCAAAAATTTAAAATAGCCACATTATTCATTGCCATAATATTACCCTAATTATAAAATTTCAAATAAATATATTTAATATTGAATAAGTTATTACAAATAATAATTTAGGGTCGGTAATCGGAGACTTTCCCCTATTAGGATCTACATTTAATTGTCGACAAACTTTAATATATAATACAAATATAACCCGACCTATTACTGATCTGTTAGTAGATAATACCTAGTATGTGACGTGAGGAGGTTGTGGTCGATAATATACGTTATTCTCGATATAGTAGACAGAACTCTGCGAATATTGAATCTTAGTATTTTAATATAGAAAACTTATTAAAAAGACATTAATCTAATAATTATATATCTCAGATTTTATATTATGTTATAAAATGTAAGTATTATAATACTGATATATCAGTTCTAATAATACTGGTAAATGTCGGTAAAAATGGAATGTGAGGGGATTTTGGTCGCTAGTTGCGAATGTGTTAATTTATTAATTAATGTGTTGACTTCTTAATAGTTTAGTTAAACCTACAGGTTTACTAACATTAATAACTATAGTTATATTACATTTTTCTTATTAGAAAAAATAGTAATACAAACATAATTATTGGCAACATCAATATATATATACAGTATAAAGTCGTGTATACAGTCGTGTATAATGCCTCTTATATAGACGACTCATGTCACTGCATCAATAACACTCTACCAAAATCGCAAATATTTTGAAATTGTATTTCTATTGATTTTCCATTTATAAACCATATTGATTTTTTAAATAATTTTTTTTAAATAATACGTTATAATACTTTACACTTTAAACATGTTGTTGCGATCATGTTATAGTTATTTAATTAATTTAATTAATCTATAGATTTAAATAACATTATAATGTGTCACCTTTTGTAAATTGTTGTGATTATTTTTATATTTTAAATAAATTTCGGTATTGCTATAGTAATAAAAAACACGATAAATTAAAATACTATATATATATGAATTATTAATTTAAAAAGTTAATAATTTCACAATAGAAGATTGTATAGGTATACCATCAGTTACACAATTATGTAGTGTATTTTAAAATATGTAACGAAGTCATGATTCCTTTCTATAATACCAATACAATACCTACTGTGTTATTAAAGAACATTCTGGAAAATGTACATTACTTTATTAATTTATTTAAACCCATATTTAATTAATAATTATAATAATATAATATTATATAATTGTTCACTAAATACGTAGGCTGTACTTAACCTAATATCTCGCTATAATACCTATAGGTAACACACCTAGGTAACATAACTACAGGTATATGCATGTATAAGCTACTTAATTGAAGCCAAAAGAAATATGTTAGAATTGTATTGGAAATAACGAGAACGTGATATATGGTATATATATATATATATATATATATACTCTATATAGTAGATGATGATGAGGGGATTTAAATAGGTGTACATATAAGATATAGGTATGAACCTATGAACATTCAGTTTTAAACTGATTTATAAACTAAAGAAATATGAACGTGCGGAATGCGCATATATCAACATATGTAGGGGAGAGTGGGATGACATGAACCACTATAACAGCAACTAATACAACATCTAAAATACTAGGGTGATTAAACATCATTTTAGGAATTACAAATATTAGTATATATATATATATATATTATAATTAATTATTTGGATTCATTTTTGTTCTTCTAAAATATGGTATACCATTATCTATAGAACATTTTTATTGAAAAATCATAAAAATAAAAAATGGGCACAATTTATTTATTTGTTTAAATAGTAGGTGTGTATAGTTATAATTTATCAGTTGAAATATACATAGTGTTCACATTTAACAGATTGGTCAATATCAAAATGTATAATAGTTTATTGTCTTTTTTTTATTAACATTATTTACAAACAATGGTCGCATTATATTTATATCAATAACGATTTAAACTTTATCTTCAAACCATACTCTCTACGGGGAATATAATAGATGTTTTAGTATACTAAATAAGTATGTACTCAAAAGAAATATAAAAAGTTAGTAATCATTAATGATGAAGTAATTATTAACTTTTTATATTTATTTTGAGTAAATACTTATTTGTAAAACTATAATACACGGTATGCCGTGTATGTTATACCATACATATATGTTGTATTTCATTGTATAATCACATTACTATTGTTCAATTAGTTTACCGTGTATAAATACGTATAGAGGGGAAAGTAACCGAATACAGACAGTGCCCGAATACGGACACTCTCGGTATCTCCGAAACCGATATCCTACAAAAAAAATGTTTAATGTATACAATATTCATAATTATATAAATAGTATAAATAGGTATTTTTTATTTTTTAATTATTCAAAATAGTGCTGATATATCCAATAAACTGATTTTTTTATTACGTTTTTAAATTTATGAAAACAAATTTCAACTTAAAACCTTCTCAATCATTTACAATTGTATCGATATAAAACATAACAATACATTATTAATAACTAAAGCATTATAAGCATTATATGCATAATTGCTATATTTGTTATAAAATATTAATTAAGTTATAAGCATATATCTAGAGGTCATATAAGTTCCTAATACGGACACTCTAGATGTCTTAATACAGACAGTGTCCATCGGACACCCTATAACTAATTAGCGCGCAGTGTATGAACTATTCTGATTTTCATGAAAATCGCGTGCGTTATAATATTAATACCACCAATAAAGTTAAATCTAAAATTGGTATTATTTAGAAATTTAAATTGTATTATTAATTAAAAAAATAATAAAAATAAATAAATTATTAACTAATTAAATTAGAATAAATTGTTCATAAAATTAATTATAAATAATGTAATTATAATTAATCTGATTGTTTCATCAATAATATATAGTTTATCTAGTGGTATATAGGGTGTCCGTATTATAACACATGTGTTACAATACTATATAATCCTGCAGGATGTCCGTATTCGGACATGGGTACCGAATACAGACACACCCATTATCTATTGAATAAAAAGATTAAATAACATTTTAAAATCACAATAATATCTATAATTATATAATATTAAGGTATTGTAATTTTTGAATAAAAATATTGAGTTATAATTATGAATTTTAAAATGTTAAGACCATTTATTGTTAAAGTGTCCGTATTAGGTTACTTTCCCCTACATATACAGGTATACCATTGTTTTATTTTGTTATTTTTATGGAGTCCTTTCATCCCACCTAGGAACTTAGATGAAGTTTTCACTTACAAAATGTGACTCTAATGTCCCTTCGAATCCGCTTCCATGTTAAGACATCCATGGTTTTATCTAGAGCCGATCATTTATTTATACACAATTATATTATATTATTTCTAAATATTATTTCAAGACCTATTTTATTGGTTATGACAATGAGTTAACCAGAGTCCTACTACCTGCGTGTCTGAGCCTTAGTCAACTGAGCCACACACGCAGTTAATCAATATATATATATATATATATATATATATATGGTATATACATTTATACATACATTATATTATATGTGCATATATTGTCTTTGACATATGAAGTGCTTATTAACTTATCGATTATACGCACACACACAAGTACCTACAGTGTAGGTCGTAATCGCACACACGTCGTGCTGTCCACTTACTAACACACACACACACACACACCGCACAGTGTGCGAATATATTTATATTAATATAACCTGTATACAGGATATTAATAGTAACGCGGGGGACTATATAGTGTCGTTATAACTCCTTATGAGGAGTGCATACACACACACACCGATATACACATACGCATACACACACCTATACCTTCACCAACACCACGTGGTCGCCTATACCACGTGCTCGGGTATAGCATCATCACGTGTTGTATTCGATTACTGCCGGGGTACTTAGAGATGTACCGAAGTTCAAGGTCACGCGCGGATCGATATCACCGGATGTATCGAGGCGCCGATGTTATTAATTGATGTTTAGGCCTCGAACACAAAGAGAAATCAATTTACCGGCGAATTATCATAATAGAATATATTAATGCGCGCGCGTGTGTGTGTATGTATATATATATATATATATATATATATATATATATATATATATATATGTGTGTATGTAGTTAAGTGTATATTTTATTTTATAATTGGCTTTAATGCTTTCATTTTTTTATGATAAAGAATCGATTCACGAAGTCTACTATGTGAATAGCCGTTACCGTTACCTTATAAGGTAGTATACGACCGTCAGCTGATTGGTAAGAAGTCAAGTTAACCGTGCTGTGTAATACCTGGTGCACCCTGTGTAGTAACGTGGTGATGGTGAGCCGACCTCGACTGTGTGTACGTGTGTAGCTCTATGGGGGGGCTATAGGGGGCTATGAGGGGGATATAGGGGCCAATATGGGGTTATATACGTGCATACATGTGTGCTCGTACGACGTATGCGCTTAATGTGACGAAGTACACGACTTGATCCAACAACTAGTATCTTCATTGTCCCTTATTCATTACAATATGCATAGGTTCATTAGTATTTTTTGAAGTCCACTGATTTATATTCCTAACCCAATACTTCTGTTGCCAACCCCAAGTTCTTGCACCTTCTACTTATCCGTGCATTATGGTTTTGTAAAGTCCGTTCTGGAGAGTAACAATCCCAAATCAACGCAGTCTTCTTCTTTTTATAGTTGCTAAGACTGCTTTTTAATGAGAAATATGATAATGATAAAGGTTTGCATATAAGATTTGATATCGTCTTGTAATTATATTGGTTTTACATTCATAATCAATTGTAATTAATTTAAGTAAACATTATTAAAAGCAGTATTATTTTTGATATCGAAATATTAGATCTTATCTTCAGCTTACTACATGTAATATCGACCGATGTCTATCATATAGTATGATAGAGAGAACTAACATTTATATAATTTAAATTAGAGTTAAATATTGTCACTTTTCCACGTCGTGCTTAGCCTATAATTATAGATATTGCTGTAGACGGATGACTTCCTATTTCATTCTAGAATGTTTCTTACTATAGTTCCCGGATAATTAAACTATAGTTTATAGAAATTAAGTATACATTCTTTCATTAAGTGATATTGATAGCTAATGATCATATCCTTCTATAAGTATAATCTATTATATACTATAATATATATAATATAATCTATTCTGGACAAATATAACGGATTATAGAAAGTATACTTGGTATAGACCAATGCTTCTACTAGGGGGTTGTCTTAAGGGGGTTCGCGGCCTTTTGAAATGATTTTTTTTTTTTTTTTTTTATTTGAGAAAAGTATTATTTAATATATATTTAATATTCTCTGAAACTTGTAGAGCAAATAAAGACTTATAAATGATACAATTTGATGGTTTAGTACAATACCTATTTTGTAAAAAAAAAAATGTGTAAAAAATGGCCTAAATAATAGCAAAATACTCATATTTTAAACTTATAATATTATATCTATAAGTGTATACTTTAAAAAATTTTTAAATGCAGTGCTATATACGATCTATTATTTAATATCATGTCAACTAGCGACATCTATAATTAACGTATTCATATCAAATGAACGCATTACATTGGCTGTAAAATTCGAATTATAAACAAAGTAATTGAGATTGCGTCATTAATTATTTTATTTCAAAATGCCAAGACGTAGTAGAAAATCGATCACCGGACAACTTAACCGTACTAAAACTTCATATGATGATATATTACAAGACCATGTTAGTAATACATAATATATAAATCATATAAATCATCACGATATAATGAAAATATGTATTATAGAATTAAAAACTAGTAAATATTGTTTATTTTATAAATTTTATTTTCATTTTCTACATGTCAAATAAATATACTAGTAATTATCTAATTATATTATTGTATTGTAATCACAACATATAATATATATTAGAAACGTAACATACATAATATATAAATCATAACGATATAATGATTATGTATTATAGAATTAAAAACGAGTAAATATTGTTTATAAATTTATTTTCATTTTCTACATGTCAACTAAATATACTAGTAATTATCTCATTTTATTGTAATCACATCATATAATATATATTAAAAAATTAACATACATAATATATAAATCATATAAATCATAACGATATAATGATTATGTATTATAGAATTCAAAACGAGTAAATATTGTTTATTTTATAAATTTATTTTCATTTTCTACATGTCAACTAAATATACTAGTAATTATCTTATTTTATTGTAATCACATCATATAATATATATTAAAAAATTAACATACATAATATATAAATCATATAAATCATAACGATATAATGATTATGTATTATAGAATTCAAAACGAGTAAATATTGTTTATTTTATAAATTTATTTTAATTTTCTACATGTCAAATAAATATACAAGTAATTATCATATTTTATTGTAATCACATCATATATTATATATTAGAAAATAACATACATAATATTTAAATCATAATGATTCTATCTTTAGGTACTTCAGCTGTGGAAAGAACATATACTCAATTTAGAGACAATTCAAGACTCAAAAATTCAAGAAAAAAGAAACTATTATATACTGTTTATATATTGTACATAAATAAATATGATAAAAAAACTTATTTTCTTGTAAAATAAATGTAATAATTAAGTTTATTATGTGTAATTGGTAATATAATTTAATATAAATATTATTAGAATAACTTATGAGTATATTATTGTGGTATTCTGTTATATTATAATACTAGAAATATATGAATTAGTTTATATATTGTACATAAATAAATATGATAAAAAAACTTATTTTCTTGTAAAATAAATGTCATAAATATAGTTTATTATGTGTAATTGGTAATATAATTTAAAATAAATATTATTAGAATAACTTATGAGTATATTATTGTGGTATTCTTTTATATTATAATACTAGAAATATATGAATTAGTTTATATATTGTACATAAATAAATATGATAAAAAAACTTATTTTCTTGTAAACAAAATTCATAAATATAGCTTATTATATGTAATTATTTGTAATATAATATTATATAAATATTATAAGTACAACACAGTAAAAACTAAACGTTCATTAGACACATTCAGAGTCTAATGAACGTTTAATATTATAAAATTTAACCTAAACGTTCATGAAATATAGTTGTGTAATGAACGTTTATAAATGGTGTATACACGTTCTTTAGACATTTCAGAGTCCAATGAACCTTTAATATTATAAAATTTAAAATAAACGTTCATGAAATATAGTTGTGTAATGAACGTTTATCAACGGTATATAAACGTTCTTTAGACATTTGAATTCCAATGAACCTTTAGATATATTATTAAATACAGAATTATTTTTAAAAAATTCTTGCCAATAATATTAATTTTCGCCTAGATTATTTATTTATATATAGATACAATATCATATTTTAATTTTTCTTTATTTTGTTAAATTGATTTAATTTAGCACTAATGGAATTAAGTATCAATTATTATTTTATTTCTATATTTAAGTTGATATTATGATTTAATAAATAAAGTTACTATTTTAAAATAATAAATTCTTTAAGTATCTATGTTATTTTGATATCATCATAATTTCATTTATGTATCAACTTAATTATAATAATCAACAATAATTATAATCATAATTATATTGATAATTAAGATAATATAAATTTGAAATAATGTTATAATGATTTATCAATATTAAATATTGAAACATTGTATTTAATATTACAAATATTATTAATGTTAAATTCATGTATTAAATATAACATATATGTAATTATATAATATTGTAATATATAAGTCATTACAAGTTAATTACTAATATGAACGTATCTCCGCTAATACATATATAATTATAAGCATATTAATAATATAAAATATTCAGAATATAGAGTCTAATGATCGTTTTTGCATAAACGTTCATTATAATATAGAGTCTAATGAACGTTTATACAAAAACGTTCATTAGAATATAGAGTCTAATGAACGTTTATACACAAACGTTCATTAGAACATAGAGTCTAATGAACGTTTATGCAAAAACGTTCATTAGAATATAGAGTCTAATGAACGTTTATGCAAACACGTTCATTATAAACTGGAGTCTAATGAACGTTATAAAAGGTTCGCTATTTGGACCACCAAATGAACGTTTAAATTGAGTCTAATGAACGTTTAGTTTTTACTGTGAACCTTATGGGTATATTAGTGTGGTATTCTGTTATATTATAATATTAGAAATACATATATATATATATATATATATATTAGTGTGGTATTCTGTTATATTATAATATTAGAAATAAATAAATATACTAAAAAAAATAATTTTATTGTAAACATTTTTTTTTTAAATGTCATAAATATTAGTTTATTATGTGTAATTATTGGTAATATAATATAAATATTATAATAATAACTATGGATATATTAGTGTGGTATTCTATAATAGTATAATGCTATAGATGTTGTCAAAGGTAGAAATAATAAACAAATATTACCATAAAATTAAAAATAAATCTAGTCAAACTTTAAACTCGATTTACTCAGAATATTGAATTTAGTTCATTTTGAATCTTAGAAATTTTTCAGCCCTCTCAATAATTATCCAAACTTGATGAATTTTTCACAGTATCTTCATTATTATATGTATAATAAAACTTGCTTAAAAGAAATGTAATAGACATAGTATAACATATACAAAATTATAAAAATAAAAAATAAAAATTATTATAAATTTAATTTAGCATCATATTTTGTCTTAAAATATTTTGGGTTTTCAGTGAACCATTTTTTTTTTAAATAAGCAATTTTTATTAATATTATATTGGTTAACAATATGCAATTTACATAATTGAAATCGGATCAAAACCCTAGGTGCTGAACAAATTTTAAAATTGGTTAAAATACATAAAAAAAAAAAATCTCCTATCTTAATACATTGTATACTCAAAAGGCCGCGAACCCCCTTAAAGAAACTCCCAACTATAATATTTATGATTACTGCATTACATGCGTTAGTATTTTAGTAATATGATCAGTGATTCCACAGCACCCCATGTTCTGATATAGTCATTTATAGGGGAAAGTAACCGAATACAGACAGTGCCTGAATACCGACACTCTCGGTATCTCAGAAACCATAAATCCTACAAAAAAATGTTTAATGAATAAAATATTCATAATTATATAAATAGTCTAAAAAAGTATTTTTTTTTAATTATTCAAAATATTGCTAATAAATATCCAATACATTGATTTTTTTATTACTTTTTTAAATGTATGAAAAAAATTTCAACTTAAAACCTTCTCAAGAATATACAAATGTTCCAATATAAAATATAACACTATATCATTAAAAAATAAAGCATTCTAAAAATTATATATATAATTTCTATAGTTATTATCAAATATTCATTAAGTTATAAACATATCTATAGGTCATATAAGTCCCTAATACGGGCACTCTAGATGTCTTAATACGGACACCCTATAACCAATCAGCGCACAGCGTATGAACTATTCTAATTTTTATAAAAATATCGTGCGTTATAATAGTAATATCATCAATAAAGCTAAATCTAAAAATGTTATTATTTAGATACTTAAATTGTATTATTAATTAAAAAATAATAAAAATAAATAAATTATTAACTAATTAAATTAGAATAAATTGTGCATAAAATTAATTAGAATAAATTGTTCATAAAATTAATTAGAATAAATTGTTCATAACATTAATTATAAATAATGTAATTGTAATTTGTCTGATTAATTCATCAATAATATATAGTTTATATATTGGTATATATGGTATATGTATTATAATACAGGGTGTCCGACTGTCCGTATTCGGGCATAGGTACCGAATACGGAAACCCCTGTTATATATGGAATTAAAAGATTAAATACAATTTTAAAATCACAATAATATCACAAATCATATAATATTATTATAATGAAATTTTTGAATAAAATAATGAGTCATCAAATGTTAAGACCATTTATTGTTAAAATGTCCTTATTAGGTTACTTTCCCCTATAGGGTTATACCACACGAAAATGGATGCTTTCCTGAATTCTATACAATTGTGATATAAATATTTTAATTCGATATGTGTTTTCCATACTTCATCAGCAATTCACAATTTATTTCAAACTACTTCTACCTATACGTAATCCAGTTTCTCCCTTGTAAGAATTTCCTCGGCTTGATGAGTTATAACTCTTTTCAGTGTAATTTCAGAAATGTTTTACTCTAATATCTAAAATCCTAACCCATGATTAATGTATGTATTAGTTATAACTATACATATATATATATATATATATATATATATATATATATATAAGGTATAATTAATATAATAGGTATTCGGAACACTTAGTTGTGTAGTATTTCATCGTGTCGTTCAATTGTTTAGGCTCTCGTGAATGTCAATCCTATACTATACCATACTATACCTCCCTATAGGTATAGGTATATATATACCATCCTATAGGATATAGGATATCCTTTAGGATATCCTATATATACAATATCAATAGTTTATATATATATATATAGTATTATATTTAAATCTCTTGGATTGTAGTTAGTTTCTGATGATGACATCTGAGAAATATTATTCTATTATAACATTTCCACAATTTCATTTATAAATACGAAGATCATTTTTTCATATATAAAACTATAGTTTGTATTATCAATACAAATATAATATGATAATATAAGTGAGCGTGTGTATAAATAAATGATCAACTATGGTTGATACAATATATTGTTAAAGATATATCGTTAAAACCATATACGCCTTAACATGTGAGGGGCTTCCAGATTATTTAGATATTAGAGACATATGGTTTAAGAGGCATATACACCTAAGTGTAAAACTTCTATAAGTTCCTGCAGGATGGGATGCAAGAACTCCACCGAAATAACAATAACAACAACAACAACAATATGCATGTAAAGATCAACACATACGAAGTTTAATTAACCTCTACGATTATACATAACCATGGAAACATAATATTAAATATATGACATAGATACATTATCGTTATATGGGCATCACTTAAAAGCGATTATAATGAAGATATTGTTGTATTAAAGCGATATAATAATTTAAATGAAATATAATTGTTACTAAATAAATTAAATTTGTATATAAATGTCTTTAAAGTTTACTATTAAATCTTCATTAATATAAATAAATAATTATAGTATTGTGCTTACTGTTATTATATTATTTATAATATTATATATATATATATATATATATGTATAAAAACATACACAATATATTCATAAAAATTAACTGCACCATTCAAACTTTGAGTTCATTTCCTTTTACATTCCTCTTAATACATAGCGAATTCGCATGTTTAACCTATATTCACACGTATTTTTTTACACATATTCACACATACAAGTACACACATAAGTACACATGTAAGTGTATAAGCTTACTTATCAATCTAATCTCAACACTACACCCATTGTTAGTCATACAGTATCCTCAAAGGTTTTCCAAAGGAAATATACTGCACTCCCTATCTATCTCTAGTACCTCGAAATGTAAATTTAAAATGAAAAAACAATATTAACACTAGATGGCGAAATAGTATATGAAATGTTAAATCATGTGATATTTTTATTTAAATTTCTTGTTTTCTAATTATATACATACATTTAAAATCATTACAATATAATACAATACATGTAGTTTTTTTAATATTAGATTTATAACAATATATTTATCATTTATTTTATTTGTTTATATTAAATATAACTAATCAGTGTATTCTATTGTTATATAATTATATTATCATTTTAAAATCATGTAAATACATATTATAATACAATATACATGTATATTGTATATAATTTATTATTTACTATTACAATAAATATAGAAATGTCTTATTATCTGAATAATACCGCTAGATGGCAATATCGAATTATTAGGTGACACAAATATACACAAGTGCAATATCTTTCTTTTGGAAAATCTTTGGTATCCTATAGGATATATATATATATATATATATATATATATATATATATATATATATATATATATATATATGATATATCCAGAGCTGGGTACGATACTCAAAAAAATATATAATAGATACAATTACAATTACACACTTTTAATTAGAACATATACCTTCACTATAGATATAGTGAAGGAACATGTTCTATGAATCTTGAAAGAAATGATGGATTTGAAATATGTCTATAGACCATATATAGCAATCCTATAGGATGCAAAATGATTGTTATTAATATAGGAGTTATAATAGACTATTTTAATATTAAAAATCCATGAAAATTCACGAAAATATGATAGGCTAGTGCATTTATTAATAATATATATGTTAGCATATATTATACATATATGTTAGTATATGTTAGTGCAAAATAAAGGATATCAATTATTAATAATTCTGGTGATATTTTATATATTTTTTCTTTAACCATAAAATGGGATATTAATTATTTCAGTAATACATTCAGATGATATATGTGACATTTCTGGCAATATATTTGTGGCTATTTTTTAGTGATAGCTCGAGTTGATAGAGTTTAGTCTACTAACATATATAACATATGTGTTATTTTAATTTTATTTCTATTGTGAGGATGTATGTATGTATTTAAATATTTGTTATTTTTATTGAATAATTTTTGTATCGGTACAATTCTTTATATTAATACATAACTTAAACTAATATTATATAATTATATATAATATATAAAATACATTTCAATATATTATAAGTTTATATAAAATACAATATATATATATATATATATATATATATATATATTTATTGGTATCAACAATATTGCTTATTTATTTAATCTTAATGAATATACACCATGATGTATACTCATTTGACTTATGAAATTAACTGCATTAACTGCATTCAGTTATATACTATTATCTATAGCTATATATATATATATATATATATATATATATATATTATCACGTAAAACACACTTGTATCAAGGTCTTTTCTATAGTATTATATATAGTATTATCTATAGAGAAACTATCGATTATTATTGAGTTCAATTTAGTATACATAATATACATGTAAAGTACGTATAAATGTATACTTGATGTGTACTATATACACACATATTAATATTTCCATTAATTTTTTAAATATCCAATTTTTAATTATATTTATTAAATTAGATTATATTAATAAATGGTATATATTTAAATATATATATATTTGAATTTGTAATTTATTTTGGTGGAGTCCTTTTATCACATCCAGAAATTTAGATGAGTTTTTTTTACAAATAACCGAATTTCTCTAATGATAATGTTAAGCCAATCTTATATATAATATTTAAAATATCATGAATATTTATGATTTCTAAAGAAAATAAATAGAGATATATGTGTATAAACATAATCATATATGATACGATAAGATAGTGTAGGATAATATATTATAAATATACGATATATGTAAATATATTGTTTTCTATTACTAATTATATATATATATATATATATATATATATATATATATATATATATATATATATATACATGCATGTATATTTATAACATATATTTTATAACTGTTAATGTATATTTAGTCGTATTAATATATGTGTTTTGTAACTCATATATATATATATATATATATATATATATATATATATATATATATATATATATATGCGTTGTACGTAAGTTTATATGCTATATATATATTTGGGTATTTCTAGCGTAATATTTATAAACAATCCTGCATCTCACCGAGAAAGTCTGTTAATTGTATAGCGATAAGTGATGCTGGCGATGAGATGCTGCCTACAGGTACCGGGCAGCAGCGATACCAGTAGCGCCACCACTACTGCGCCTAGAACAATCCTCTCTGATGAATCACGTGAGATGCATCACGTGACTGGCCGGCAGCCGTCAACGGATCATCCACTTGAGGTCGTCACACAGGTAGACCGCGCAACCTGATGAATAATCGAAGTAAAGGGGGCGGAGGCGGGCGTCGCGAGGGGGAGGAGTCTATGCGCCGCGGCGGTTTGTTTACGCGTCGCTCTATCGCGCGTTACCTGGATCGCGGGCACGGCTCGCTCCCCTATTGGTCTAGCTGGCTTATCACGTGACGTAATCGCTGTCTAGCGTCGCGCTCTCGCTCACCTGTAATCGATCACCCGCGCGCGCGCGATACAGCGAGAGAGCGCGAGAGAGCGCGAGATCCGGTGAGATCGCGCGCGAGAGGAGGCGATAGGTGGGTGGTCTACGTTCGACGACAGGTATTCATTTCGTACCGAGTGAAAGTCGGATTAGCAGGTATACCACCTATAGGTAGTAAGGACGTCCAAGTAAGCACGACCACAAGGGTAGCGACACTCACGGGTAATAGAAACATTAGTCTATAGACTACGCTAACCCGGAAGTCGTACCATTACCCCGTTATCACCCCGCCGGTGTCATCGGACACTTCGTCCATCCCTTGACCAACGGTCAATCACCTCATCAGTCTGTACGTCCCTAGATAGATAGTAATAAGTAGAAGTACGGGCCGCAATATTACGGCCGACTATCGTATGAACCAGGCGGCTGCTGTGTCGACCGCTGCGAATACGATGACCTTGACGAAGTCCAGGTTCTCGGTGAGGGGCCTACTTAACTCTACGGACGCGTACGAGCACCACCAGCCCCACCATCAGAGCCACCACCAGAGCCACCTGGTGGTACCTCCTCCCCCGCCGTTAACTCCCACATTGACCGCTAGGGAATCCGCTAGACGGAGCGACTGTTCGTACGACTCGTTTCCGGTGGCCCCTACGTCGGCTGCCGGTCTGATATCCGGCCTACATTCTCCTATGGCCACTAGCAGTCAGTTCCGGTTACCCGACCACTACCACGAACAGTATGCTCTCGGCTTCAAGTCAGCTTCAGCCTCTTCAGCCGCCGCAGCATCAGCCATCAGGAGAGAATATCAAGGTTAACGGTCGCTAGAGGTATAACGAGATGGTGGTGTACCTTAGGAATGTACCGGTGTGTAATAGATGTAGCCTATAGTTGTGATGTAATGTGTCGATTGATTAAGCAATTATGAAAATATTAGCTTCCTTATTTACATATTTATATAATATATTTTAAATAATCTTGAATATAAAATATACATTTATATATATATATATATATATATATATATATATATATATATATATATATATGTTATTATATAATTATATATTGGTGGTCACAAATTAATTATTTTGTGAATACGTATTAATTTTTGATTAAGATAAATTGTATATTAAAATTATAATTTTAAAAATAATAATAATTATAATAGAAAATCATATATATATATATATATATATATATATATATATATATATATAATACAATATTATATATATATATATACAAATATATTTATACTCATTTTATATATAAAAAATATATTTTAATATACATCATATGCATTATATTAAATTATATATATATATATATATATATATACATATTTTACAAATATAATTATTTGTGTATATAAATATAATTATAATTATGTATTTATATAATTAAACATATATATATATATATATGATTGTGTAATTAAATATAGTAAGATATCATGCACTACAACATTAAATGTGAATACTAATGGTAAAATGCGCGTTTGTAACATTCTATGTTTGTGAAAAAAAATCAATCCGAAATAAATATTTGCTATAAATATAATTGTACTAAACTCGCATGTCGTAAATGTATAATAACTTAAATGTGTGACCTAGAAGTGTATGTATCTATTTATACATTGTATTTTCTTAACCATTAATTAATAGAATTTATATTAAATATACTATATATTTAATATATTATTTCATATTTTAATATTTACGTGATATATCTTATATATAATATCATACTTATATTATATTTATTCCTAATTGTATTATTATATCACGCACAAGAGTAATGTAATGCCAATATACACGTATTGTACTTTAATCAGACCGTGCATTTGCACTAAGGTACCTATAGTCCTATAGGGAATTCACTATGTTATTATGCATGCATAATCGTATTACCCGTAAATATATATATATATATATATATATATATATATATATATATATATATATATATATATATATATAAAAGACTACCCCATTCGGACCAGTAATTTACAAACGGTTCTTGAACCTCTCTATAGAGGTGTACTTATAAGTGTACATTTTGTAATTAAAAAATTATGATTTATATTGATAATTATATAATAATACTTAATTGTCTACGGTACACAATTTGTAGTGTACATGTTACATTTATACACCAATAGTGGTCCGAATTAGTATACAAATCAAAAGAAAATAAAAATGTTTATTTGTTATAAATAATTTGTCAATTGAAAATATTGTGTATGGTATACCGTAGAAAATTAAGTATCATTATATCATTATTAATATAAATCATAATTTGTTCCTGTATAATGTACCGTAATGATTAACCCTAATACATATAATTAAGTTATTACTTATTTATATAAAAAATTGAGTTTATATATTTATTCGTTATAATAAATTAAATATTTAAATAATTAAAAATAATAGACAATATAAGTATTAATAATACACATTAATATCTACATATATAAGGATACTTCAAAGTAGTAATACTATTATATAAATTAATATTAATAATTCTAAAAATTAATGTATATAACCTTTTTTAATTCAATTGTTAAAATTGAGTATATAATTATATAATATACAACATATAACAATCTTCTATATTATTTGTTTTTGATTAAATGCTTATAAAGCGTAATATTTGAGGTGGTCCGAATTAGGGCTAGTCCGAATTCGGGAAGTCTCTTCTACTTTAACAATCGCTAAATAGATAATAATATATATATCCGCGATATAAGTTCCTTGGTATCCCCTCGTTGACATCTGAATACATGTCTAGATTATAATACAAATTATATATATATATTAAGTTAATTTAATATTATTAATATATATATATATTATAATTTTTTTTTTCATTTTTTTTATTACATAGTAATTATTTAATTATATGTATACATGTAAACAAGCTACAACTTTAGCTATTCCCACACTTAACACATACATGTGAATGATCAGCGACAGGATGAATGACATTTAGCTTCACTGTAAGTTATATATATTTATATATATATATATATATATATATATATATATATATATATAGAACTCAGAAGGTGTATCGAACTACTATAGTAAGCTATAGTATAATATATATATTATAGTCAAATTATAGTTAACTATAGTCAGCTATAGCTATATATAGGTATACCTATATATAGATAGAAGTTTGAGTTCTACCCGGTTAATTATTCGAGAATGGAAAATAATAATACAAATATATGATAAAAAATAATATGCAATTTGATAACCTTCTACAAAACTTTTGAAAAATATTATTTAAATAAAAGAATTAGTAATCAACAAAACAATAATAATTTCATACCACTATATTATTTTTATAATGTATATATATATATATATACATATACACATATACATTGTTATTAGTATTGTTATTTTTATTTGGTGCACCATGGAGTCCTTTCACCCCATCCAGGAACTTAGATGAAGTTTTCACTTATAACCATATATGGCTCTAATGCCCCTCCGAATCCGCTCTCATGTTAAGGCATCCATGGTTTTAACGAGAGCCGATAATTTATTTATACACAATTATATAAGATAACTTCTAAATAATATTTTAAGACCCATTTTATAACAATAATTAATAGTCCGGACGTCGTCCGGCGGACGAGGCTCGGACCCATGTCCTACTGCTTGTGTGTCTGACGCCTTAGCCACTGAGCCACATAGGTAGTTATACACATACATACATACACACGCATAAACACATACATATACACATATATTTATATGAAATTAAATATATCAGTATTATCAGTATATAAGTTATATAAAATTCATATAAATAAATAGATATTGATTAATAAATATTAACAAAAATGTTTAAATGTAAAATATAATATATATTCTAAAAAAAATAAATGCCAAATGGAATATTTCTATTAAATAGTAAAAGCTCAAATCATTTAAATGTGTACATTATAAATAAAGTAATGCACAAATAAAAAATAAAAATGTCCATTCCCGAGTAATTACTTCATCATGTTTAAAATTCATATAAATAAATAGATATTGATTAATAAATATTAACAAAAATGTTTAAATGTAAAATATAATATATATTCTAAAAAAAATAAATGCCAAATGGAATATTTCTATTAAATAGTAAAAGCTCAAATCATTTAAATGTGTACATTATAAATAAAGTAATGCACAAATAAAAAATAAAAATGTCCATTCCCGAGTAATTACTTCATCATGTTTAAAATAAATTATAATAAATATAATTAAGTATATAAAAGTAACTTATCATATTTAAAAAATATATATACAGTCAACTCTCGGTAAGTCGGACTACGGATAAGTCTGACTTCTCGATAAGTCGGACACGTTTAGTTGGTTTGGTTAGATTTGTATCTAGATCAATGTTAAATTAATCTGATAAGTTGAATTGGATAAGTTCGACTTTTCTATAAGTCGGACACATATTATAATAATTTTATGATTTTTATACTGGATAAGTAGGACTTAATTATTTTTATAAAATGTCAGAAATGTTTAGTTTGAATAATGTATATTATAATTGTAGTAAGTAATATTATTGAATACCACATTTTATGTTATTGATTTTTGCATAATTCCACATTTTGGTAACCCTTTAATTCACGCTGCGCGTCGCATGTCTTATTAGCATGATCTTATGAATCTCGGATAAGTCGGACATCTCGCTAAGTCGGACAATTTTCCCGGTCCCTTGCGAGTCCGACCTATAGGGAGTTTACTGTAGTTGGAAAATACATAAAAAAGATATGTAAGATATAATATATCATTTAATACATCGAAATATAATTATATTTAATCTTCTATAGAAATATACTATAGTAAACGTATTTATATTATTGAATAATTTAAATATGTTTTCAAGAAGATTCCATAAAAAAGGACTATTGTAAGTTATATATTAATCAAATGACAACATTCATCATCTCAGTAATGTCGATGATAATATGCGAATGTAATAATACATATACATGCGAATGATTTACATATATGTGTGAAATTGCGCATATTCTATGAATAGAATATATGACATTTTTTTAATGAAAAATGATATATATATCATTTTTATATAAGTTATAACTATTATTTTATTAATAAGAAATAATATGAATACAAATTATATATATATATATATTATAAATGGTTTCTATAGGTGCGTACGTCAATGCGCATATTAACGCATACATTAGTGCGCATGTCTGCGCTGTGAATGATTCATAACTAATACCATGCATGGTGCACCAGTAGAATAAAACACCACTTTTTAGGATCCTGATTTCAATATAGCACCAGCACTTTTTTATGTTGATCGAACGACTGCAATGTTTAACGAGGTATCACCTAGTGCGTATGTGTGTGCGTATGTGTGTGCGTAGGTGTGTGCGTATGTGTGTGCGTATGTATATGTGTGTATATATTATATAGCCCTATATATAGGGCTATAGAATATATATAGGGAATTTTTATGTGTACTTATGCATATATATATATATATATGTTAGTTTTAGAATAGCTATATGTTTAAGCGCGCGTATGTATATGTTAGATGGGCATTTCCGTTCTACATATATATACATGCCTTATAGGCCTATATATAGGCATAAGCGCACGAGTAAACGCGCGTTCGAAACCGGTGTTGTACGCATACCTTATAAGGCTATAGCATATCCTATGAACTATTAATGAAATAAATGTTAAAGCTGGTAAGGGTTTATGTATTTATGGGTTACAGTTCTGGGTTATAGTTCTGGGTTACAGTTATATGCTTGTAACCATGGTTATCATTTAAAGTAGTTCGGGTTTTGGGTTTCGGAATATATATCTAGTTATGTGTTTTTTATAGTAATTATATATATATATATATATATATATATAATTGTATATATACACAATTAACTGGATTGTAGAAAATCCTATAACCATGAAATATTCGCTAATTCATAACAATACAAAATTATTAAATCACATTACATTCATTGTTGAAAAACCTTACCGGATTTTAAGCATTTCATGTTGGGTCAAAAGTTTTGACTCAAAACCCATAAATAGATTCACATATATACTATAAGTTCTTGTTTGTATCATTAAAGATTTGTATTTGCAGTGTTCGAGCGTAATTCATAGCATGCTATATAACGGTTACACATAACGGTTACACATAACGGTTACACATGTGCACTGTACGCACGTTAAGCCGGTTCTGCTCCAACCACATCATATGTATATGCACTCGTATATATATATATATATATATATATATATATACATATATAGAAATAATCATTACTAATATGTAGATGACATCGCTAGATACATTACAGAGTGGCATTGAGAAATTTGATTTATTCATATTTATATGTATATATAAATATGTCGCCCAGTTCCTACACAGTGGAATACATTGTATACAGTGGAATACTGCAGGCTACTGCACGCGCGTACACGAGCACAGACGAACGCACACCTCGATACATCATAATACTATAGTACTATAGGGTATTACTATAGTACTATAGGGTATTACTATAGTGCTATAGGGTATTACTATAGTGCTATAGGGTATTACTATAGTGCTATAGGGTATTACTATAGTACTATAGGGTATTACTATAGTACTATAGGGTATTACTATAGTGCTATAGGGTAATACTATAGTACTATAGGGTATTACTATAGTGCTATAGGGTATTACTATAGTACTATAGGGTATTACTATAGTACTATAGGGTATTACTATAGTACTATAGGGTATTACTATAGTACTATACTATAGTATGTATACATAACGGTGAGATTAGACTACTTTATTCACGAGTAACACGGCCTATAGGTATAGTAATACCGCCTATAACCTATAGGTTATAACCTATACCTTTATAGAGGTATAACGTTATACCTCTATGTAACGGCTTCTAATATAGGGAAAATATAGGACATATCATTCACTTTTATGCATGTAATCTTTTTATTGGTGTATAACAAATAAATAATTATTAATAAAGTTATAATAATGAAGTTTGGGCGTATTATATAGAATTAAATGTTATTAATAATCAAAATAAATGTACTTGTTCCCCCCACGGCTTCATCACTACGAATATAACGATAGCACTAGTAACAATAGTAAAGAGTGCTTATGGGTCTTCCATTGTTTACCATAGTATTGAATGTGTTATATTTGATTAAGTATACTGACAAGTTGCGTATTTATAGTATATATCATATATCATATATAATGTCTACTGATACTTTATATAGTTTATATACTACCCATAGGTACTATCCACATGTACTACCCATAGGTACTACCCATAGGTACTACCCATAGGTACTACCCATAGGTACTATATATACAGCAGTGTACCTAGCGGGACTGTAACACGTGATACGCATAAAAGCGAGAAATATACACGTGACCTTATCATGTGTGTACTGGATATATACACACGAGACACACTGTAACCTAGGCGCTGTATTAATAATACATGTACATCTAGTATATAGGTATGTCTACTAAAGATTAATATCTTATCGATAGTAGAATATATGTATATGTATATGTGTATATGATAAATGGACAATAATAGTAACACTGTAACTGTATACTGCAGTGTGTTGCAGTGTGTTGCAGTGTGTCATAACAGTGTTGTTATTATATAACGTTAGCGACTGGATTTGCAGACTGGAGATTAATTGAAAATATATAAAAACTATTTAAATATATATACATACACACACACACATATATATATATATATATATATATATATATATATATATATATATATATATATATATATATATATATATATATATATATATATATATAAATAACAATCTAAATATAAAATGTATCTGAATTCTATTTATATATATATATATATATATATATATATATATATTATGTGTGTACCTATATAGGTATATTAAATTACCATATATACCATAGTATATATATATATATATATATATATATATATATATATATATATATATACTTTATATATAAAGTAATAATATTAGTAATAGTTATTACAAAATTATAAAATTCATTAAATAATACTAATAACTTTTGTATTGATTAGTATAATGCAGATATATGTATTACGTTAAAAACGGCTATTGGTAGTAACACGGCTATACCACGGATATTGTTAGGAGATTAACGATAGTTTATATTTTCTTATTAAAAATCAATTAATAATATTTTATAATTATTTAATTTAATAAGTATTAAAATGAAGGTATATCTTCAAGTGTTATAATATTATATTAATATATGATGTTATATAACATAATTTATTAAACATTACTGTGCGACGCACAGTGTGCGTTAAGCGATATAATTTTTTTTTTAATTATAACAATTAAAATAGTATACTATAGGCGATAACATGAACGATAAACATATTTTGTTTATTTTTCTGACAATGTGTGCGACACACTGTGCGACGCACAGTGTGCGTGCGCCGACTAATTCTAAAAAAAAATACAAAATACAAAAAAAAATTTAATCTCGACATTTTTCATAACATAGTTGATGGTTTCCTATAGGATTATAAATAAGATTATTTCGTATACGTATATATATATATACGAAATTTAAATTTATTTAAATTTAATATATTCTTTAATATGAATTTACGAAATACAAATATAGTTTTGATTTTCAAACCTAAATTAATGTCTCAAATGAAATTACCCACATTTGTTGATACATATAGACATTATATATCTATTTTAGATGAAGATACTTGTGCTATTGCTTCAACTGTTGATAGTATTATAAAAATATGGGAATCGCACATTGTGCGTATCCGGCGATAACAAAATGAATTTCACGTGATCATTACGTAATACAGTAGTCACGTGGAATACAGTCACGTGACTAGCGGTAATGTGTTTACGTAATCGGCCGCGGATTGCGTAACCGGATAAAGAGAGATACGGAGAAAGGGGAGGGGCCAGAAAGAGGCGGTGCGAGAGAGAGGCGGGCGTAAGATGTCCAGACTGTAACGTTCAGAACACTCTCGCCTACGGGATGCCCGAGAGAGTTCACCTCCGGTCTGTTTCTATGCAAAACTACAGCACAGGTGCGAGTGTTACGTAATGTAACCTTCAGAGATTATCACGCATGCGCACATATCGTTTCCGGTTTCGGGTTTTGAAAAAATATTATGATTTATAATTTATACTTAATATAATATTATCCCAATCCCTGTAACATCACCTGTATCTCGCAATGCAAACACTGTATAGTATACACACACATGCGCACATGTTACCTAACGAATAACGCGTAATTCACATGCAGAATATATTCTATATATCAATATATATATATATATATATATATATATATATATATATATTGATATATCATATATCATTGATTTATCATAATAAATATAAATATATTATTTATATAATGTATATTATATATAATTATAATTACATGATTCATAAAATTTAGATCCATAAAATCGCATAACACATTCATGAAATATATACAACAATTGATCTCAGGTGGCAACCTGTAATACTAATACTAATATACTAATATTGTTTGTCATTATTATTTTATTTATTAATTTCCGTACGGTTTATTCTATTTTATTATTATTAATGGTATTTATTGTTTTACCTACTTTTATTATTTGTATTCTATATATAGAATATTCTATAGAATGTATTCTATATATATACACTTTTGAGAAATCGTTCATGATTTATTTAAATAAAATTGCAATCAATCAATCAACATTATACTTATATAATTATCATATACTAATTGTATTATAATTAATTATATAATTATATAATAATCACATTATAATCACATAATATAAATATATTATAATAGAGAGATATTATCGTATATTTTATATTATTTACTTATAAATATTAAAAATAACATTATTTACTCATTTATAACCATGGTAACTATAGTTACCATGGTATATACATACTAAAATGATCTATTTATAGAAATAAAATAAAAATTTTAAACATGCAATATTTTCATTTTATAAAATAATTAATTATTTAAATTAATAATGTTTTGTTGCGAATATATATACATTTATGTATATATGTTTACTGTGTGATATATATATATATATATATATATATATATATGAGTATGTATATTAGTATAGTAGTAGTGACTTAGTTATTTCAATACAAATGATATATTGAATGTATATATATACATACATAATAAATGTCTTTATAACCTATATAATGTATTTATAACTTATATCAAGCATACATTGAACTTACTCTCTCTATATATATATATATATATATATATATATATATTAGGCATATTTTTATATATGCATTCTCATAATTACACTTTATTAAATAAATAAACTAAGTTTATTTATATAATTAAGTCATTATATTGTTTATAATAAGTATATCAAAGTATACTTTATATACAATTGTATACTTTGTATACAATTGTATACTTTGTATACTTAACCTTATAAGGTTATATAAATGTAATAATTGTTGAAATAAACACGCTTATGAAATTATAGATACAATTTAAAAAATAATTGTTATTTATAAAAACTACATGCAATGAATGTTCGTCTAACTTCGTGTAGGGAAATATTAGTTATACGGACAGTTTTAGATAATGTTGTACAACTTTATAAATATCATTCATTATTCAATATTTATTCAAAATAGATATATTTTAATATATTGAATAAGAATGGCGTATTATGTTGTAATATTAGCTATCTATAGATTTGTAATGCATTATCACCATGGTGATTACATTCAATCAATGGCGTATCTAAGTATAACGCTTTATAATCTATATAATCATTAATATTATTTATTAATTAAATATATTATATTACTTTATTTTAAATAGTTCTTTAATATCCATTTTTAATTTGTAATTGATATTATATAATATTGATTTAATATATTTTGTGTATATTTTTATATATTATGTTTTACTAAACACATATTTAATTTTTTTAAAGTAAATCAAATTTTTAGATTTTCCTCCTAGAATTGTGTTGTTAATAGATATATAAATTATGTTTACTCAATCTAATAAAGCATATATACTATATATATACAGTCAAAGCTCGATAACTCAACATTGACGGGACGGAGTTTTCATGTTGAGTTAGCGAGTATGTTGAGTTATCGGATGTATAAATGAATGACTTAATTAATGTTTTATTCACATAAATGCATTCAAAATAGTACTCGTATGATAATATAATAATTGTAATTGTATTTTTACGTTTATATATTTATATCCATATATTATTAAATAAAACCATGTTGAATAATGTATGTTGAATTATATTTGTTGAGCAATGTAGTTTTATTATATGTAAAAGATACGAATCCAACAACATATGTTTGTGATATTTTGATTTTTCATAAATGTTGAGTTATCGGATGTATATTTACATGTAATGTATAGGCTAGGATTATAAAAACGATGTTGAGTTATGTTTATGTTGAGTTATATTTGTTGAGTAATAGGGTTTTTGTTAACATGTAAAAGATACGAATCCAACCAAATATTTTTTGGATGTTGAGTTATCGGCATGTTGAGTTACCGAGCTTCTATAGAATTTTTTACAGTATACTGTATATATATATATATATATATATATATATATATATATATATTAACGCACATATTATATATATATATATATATATATATATATATATATATATATATATATATTAACAATTGTTAGATTGGACCTATAGGAAACTATATATATATAAGAGATACATAGGGTGGCCGTACTACCATCCTGTCTACTATACATACATATTGAGTTAAATTTGAATTATAATTGGAAATTGGATATACAATCAATAGTAAGTGTGATCGCTATAGAGGATATAACTATAAGGACATCTCTAATGGGATATATATATATATATATATATATATATATATATATATATATATATATATATATGTGTGTGTGTGTGTAGTGATAGGACAATACTATAATGTTTATATGTGTGTATATTATATCCATATATAAAGTCAGATAATGTTGTAGTTGGAGCAGTGGTGGTATACGACATGTTATAACATTTCGTGAACCAATGCAGCACTATGTGCAAAACGCGTGTATTTTGAACATTATTACTATATATATATAGTACTATTTAACAGCGATTCATATATGTATCCCTGTAGGTATGTATCCCTGTAGGTGCACCATGTATTGCGAAATGCATATAAAATTACAGTAATCGTATTACTACAAACAATCTAAGTACATAATACCCTATAGGGTATACCTTCTAATACCTTATAAGGTTATATATATAAGCGGCTGTTAACCCTTCAATGATGAGTATAAACCCTTTACCAAATTCATCTATTTAGTATGGGTTTTAGTATTAGTAGTTAGAGGTTTATGTATATATAAACACTAAAACTTTATATGTATACTATAGTATACATATAAAGTTTTAGTGAGTATTTAAATCCCTTCTAAGGTATTTAAATATTAGGTTAATATACTAAATACTTATATATATATATATATATATATATATATATATATATATATATATGTATATTAATATTATGTTTATGTGTATATAAACTATAATATATCATAGTATATTATATTATATATTATCTACAAACAACCAACATTTAAAATGTGATTAATATATGATATATATGATATATATATATATATATATACTATATTAACCTTGAATATGAACGATGCCATGAATAGACGAACTCGTGAACTAATGTACCATATGTACTGTGCATAGTATACATGCATTAATATATGTGCTATTATAACTGTTGATCAAAGCATATATGTTTATATATATCTGAAAGAAGTATAGTCATTATAATAAATATATATAACATTTAATATTTATAATACATTATAATGTATACATATATGCATTTATATAAAATATTGTATATTTATAAAATAACATTGATATTAAATAAACATTAAATAAAGGTCAATTCAATAATTATATTATGATATTATTTGTGTGCTTCCAATATTAATATTATTAGAAATTTTTGTTTACAAAATAGTAAATATAAATATATATATTATTAATTAATTCATATCATTTCTCTGTAGAACATACGGTAAGTGAATTAATACTTAACAATGTATACCTATATGTTATGTAGGGTATACAGGTTAGGTGGGTTATGTGGGTTAGGTTGGTTAAGAGATACCTATTTATTTTAAATTAATTATAAATAAAATAAAAAATATGAATACATAAATGTTATCAAATTTAGTAAGCGACACTATTAAATTTGTATATTTCAGTTAGTCATGATAATAGGTGAATCATAATATTCAAATTAATATATTTAAATAATATATCTATAGAATATGTAATCTTTTATGTATAGTAATTAATAATATAATAATAATTAAGTTTATTTTTACACTTAAATAATATATATATATATATAATGTTAATAGTTATTCGTTATTTAATATTAATAATTGCTTATATTTATTATTTATAATTATATATGTAATAAATATATATTCCCGCGCATGAGAAGGGGTCTACATGACCCTAATTTAGTGCTCAATAAACCGAATATCATCATCATCATATATATATAATTAATTTCAAATTATTATTAAATATTATTTTTAATATTAAATATTATTATATGATATATATTATATAACACATATGTGTTATATAATATATATATATATATAACTTATATTATATTTTAAATTAATAAATAATATAATTTAGCGGATTCATAATATTGACGATACATACATCATATATGTAAGGTATATGTAAACCATGATTGCAAGTGATATAGTAATATATTACGATATCACTTGCAATCATGGTTTACATATACCTTACCTCGTATTCAAATATACATTTAAATATTCAAATGAATGTATGGAATATAGTGTATAGTATACACTGTATACAGATATAATATCATATATATATATATATATATATATATATATATATATGTTCACCCTATATATAGGGAATTAGTGTATTAACTACAGTTGACATATCATACTACAAATACTAGCCAGTATATATACTAGACATGCATGTCCATGGAACGTTTTCTTTTAGATTTACGAATAAAGTTCGCATTGAAATAAATTACAGTAATATTTAACATTGTTCATCTCGATATGACTTACGTTAGTTGCACACGTTCTCATTGGTTACTGTATGGTCACGTGATGTAAACAACACATCGCAGTGTACACACCGTAGTGTCCCGTAGTGTAATTTGACCAGCTTCAAGTGGTTTCCTTTGTACTGGTCCACATGTGATATGATATGAACTTCAACATGTATATATATATATATAATAATAATAAGTTAGTATAGTATATTATATTATATACTTATACTTTATGAAGTAAGAAATATATTGAGAATATTATATCTATATTTAGAATATGTATGTATTATATAGAAAACATAAATACTATTCACCCTATATGGTATACGTATATCGTATACTAATATGCACAAAGCCACAGAGGTGTTGATATTCTTATATAATAATAAGCAGCTCATATTTGTATTGTAACTTGGTGAATGAATCGTATACGTATTCTAAAGCGCATTGTGTGAATCAGACATTACAATTATGTATATATATATATATATATATATATATATATATGTGTGTGTGTATGTATGTATACATATACGAATGCCTATACGAATATTTGTGTCAAAGACATTTTTAACATTTAAATAATATTAAATAAGCTCAAATAAATAAGATATGTTATAACAACATAATCCAGTAATAACGAATAACGATAATATAACTGTACTACGTACTACACTGTACAGTACAGTGTACGTGCAATACAATTACGTGTTATTAAGTTAATAAGTTAATAAGTACTTAATTAAAACGTTTTAAGTTGATATTAAAGATTACCTATATTCATATGCAGTATACTGCATTCATATATGAATTAAGTAAATATATACTATATAATATATATATATATATATATATAAATGAAATTGTTAAATACGTACTAACACATAATAGCGATCATGTGATATACTGATTTAGTCACATGTTAACTAACGAGTCTTTAATAACAACACAAACGTATTTCATATACAGATATACTATAGTATACGCATTACGATTTTAAACTATTATTTTCATAAAGGTTTACTATATCCGATGTTATAAAATAGGTATAAGATTGAAACCAACAAACACTTGTTATTTTACACAAACAAATTTCTATAACGAATATTTTCTATAAAAGGTTTTTTTACTGAATAACGTTAATAAAGTAATAATAGTTATAATAGGTAAAATAGTTATTATATATATTATATATTTATAAAATTGTAAATTTATAATATATAAATGTATGTAATTACAAATATTTATAATATATATATATTAAATAATAGTGTTATAATAATTTATAAGGCATTAATGTTCGTATACAAGTGTACAAGTATACTACAGTATTGTATACATTATAATGTATATAATGTATTATAATATATAAAGTATACTTTACGGAGAAATATATACGTTGTCCATTGTACCCTTCCCCATTACCCAAAATACCTCCCCAACGGGAACCCTGATAATACCAACCCACACACATATGTGTATGTGCACGCCTAAAAAGTTAAAAAAAACCCAATTCCTATTTGTTTTTTATCGTTTCCTGAGTGTCTTAATGAGAATCGGTTTTAAAACGATTCCTAAAATTCAAGTTTAGGAATAGTTTTATGCGTGATATCCCATGTGTGTGTGCGAGTTATGCAATCAGTAGCTATTCCACGCACTGGTAATGGTACTTTGCTAAGGACATTCAATATTGTATTATCAACTCTTTGGGTTTACGGCATAAACTGTATGCATAAACTGTATGCATATCTATTGCCATATATATATATATATATATATATATATATATATATATATATATATATATATATATATATATATATATATATATATAGATAGACATATCCATAGACATATATATATATATATATATATATATATATCGATATATCTATAGAAATACATTATACTTATACACTAATTTTCAGCCACCGTGATTTATTATTATTATACTATATATAAACTCAAATGTCTATGCACGTGTGTGTATCTATGTGTATGTATGTGTATTCATACATATAAATACACGATCGTCAATACTTTTTTGAATAGAATAGAATTAATGCATAAACTCGTTCACACGCATGCGCACCTCCATGCGCACCTCTATCATAGGTGTTGACAATGTAATGTATGATATTTGAGCAATACGGCTATTTTTAGCGATATTATTTAATTCGTTTATTTTATTGAAAGAAATATGATTGATAAATCGTATCGAATTTATTGATTTCTATTTATTGTGATATATTCATATTCACATTAAATCTTTATTTAATCGATATAATAGCATATTATAATATATATTCTTATTAGTAGAATATATATAAGTGTATATACTTGTATGGAAATAATGTGAATATTATAATTATGTATTTAGTTAATATTAATAATTAAATAAATGTGATATCGCAATAGAATATATATATTCTATAGAATATATATATATAAAGGTAGAATTACTTATAGGTTATATATAACACTGGTGATAAGTTATAACTGATAACTAACTAGTTATTTATTCGCAATATAATACTGATAATAATAATAAATAACAAAATCGATGATAATCAGAAAAAAAATGTAAATATATAAATTAATATTAATGATAATTTAATTAAAAATTAAAATAATAATAACTATGATTTAAATTTTATATGAATCATTATGTATGACATAATGATGCTAATAATACTTAAATAATTATTATATAATACTTCATGTAACAATATATGTATGTGTACAAAGTTATTCATAAATAAATTATACACATATCAACACTTTTTAATTATACACACACAATATATATATATATATATATATATATATATATATATATATATATATATATATATGAATATTACATATCTATGGAGCGTTCACATTACATAGTTCACATTGCATAGTTAATTAGATAAAGCTCTACTGACACGATGATCCCCCAACTAACATGGATACACACGTCGCGAACACGGCAACCACTACAGGACCGTTTGTTTACGTTGCAGAGACGCCATTACGGTGGGCGTGGTTTCAGCCGATAGGCGTGACAATGATGTATCTTCTGCTAATTATTATTTTTATTTAGTTTTGATTATAATCAAACTCTCTCTCTATATATATTTCCACACTATACAATGTACATGTGTACAGTGTTAACAGAACTGTATAGTTAGCGATCTATTTAGAGTATATATGGGTATTTGGGTAAAGTTTGTTTACCTGTCAAAGTAGGCGATATGGATGTAGATTTATAGGTGATATGAATATATGTTGTTATTGTTATTGTTATTTTGGTGGAGTCCTTTCATCCCACCGAGTAACTTATATATAAGTTTATGTGAAGTTTATATCATATATGAAGTTTTCACTAATAACCATATATATGGCTCTACTATCCATTCGAAGCCGCTCTCATGTTAAGGCATCCATGGTTTTAACGAGAGTCGATCATTTATTTATACACAATTATATAAGTTCACTTCTAAATATCAATTTAAGACCCATTTTAATGGTCCGGACGGGGCTGAACCCGTGTCCTACTGCTTGTAGTAAGCAGTTTTAATATGTGAATATTCTGTGATTTATTTTGTTTTGTTATGATTCTAGTTTATATATATATATTATTTGTATATTATAGTTAGTTAACAAGATTAACAAATATTTATTAAATAGAATATATACAAATTTACTAAAATAACTATGTTGTTTACCCTACAAATGTTATATGTAAGGACTTGCTAGATCATATTTAATATATGTACTACTTATTAATACCTATTTCGTATACCGACATGCCACATATCCTTAAACACGTCTACATATTATATTAACCCTATAAGGGGGTATATCCCCACCCTAATATCACGAGTTTTGGGGCAATACGTATATGTATATAATGAGTAAACACGCAATTACGCCCTATAGGGTACTATAGTATGCCCCACGTCGAGCTCTATAGGATGC
>OZ025239.1:89625956-89628456 GCA_964019155.1 Osedax fenrisi | reverse complement strand
ATTGCAACTCGATGCTAAGTCGTCACGTGATCTCCTAGTGATCTCCTACAACTAATCATGTAGACAATGTATGATGAACGGACCTGTACAACCTGTAATCATATTGTGATGTAATCGTATTACATAACTGTAAGTGCTTCATTGGAGTTTCAATGCACTCAATATGTCATCAACGTTTATAACTATATGATAATCTATTCAAATTACTATTCTAAATATATCTATATCTAATATAATTTAAAGTCGTATATTAATATATACAACGATGATTTTACACAGCCTACAATAATATGTTTCCTGATTCATTATATATATATATATATATATATATATATATATATATATATATATTAGTGTTGCGATGGGTGAACGGTTAGAGTGTTTGCCTACTTCGCGAGAGTCCTGGTTTCGAATACCCACGGTGAAAAATTCACAATCTATAGTTATAGCTATAGTTATGGCTATATAAAACATATATAAATAAATATAAATCTAATATAAAAAATACAAAATAAATTACATCTATTATATAAACAATTGAAGTGATTTCCCTTTATTTGAATTTGTTAAACATGTTCATATAACGTATATGTTATACATATGAATGGATTGTACCCACTCTCTCCTGGTAATAATAGAGAAGAGCGTTAACGTTATCAGCAATAGGGTGCATTACTTGTAATTAACTTAACATTAGTTACAATTAGTTACAAGTAGTTACAAGTAATTCAAATTAGTTACATTTAGTTAAAATTATTTACATTTATTTACATTTATTTACAATTAGTTATAATTAGTATACTAATTACGCGAAATTACAGCGATTAATATTGATTTATTTATTATTTATATATATTATATAATTTATCAATTAAACTAGCTTTCGCGATATATTTACAACAACATAAATCTGCACATCTACAGGTCTACGAGCTGGAGAAGCGGTTCAAGTCGCAGCGCTATCTATCGGCACCTGAGAGAGAACAGTTGGCGGTCTGTCTGAAGCTGTCCTCTCAGCAGGTGAAGATCTGGTTCCAGAACCGCCGCTACAAGATGAAGCGACAATCGCAAGACAAGTCTCTCGAGTTGGCCGCCAATCTCGAACCGCATATGCTACGCCACGGTCACAGCGTATCGGCGATAATAGGCGAGATGACCTCTCCGTTGACCTCTATGCCGCCCGGTGGCGCCCCCTACTGGTCGATGAATAGCTCGCTGACCAACTACGTGTGTCCCCCGTCCTCCATAATACCGCCAGCCCCACCTGCACCCCCATCTTCGGTCGTACCAACCACCGCCGCGTCGATACCATACTACTCGCCGCTGTTACATCACCACCACGCCCACCACCACGCCCACCACCACGCCCACCACGGTGCGATGACATCATCTCAAGCCGCCGTCGCATCCGCTATCAGTGGTCAACAGTCATTGATCGGTCAGAATTACCAGCCTGCCTACATAACGTCGTAGTGAGTCATACGTGAGAGGCGATATACGTGACACCTCGATGCCCGTTCTGACACTATATAATAATGTCACACTTTAGAGTGTCATATGTCAAGTGTCACATATCAAGTGTCACACTGATACCAAGTCGAGAGTTTCTTTGTTTGCGAGTGCCTCATCCCGGCTCATTTAATAATTGTAATATTATATAATACGAAGTCGACGCCATACTTCCACGCTGTCAGTTTGACACTGGCATAATCCTAAGTTTGACACTGGCATCAGCCTCAGTTTGACACTGACATAAGCCCCAGTTTGACACGACGGCTACTCAGTATTCTGGCGCCATGTATTTCTACTCGTGCATATATTTATATTAAATAAAGAGGATTTACCGTATTACTATTCTACCCTATCCGTATCTTCACACCTTGGCGACTACGTATCTATGACGCAATCACGCAACGATTAATGAGTCGTGCTTGTGTTGCGTGCTTAGCTAGTCTGTGAAATCGAAGTATTGTTGGTTGTTTATGTTTGATGAATGCATTTTATAAATAGGAATTAAATAGAAAATGGACCTACGATGTTATTCTCAAAATTGTAATTTATCAAAATAAATACTATTATCACCTATGCGGTTTATTTAATATACGTGTTTATAAGGTCATAATTGATTAATTAATAATATGAACCCTGAGATACAAAAGTGTTTTTATTTTATTGATTTTCTTTCGATATTTATATGGTTTAAATATAATATATAATTTTTTTAAAATAATATCAAATAAATTATAATTAATATGGATTCTTGTATTATAACAATATGATACTATATATTCAATATACCAAAGATAATATTACAAAGTATGAACTGGTTATAACTGTATCTACAAAAGTATTCGAACACCTTAATAGCTTTCTGTGTACGGCTATAAATGTAGATTTGATGATAAGCCTGGAGTTTAATACTTGAACTAATATGTTATAAATACATCCAGCTCGGTTTTAATTACATTTATTTATATAGAAAATATCTAAAATATGTAAT
>OZ025239.1:89615956-89620956 GCA_964019155.1 Osedax fenrisi | reverse complement strand
ATATAATTTTGTGAAATATATAATATAATTTTGTGAATATTATTTGTTATGGATAAATGCCTACAGTGTAGCAGAAGTGCATCAACTGATAGTATTACATGTGCATATTGTAGTAATATCATACATATGCTATGTTTATTTGATGCTAATATTATTGATGTACAGATTGCACATAATAATAAAACTAAATCACCAGCTAATTATGCAAAATCTATATTTAATAGTGATAATTTTACTTTTAAATGCAATTCATGTATATCATATCCAATTACTATTAATACACCTGATACAATTGTACCACAATTATCTAATATTAATGAAAAACTGGATGATATTAAAAAATTAATAAAATCTACCTCTGAAACTATTAATGATAATAATAATTTTAAAATGTCTTACGCGGATTCATTAAAAAAAATTACTGATTTATCATCTCAATTAAACACATCATTGCATACTAACAAACATAGTAGAACTATTAGTGTTGACCCTTTGGCTGTTGACAATAATAATACTTCATTAATGGTTGTAATTGAGAATATACCTCATGATGTTAATAATATGGATACATTAAAATTAATTTTCAATTTCCTAAAATTAAACATTAATACGATAATCAATGCTAAATTTAAGAATCGTAATGCTATTATAACCTTAAACTCATTATTTTCTAAAGATCAATTACTATTTTCTACCTCATTACTGCGTAATTCTAAATTTAATTATCTATTTATACATCCTATATTATCATCTGATGATATGTATTTAAAAAAAATTGCATATCATGCTATAAAAAACAATTTAATTACTGGCTATAAATGCGTTTTTAATAGAAGAAATAATAAATTTGAATTAAGATATATTTTAACTAATGATGCATCTAATAAAATCAACTGGAGTATTAATCCATTTATACCATCCAGCGATATGTTTATTACTTGGGAAAAATCTTTTGACCACTATATTAATGGATTAAAAGATAATAATTCATCATCTTCCATATATAGATATAAAGATATTAGATCTAGTACTAACTCCTTACCATCTAATTCCATACCATCTAACTCCATACTATCTAACGCCACTCCTACTACCTCCTCCATATCCAACTCTATGTCATCCGAATGACGTTCACCTTATATAGCCCTTCACTCTCCCCTACGATGTACTCTCTTTAATGCTAGATCTGTTAGGAATAAATATGACATGCTATCACAATATATATGTGATTCACATTTTGATCTAATCGCTATCACTGAGACATGGCTATCTGATGATGATTTAAGTATTTCATCACAGCTTACCCCCAATAAGTTTACACTAATTCAAGACAATAGATCTAAGAAAGGTGGTGGTGTAGCCCTGCTCTACAATAGTAACCTAACTGTCATTAATACATCTATCCATTCTCTAACTTCTTGTCAAGTTATTTCATGTCGAATAAAATGTTCTACACAATGCCATTTTACTCTAATATTAATTTATCGTCCCCCTCATTCCAACATTCAAACATTTATTACTGAACTCAGACAAATAACTTACTTAATCTCATCTCCCAATACCCTACTACTAGGTGATTTCAATATACATGTCAATACTCCCTCATCCACCCCTAACTTCCACCAACTAATATATGAGCACTCTCTGACACAACACGTATCTTTCCCTACTCATATCCACGGAAATACACTCGATCTTATCATTACACCATCTGACTCCACGATTATATCCAATATCTACCGAGACTTACTCATATCTGATCATTACGCCATTTGCTTCTCGTTAGCATTCCCTATACCTCACATTCCTACTCAATTCACTCAATACCGTAAGATCACATATATCAATTCCTTGTCTTTCTCCAACCATATCATTACATCACTCTCTACATCCACCTCTAAATTTCCTATTCATATTGACTGTCTTAATCACAATCTTAAATTAGCTCTTGATTTATTCGCTCCATTATGTGTTCGTAAATCTCATACCAAACCACGGTCTCCTTGGTTTAACTCTGATTTACATAACCTCAGACTTATTTATCGTCGGAATAATAAACGCTGGTCTCTTTCCCACTCTCCCTCTGATCTTATATATCTCAAGAGTTCTAGATGTAATTATCGATGCAAGCTATCCTCTACTAAATCATCTTATTATATCAATCTCTTATCTGATCTTAATCCAAACTCTAAGAAGGCTTTCGACCTGTCTTTTTCCATTATTGGAAAACATAAAAAGAAATCCCTCCCTGAACGAGATGATATGACTCTATGTGCAGACTTTGCACAGTTCTTCCAGGATAAAGTAAAAAAGATAATCGATCATCTCCCTAACTGCCTTCCTATCAGTTATGATCAAATTCTCGCTTATCCTCATCACTGGTCCTGTTTTGAATCGCCCTCTCCCTCCTTCATACTCCATTTAATACAGCGATCTAAATCTAACTCTCCCATAGACCCCATTCCACTACTCCTTCTCAAGAATATTGCTCCCACTTTGATCCTACACTTTTGTGACATTATTCGTACGTCCCTATTTACCTCTGTGGTTCCTGATTCTATGAAGTTAGCCTACATTACTCCAATCCTCAAGAAGTCCTCACTTGATACTTCCATTCTTTCAAATTACAGACCAATTTCTCAATTGTCTACTATTTCGAAAGTACTTGAACGGGTTGTTTCCAGTCAGCTCACCTCATATTTGGTGTCAAACTCTATTGCTGACAAATTCCAAAGTGCGTATCTTCCCCTTAGAGGTACAGAGACAGCTCTAACTAAGATTATTGACGACATAGCTATTTCAATTGACTCCAACTCCCCTACGTATTTAATACTTCTTGACCTTTCGTCTGCATTTGACACTGTTAACCATGCTATTCTTAGTAATAGACTAAATTCTATTGGAATTCATGGCCAAGTTCATAACTGGCTGATGTCATTTGTTTCGAATAGATCGTATTCTATTAGGATTAATAACTCGTCCTCTTCTCAATTCACTCAAGCTCATGGTGTCCCTCAGGGGTCAGTTCTTGGGCCAATTCTTTTCATTATCTACATTCTCCCCATCCAAGCCATTATCTCCAAATATCCTCTCGTTAAATATCATCTATATGCTGATGATCTCCAACTGTATACCTCATTCCCACCCCATACTGATCATATTCACATAGAGTCATCTCTTTCATCATGCCTGGCTGATCTACGTTCTTGGTTCTCTGTGAATTCACTCTCTCTCAATATTACTAAAACTGATTCTATAATATTTTCTAAATCCAATACATTTTTCAAACTTACCTCTCCTGATCTCCTTTCAATTCCCACCTCCTCAATAGTTACCACCCTTGGCATTAGGCTATCTTCTAACCTCGACTTCTCATCCCAAATTTCTACTATTATACAAAAGGCCCAATACTTCATCTATAACATTTCTAAAGTACGAAGAAAGCTTACTTTCTCTGTCACTCTTAATCTAATTAATACTCTAGTATTTAGTCGCATCAGATATTGTATGTCATTATACACATCCATATCCATCCGACTCCTAAGGAAATTAGATTCTATACAACGTCGATCGGTGCGTCTCCTCTACTGCCTGAGAAAAGATGATCATACGTCAATAACACTGCTAATGAAGACCCTCGGGTGGCTTCCTGCTAGAAAACTGGCCGAATATCAACTTCTCTGTTTGGCCCATAAAGTCGTTTATACTGGAGAACCTGAATATCTAGCTGATCTGATTAAACCATTCTCTACGAGAGTTCAAAGATCAGCTAACCGTTACCAGATACACGCACCTTCAGCGCACTCGACTACTGGTCTTCTGGCGTTCTCGGTGTCTGCTCCTCACTACTGGAATCGACTGCCTCTATTCATTAGATCATGTTCGAATCTAATCAGATTTAGAAAACTAATGTATGTATTATTATCTAAATAATCTCACCTTTGTTATACTTGAGTTATATTTACTATTTTTCATTTAATTCGACGACAATGAATTATATTAATTCTGGAGTCACAAAACAATAAATATTAAATATTATTAGTAGTAGTAGTAGTAGTAGTAGTAGTAGTAGTAGTAGTAGTAGTAGTAGTAGTAGTAGTAGTAGTAGTAGTAGTAGTAGTAGTAGTAGTAGTAGTAGTAGTAGTAGTAGTAGTAGTAGTAGTAGTAGTAGTAGTAGTAGTAGTAGTAGTAGTAGTAGTAGTAGTAGTAGTAGTAGTAGTAGTAGTAGTAGTAGTAGTAGTAGTAGTAGTAGTAGTAGTAGTAGTAGTAGTAGTAGTAGTAGTAGTAGTAGTAGTAGTAGTAGTATTGTAGTAGTAGTAGTAGTAGTAATAGTAGTAGTATTGTAGTAGTAGTAGTAGTAGTAGTAGTAGTAGTAGTAGTAGTAGTAGTAGTAGTAGTAGTAGTAGTAGTAGTAGTAGTAGTAGTAGTAGTAGTAGTAGTAGTAGTAGTAGTAGTAGTAGTAGTAGTAGTAGTAGTAGTAGTAGTAGTAGTAGTAGTAGTAGTAGTAGTAGTAGTAGTAGTAGTAGTAGTAGTAGTAGTAGTAGTAGTAGTAGTAGTAGTAGTAGTAGTAGTAGTAGTAGTAGTAGTAGTAGTAGTAGTAGTAGTAGTAGTAGTAGTAGTAGTAGTAGTAGTAGTAGTAGTATTGTAGTAGTAGTAGTAGTAGTAGTAGTAATAGTAGTAGTATTGTAGTAGTAGTAGTAGTAGTAGTAGTAGTAGTAGTAGTAGTAGTAGTAGTAGTAGTAGTAGTAGTAGTAGTAGTAGTAGTAGTAGTAGTAGTAGTAGTAGTAGTAGTAGTAGTAGTAGTAGTAGTAGTAGTAGCAGTAGCAGTAGCAGTAGCAGTAGCAGTAGCAGTAGCAGTAGCAGTAGCAGTAGCAGTAGCAGTAGCAGTAGCAGTAGCAGTAGCAGTAGCAGTAGCAGTAGCAGTAGCAGTAGCAGTAGCAGTAGCAGTAGCAGTAGCAGTAGCAGTAGCAGTAGCAGTAGCAGTATCAGTAGCAGTAGCA